>JAMXBB010000012.1:14562695-15010208 GCA_024138015.1 Lumnitzera littorea | reverse complement strand
TATATATATATTGGTAGTTAAAACAATATTTAAAAGCATCTTATGAGACCTTAAAAGTTAGAGATAATTCAAAAGGCTTGAAAAAGATAATACTTTTACATCATGATAACATTGTAGAGTACTTATTACCATATTTTATACATACATATATATATATATATATAAAGGAAGCATTTTGTTATTTATAGAAGGCTTGTCCTTAGTTTTTTGACTCATTTTTCTAAGATGGTGGAACGCTACATGGGTTCCTTGTGCATTAACACCTATTTCTTAAATAGAAAAGGTTCTTTTGGTAAGAAACTGTGAGAATTATGCAGCAGGCTTTGGCTTTCAGTTTATTTTGTTGACCTCTTTGTTAGCTCTATATTTATGTGTTTGTTGAGAAGTTTAGAGGTTACACATGTACAAATTTTATTTGTCCACTTGTCATTCTTTCATTGCTTTACAAGTTATATATTAATCGGTTTCGTAACAAGCTCTTTAACGAATTAAGATCGTTTTCTCAACTCTGTGAAACAACTACATCTTCTCTTCATTACTTCAGCATACAGAACTTATAGAAGCTTTGGAAATTCACATGGTATCAAAGCAAGTTTTAGGGTAATTTTGTTCTCCTGTTGTTTGCAAACATGAGCAATCTAACATATACTAGTAATTTAGGTGTTATAAATTAGCCAATCTTAGATCTACTTTTTCTTTCGGCATCTAATAACCCTAACATGAGTATTGGTACATTGATTTTCAATGGAAACAACTACCTAAGATGGAGTAGATCTGTCAAGACGGGTTTAGGTGCGAAGTTAAAGATAAGATTCATAGACAGCACAATTTAGAAAACCGATGATGGTTCTAGAGACTTTATTAGATGGTAGCGTTACGACTATATGGTTCACTGCTAGCTGATTAATTTGATGGTTGCAGAAATATCACAGAACTTTCTTTATACTCAAATGGCTAAGCAGCTTTGGGATGAAATAATAGAACAATATGGTGTATCAAATGGTCCTTTGATTTTTCAATTAAAGTATGAAATATGTAATTTGAAACAATCTAATCAGAGTGTAGGAACATATTATGGTAAGCTCAAAAAGTATGGGGATGAATTGTGTCAACTAAATCCATTTCCTCGTTGTTCTTATGAGCATTGCAGCTATGATTTAATTGAAAGATTAACTAATTTTGAGTCCAAAAGGCATTTGCTTCAATTTCTGATGGGGCTGAATGAAATGTATGATAATGTGAAGAATCAAATCTTAACAATGGGTCCGCTACCCAGAGTCAATAAGGCATTTTACTTAGCTCAGCAAATTGAAAAGCAAAGACAAGTTTCATCTATTTTTTCTTCTAATGTGGAGAATTCTACTTTCGTTGCTAAAGGAAGAACTTTTGTGAATTTGTTTCAAAAGAAGAAAAATAAGAGAAAGCTAACATGTAAGCATTGTAAGCTAGAAGGCTACACTATCGAAAATTGTTAGTTATCTTGATTAGTTTAAAGGAAGGAAAGCTATAGGGCCATAGGCTGCTGCAAGTGCTACTATGGTTTTTGGAGATTCATTTACACATAGTGCAGCAAGGGAGACCATAGGTTTTAAAAATGGTGGTGGTCAAGCTAATGCAAGTGTTTCTAAGCCAACTTATTATACTCTTTTTTATTATACAACTAAATTTTCAATAGAAGATGATCATCATAATAATTTTACAAACCAAAAACTTTGCTGATTTTGAGTCCTCATGATCGTAAGCATTTTACTATATAAATCCAGCACAAGTTTTTCTTGTGCCACAATTCACTTACAATACTCTTTTTAATCATACAATTGAATTTTCAGTAGAAGATGATCATCGTACTAATTTTACAAACAAAAAAATTTGCTAATTTTAAGTCCTCATGATCTTAAGCATTTCACTACATAAATCCTGCATAAGTTTTTCTTGTGCCACAATTCACTTACAATCTCTTGTCGGTAAACAATTTAACTAAAGACCAACATCTACAAGTAACCTTTGATGCTTTTCAATGCACCTTACAAGACCAGAAGAATAAAGCAAGTGTTTCTAAGCCGCCTTTTAGTACTCTTTTTGATCATACAACTAAATTTTCAATAGAAGATGATCATCATAATAATTTTACAAACCAAAAACTTTGCTGGTTTTAAGTCCTCATGATCTTGAGCATTTCACTACATAAATCCTGCACGAGTTTTTCTTATGCCACAATTCACTTACAATACGCTTTTTAATCATACAACTAAATTTTCAGTAGAAGATGATCATTATACTAATTTTACAAACCAGAAAGTTTACTAATTTTAAGTCCTCATGATCTTAAGCATTTCACTACATAAATTTTGCACAAGTTTTTCTTGTGCCACAATTCACTTACAATCTCTTATCGGTAAACAATTTAGCCAAAGACCAACATTTACAAGTAACCTTCGATGCTTTTCAATGCACCTTTCAGGACTAGAAGAATAAAATTCTTGTTGCTACAACTAGAGCTTTATGTGGCTTATACATCTTGTAAGTTGAAAATAATATGGAGCACATTACTTCCGTAACCAATTATCATTCTACTATTGTTCATTCTTGTAAAATTGCAAACACAATTCCCTAGCATCTTTTTCATACGCGTTTAGGACATACTTCTCCTTTGAAATTACAACATCTTGATTAGTGTAAAGCTAGTGACTTTACTCAATTTGTATGTGAAGTTTGTCAAGAAGCTAAATTCCATAGGTTGCCTTTCCATAGAAGTCATGACATTTCTAAAATTCCTTTTGAATTGTTATATGTGGATGTTTAGGGGCCCTACGGAATTTCATCTATTACAGGGGCAAGATAGTTCATAACTGTTGTAGATGATTGTTCCAAGTCCACTTGGACTTTCTTGTTGCAAGATAAAAGCCAAGTGTGTTCTGTTCCTGGAGATTTTTTTGTCTATGTGTCTAGACACTTTTCTTGTTCACCCAAGTTTGTGAGGACTAATAATGGAACTAAGTTCATATCTTCTACCTACAAAACTCTCTTTAATTCACTTTGGATAGTTCATCAACGCACTACCTCATACACTCCTTAACAAAATGGTAGGGTAGAGAGAAAACATCATCACTTATTAGACACTTCTAAAGCCTTGCATATCCAAGCACATTTGCCTGAAGAGTTTTAAGGGGAGTGTGCTCTTACGGCTACGTACTGAATCAACAAAATGCCAATGGCAGTTCTCGATTAGAAAAGTCCATATGAAAGATTGTTTGATAGTCCTCCCAAGTATGATCACTTGCGTGTTATGGGTTGCTTATGTTTTGTTGCAAAACATCCTAAGTCTAGAGACAAGTTTGACTTGGGAGTTAAATGTGTTTTTGTTGGATACGCAAATCATCAAAAAGGTTATAAAGTTTTTAATTTATCCAACAAACAAATAATTGTATCTAGGGATGTTGTCTTATTTGAGTTAGAGTTTCCTTATAAACACAATCATGGTGCACTGAGTTTTTAATCCAAGATTCCTAAAAAACATGTTTTGTTTGATAATCTTACTCTTACTTATCATTCTTCTTCTGATCAATCAAGTCAATTGCTTCCTTTTGTTGTTGAAACATCATAACACTCTTCTACATTTTTTTTTATTTCTCCAGTAATCCAGCTAGTCAGTCTTCTACTGGATAGCATCCTTCTTTGTGTGCAAAAGAAAATGTCGCTTTATGCAAGTCAATCAGATCTAAAACAACTCCTTGGTGGTTGCAAGATTTTGTCTATCATACAAACACAAACCCCTCAACCAGTTTCACTACTCATTCGACATACCCATATCCTCTTTTTTATGCCTCCACTTTTTCCAATTACCTAACCGGTTATGTAGCTTCTCTAGCTAAAGTGTTCATTACTCAAGAACCAAATAGTTACTTAGAAGCATCAAAACATGAAGAATGGAGGATAGCAATACAAAATGAGATTGACGTACTTGAGGCTAATGAAACTTGGGAACTTACTACACTACCCAAAGATAAAAAAGCCATTGGGTGCAAGTAGGTCTATAAAATTAAGTATAGACCAAATGACACTATAGAACAATATAAAGCATGACTAGTGGCTAAAGGATTTACTCAAGTCGAAGGTGTAGATTATCATGAAACCTTCTCACCTGTTGCTAAATTGGGTAGTATACGTATTGTTCTTGCTGTTGTGGTTATATCATTGGCCTTTGTTTCAAATAGATGTTAATAATGCATTCTTGCATGGGACTCTTGATGAAGATATATATATGTTGCCTCTAGAAGGTTATGATAAGGTATTGTCTAATTAAGTTTGTCATCTTAGAAAATCCTTATATGGCCTCAAACAGGCATCTGGGCAATGGAATCTAGCAATCTCTAAATTCCTAGTTTCTTTTGGTTTTCACTAATCTAAGCATGATTACTCTCTGTTTTCTCATCACAGTTCAGCCAGGTTTGTGATTATATTGTTATATGTTGATGATATGTTAATCACAACTCTAATTCTACTTTTATAAATGAGATTAAACAGAAGCTACATGCTGAATTTACCATTAAGGATCTTAGTTTGGCATAATTTTTTTTTTGGTTTAGAGTTTTGTTGTACTGATCAAGGGTTGCTCATTAATCAATGGAAGTTTATTTTAGATGTTCTTCGTGATTTTAATCTCACTGGTGCTAAACAAGCTTCTTTTCCACTTCTTGTTCATCTTCATTTAGATAATGTTTTTGGTGATTTGTTATCTGATCCATCATATTACAAGCGCCTAGTAGGAAAAGTACTTTATATTACGCTTACTCGTCCAGACATTACATTTGTAGTACATAAGCTCAATCAATTTTTGTCTTCTACTTGGTGACCTCATTTACAAGCTTTGATGCATCTCCTAAGATACTTAAAAGGAACCTGTTCTTTAGGTTTGTTTTATTTTTCAAACAATAACTTGTCTCTTTAAAGCTTTTCTGATGCTGATTGGGCCTTTAGTCTTCATGATAGAAAGTCTCTATTTGGTTACTATGTTCTTGTTGGTGGTGCACTTGTTTCTTAGAAAACTAAGAAATAAACAACAGTTGCAACGTCTTCAACAGAGGTCGAGTATCAAAGTATTGCTGCTGCATCCAAGGAGTTACTTTAGGTTTCATACATTTTCCGTGATCTTCACGTTCATGTCACTTATCCAATTTCACTTTCATGCGATAACAAATATGCATTATTGATTACAAACAATCCTTATCTATACGATCAAACAAAGTACATTGATATTGATGTGCATTGTGTATGCAACCATATCAATTTTGGTTTTCTTCAACTACATTTTGTCTCCTCTCATTCACAAGTTGCAGATCTTCTTACAAAATCTTTAACTGCTCAACAGACTAAGCTTCTTTGTAGCAAGTTAAGCCTTCATTAGGCTCTAACTTTAAGGGGGGTGGGTTGTGTGAAAATTATGCAATAGGCTTTAGCTTTCACATTTATTTTGTTGACTTCATTGTTAGATCTGTATTTATTTATTTGTTGAGTAGTTTAGCAGTTAAACGTATACAAATTTTATTTGTTCACTTGTCATTCTTTCATTACTTTACAAGTTGTATATTAATCAGTTCTATGACAAACTTTTTAACAAATTAAGATCATTTTCTCAACTCTGTGAAACAACCATGTCTTTTCTCTGTTGCTTCAGCATATAGAACTTGTAGAAGCTTTGGAAATTCACAAAAACTTTAAAAGGCTACTTCTTTATTCTTTTTTTTTTTTTTTACTTTTGATTGGTTAGAATTAGGATTATTTATCAAACCGAATCGAAGCAAAGCTTGAAAAGACTCGAATCAAACTGCAAATTATGATTCTTTTATATTTTAGTTCAATTTGTGGTTCAATTCAAAGGAGATTCAAAAGATTCAATTTAGAAGGTCAAATCACTTCTTATTTAAAAATAAAAAAAAATAAGTAGCATTTTTTACTTTTAAACCATGGTAACATTTTATTTTAACTTTATTTATATTTTTTTTATTTATCTTCTCAAATTCAGCTTTTACTATCCACTTATTCTCTTTCACTATCATTTTTCGTCTCTTAAATAAATTGTCATACTTTATAAGATATAATATTATTGTGACATAATACTATGTGCTTTAACTCTTGTATAATGTTCCTTATTTTAAACATCAATGTTTAATTAAAAGTTTCGATAACTATTTATATTATCAAATATAATGAAGTGCTTTTAAAAGCAGTTCAAACTCAATCAAATCAAACCGAATCACATTTTGAAGTAGTTCAATCTAAAACCTCAAATCGTTAAAAATGATTTTGTTCATTGGGGATTTCAACCGAACCATTTAAAATATGATACGATTTAATTCAGTTTGGTTCGATTCCTAAACAAAATCGAATCTCGAACCATGAAGACCCTTAATTAGGATGTGCTATAGGGATTCGCATTCAAGAATAAAGTGGTAGGTTTTTTGAAAAATAAAGTTTTTTAAATTATTGATGTAATATTTATAATTAGGGATTCAGAGCAGGTTTTGCGTGTATTGTGCTATGGGAAGAGGAGAATATGCTGGTAAATACAGAATACTTTTCAATCAAAAATATTTTATTACATATGAAGAAAAGAATCTCTTAGAAAAGGGAAGAAAGATATTTTACTTTTCTCTTTCCCGTTCTTAATGCAAATCACTGACAACTATTCACTGCTATGATTCGTCAACCGCCATTAGCCACTGACAATGCCGTCCCCAGTAGCCAATGAATTAACAACATCGGTAGATAGTTTGGTCATCGCAATATTATTATCTAATTGTCAGACTTATTATCTTGTAACAAAATATAATTAAAAATTAAATTACACATACATCTCACTCTTGATCAATTATAATGGATCCTCTAAGCTAAAATATTGTAATTTTATTTTTCATAATTTTTTAAAAGAAAATATATCTTATTTTAAATAATCTCTTAAACTCTATAATGGTTAGTATTTATGATTCTTTTAATAATGATTTTGAGTTTTTAGTAATGATTTTGATGTAATTTGCATCTTTCCAAAAGTTATAAAAAAAAAATATAGTCTAGAAGTTTATAGAGTATATTTACATTTGACCAATAATTTGAGATATATTTGGAATTATCCCTAAAATTAGAACTCAAATTTTTTTGATGTAATAAAACATGTATTAAACTTCATTGTAATTAATGGCAATAAAAAAGAAAGAAAAAACTTTATATCATATAAATATTAGAAGCAGCCAAGGCTATGGTAAAAGAATATTAAACATATACGTATAAAGTTCAATGATAATAGTGCATTATCGGCAATTGTTAAGATACTAAATTAAAAAACCATTTTGTATTTTCATCTAAGCAAAAATATTAAGTTAATTTAGTAAATATTAGTAAGAGAATATTGTTGGTCACTCTTAGAACCAACCATCTCAAGATTTTGTCGATATATTGTAACAGGCTCTAAGATTAGACGAATTGGATTAAGGTGACTCTATATAACTAAGGCCTAAATGCATAATAGACAAGAGTGAGTGGAACAGTTGAAGGATTGTTTGATGAGACTACTTTGATATACCTAAATAAATGATACTTGTAGAGAAGTCTACAATTTGAAAAGAGAGGTCGACGATAATGAGGTATGACTAAATGTTCAAGTTCTTATGTCTATGTAGAGGTCATAATCACTTCTCGTGGCTACTGTAATATTTCATAAATCAGCAATCAAGATATGAACATTTAAATATTAGGGCAAAGCCCTGTACTCGTATGATTAAGGTCAATAATTGATTTAAGGTATTCGGAAAAGTAAACCAATTACATTAAAAACTTACGAGAAACTTGATAACCCTAATTGATAAATTCTCGTACTTTTGAAAATCCATAATATAATAAAAATATCAAGAATACAATCAAAATAGTGAAAATTTATTTTATATGAGACCCTAAAGTCGAATTTAAGGTAATTATACTTCAATTTAAGGTTTTCGGAAAAAATTATCCGATTAAACTTAAACTTAAATTTTACGACTAAAATAGAAAAGTTAGTTGAAATGATTTGATGAAGTTGGATTTTGAAAATAATTACCCAAAATCCCAATTTTTCCTTTAGAAGTATGATTATTAATATAGTGTAAAAATTATCGAAACCCTTAAAACCGAACTCGAAATACAACGAAAACTTAAAAGATAAGTTAATTAGGCAATAAAAGAAAATAATATAGCATAATAGACTATATGAGTATATATGTATTTTTATGAATATACCCGTAAATTAACCTAAAATAACATAATTATACATAATGAGCAATAAAATCACAAAATTTAAATATGCAAAGTATCTTAAAAATAAAAGATATGCTAAAAACATGATTACACGTATATAATTACTCATTACATGTATGATATATTAATAAAAATCATTAAATACTAATATAAAATACCAAAATACCTTAAAACGTTATCTAAAAATTATAAAAAAAAATAAAAAATGATCTGAAATATGATTGGATGAAATGTAAAGCAGCTTAAAAAGAATAACCAGTTGCATCAAAAGTAAATAACTAAAAAATTGACACATCACACATACAAATTACTTTAAAAAATCAATAAATAAAAAAAATTACTTAATAGCTAAGGAAAAACTCAACCGACCTAAACCATTATAAATAGGACTCCTAGGACCAGATTATACACTTTAGACACTTAGGGAATTTTTAAAAAAAAAATTATAAAAATTAAAAAATAAAATAAGAAAAATCGGAAAATTATCAAGCTAAGCTAGAAACGGAACGACAAGAAAGTCTACTGTGGAGCCCCGCCACCACCTAGCAGTGTCCAACCAACAAACCCTTTCCGGCCAACAGTGGCCGGAGTTCCAATGAACTCAGGTTTCGAACTTTTGCCCCGTTTTCTCTATTTTAAAAAAATTATTAAATTAATTAGGAAAAATGTGACAAAATTAATTCTTAGGTTATTTTATATGTACTTTAATTTTGCAAATTTATTTTTACAAAATTAGGAATATTTAATGTACTTACTTAACAAATATACTATTCATCCAAAATTTAAAATTCAAAATAAATACACTAAATAATGTAGTTTCTAGCTCAAAATTTTTGTGTAAGATACTTATGAAATATAGATAATTTCTATGTATCCCAATTTTTTATTTTAATATTTTTAATATTTATCATTTTTTTTGCCTAAAAATAACTCGAAATTAGGCTGAAAATGTTAAATAAATAGGATTTATGAAATTAAATAATGAAATTAACCTATACTAATTTCTAATGAAGTATAATAATGTTAGGATAGGTTGAAAATAATTTTGTACAAAAAGAATCATATTTGGGTAATTAAGTATAATTTATGGGTAAAATCGTAATTTCGAATATATAGACGATGAATAAATAACACAAAACTAAGCAATGACTGAATTCCACATATTTTTAGGAGACTATAGAAATTTTTGGGGAATTATTTGATGACCCAAGCTATTTATTATAAATTTACATAATAAAATGACTTAAATTACAAATCGAGACATATTTTTAATAATAATAGATTAAAACGTAATACATAGCTGAGTAAAAACTATGTACAGGTATACTGATCAGATTAGATAAAAAGTGTATTTTTAATTTAATTAATGATATTTTACTGACTGGAATTCATTATAAGGATACTGAGGTTAGATAATACTTATATTATGAGTTATATTGACAAATTAGATAAAATATAATTTAATAACATAAAATATGTATAATACGATAATATTTACTTAGATACGTATAATTATATTAAAAACTCAAACTTTCCTTCAAAAATCATTTCTAGAAATAAGACTCGTAATACGTATCGCAAGGTCTGTACAAGCCCAACAACATTATTTTTACAAAAATCAGATAAACCTAGGTAATATAACCTATATTTCTATAACATTACTAATTTACGTACTACTATAACTTCACTGTAATCGAAACGTAAGTTAACCAATTAAAAATACGTTTCAATGTGATCGAAATGATATATAACACGTAATAGCATAAATTACGTATATTATCAATAATTAATAACTTAACTCAATATATATATAATTGTTTTAAATCAAATCCTAATGTTTTCGTAACTATTACGGAAACTAAATTTAGATTTTCTATATATAGGATTCCCCAATGATTAGATCGTCAATAACCCAAGTCTTCTATAGTGAACATCTAAACAAGTAAGTAAAATCAATGCTTTATCGCATTTTGGGATATTATTTCAGAATATCTAGAGACTTTAGTATGTATTAGTTTGTGATTGTAGTTAGCTATTTGTGCATATATAGCATTTGTAATTAGAGTTCGATTTGTTGTGATGGGAACTAAGCTCCATGATATGATTGTTCTGTGATTATTATTATACTTGAATTGTTTGATCATTCTAAAAAGATGAACTAATTCAAACTTAACTTAATATTTAATCTGATATACATCGCAACCTACTAGAGGTAACCACTAGGATTCTCGGGCCAAACACAAATTCCCTTCGATAATGATAGTTAAAATTGTCCTTTCCCTACCCTTAGCCAAATTAAGTGACAAGAGAAGAGGTCGCGATAAGGTTAGGGGCTGTAATTCGAAGGTAGTCACGAGAGGAGGGTGTTCTCTATTACACAAGCCTCGGTTTGGTTTCAATCTATGAGTGTATAATGCCAATCTCCTCAACTCGAATTAGAGCGGGCGCAATTTCTTTGATCTCACGACGGATCAGATAACATCATGCGATGGCATTTACTTGTACATGCATTGTATCTAATCAACTTGATTGAAAACCTTGCTTGTAATATGTTGAGTGCATACTTCTGTCTCCACCCTACTTACTGAGCAAGTTGTTACTCATTCCTTTATAGTTTGTCTTGCAGGTTCCAAATGATTTATAAGTGCCTACCTAACACCAAAACCTTAGTAAACTAGGACAAGAAGCAAGATACGACAAGAAGCAAGATACGACAAGAAATGGCTAGTTATTACTCTTAATATTAACTTTTTATCTTTAAAGAAAACCATACAAGACTCCTTAATGGGCTTAATAGTTTTCAATATTTTGATCTGCCTATGAAATGACACATGTACCTGTAGGATTTATTACTATTCTTTTATAAGGTCAAATTACAAGTTTATTATTACAAATTATTTCAAAAGATTACTCTATAAGTTTATATCAAACAAGTATTAAATTAGACACTTAAAAAGGGTAGAGTTGAGTACGTTTAGTATGAACTAAGTTTAAGATAGTAGCTGTAAGGACCATTTCTATTTTAAGATGGTTTACACGATGAGACTATTACGATTTCACCTTTTTGAAGCATAACAACTACTGTAAGAGATTGGCTTTCACTCGAGTGTCATAAGAGCTTGAACTACAGATTAAAGAGGTCAACTTGGTTCAAGGGATCTTTGTGTGCTAAGCTGATCAATCCAAAGGTCAATGTGGTCGGCCTATATTCAAAAATGACTATCAACAAAACCGATAAAGTGACAGCTTCTTTGGTATTAATGGAATTATGTTTCTTACATTTCCATTCAATTATTAACATCATATATGATTTGTTATGGAAAAGAAAAAGAAAAATAGCTAAAGAAAATAGCAATGACAGAGCTTTTTTATCACTTATAACTAGTAAGTTGTATTTTTGCCACCAAGTAAAATTTGTTCCATCTGTATTCTTACACTTAAATTGTACGTAATCAATGTTGAGAAATGCATAATTTTCTTTATTTTTTTTTTTTACTAAGCTCTTAACAAGTGTGAAGGTAACCTTAATAAAAATAAACCTTTAACAAGTAAAAAATTTTCCACATCTACACCTTTGTTCTAGTAGTGGCAATATTCCTTTTCTCCTGTATTATAATGACATCTAGTAACTTATTTGGTATAAATGAAATAATATTTCTTACGTTTAGGTCCAAGTCCGATTTGTTATTTTAAAAAAAAAAAAAAAAGGAAAGAAAGTAGAAGTTGTGTTTTCTCGCTAAACGGTAAGAAGAGTTTTATTTCATAAAAGGGTAACATAAAATCTTATTACCTCTTAGAGAAGCAACAACCAAATATTTTGATAAACTGTCACATTAGGGTTTTTTTTTTCTTTTCTTTTTTTTCCTTGTAAAGCTTGATATGAGAACAAATACTCTAATGCAAAATATTATTTGATAAGATATAGTAAAATTTATCGTCATGTGTATATATACTTGTCATTTCAAATTGTATGTAATCAATGTTAAGAAATGCCTAAAGTATTTCTAGTCATCTCAAAACCCCCAATAAAAAATAAACCCCATAAAAGTTTTCCCACATACACACCTTTGTACCGGAAGTGGTAATATTCCTTTCTTCCTACATTTTGTATTGAATTAGGATTGCCGTCTTCATGATTAATGCATACTTTTCAGCAAAACTGGGAACGAAAGTTTTCTGAGAAAAGCCTATATACCCAACTCGCAAGATAGCTCTTTAAATTGGAATCTAGTTAGTCTCATATATATCCTATTTTCCATAGGATAATGATGTCTCAAGAGTCAACCCTAATAAAGCCTTGACCATTGTTTTCTCCATCCAATGGCAGTATTATAAAATGTTGAACAACTTTACAGTACATGTACATGGTATATAGATATATACCGTTCTATATGTTCATCCTCTCTAACATGAAAGCAAGAAGTGAATCAAATGCTTGTTTGGGAACTTGGAAAAATGCCAACTTAAAATGGACAAAATAAACCTGGGTCTTGTCTTGCATGGACTCTCCAACATGTGGGCTATACCAATTGATTCGATCTCAAAGCACGAGACTAAATTTACCTTAGGACCATTGGAGATTTATGATGCCAGCACACACTTAGGTGCCATCTTTTTCAATAAGAAAAAGCTTGTCGGTCCAGACAACCCATCATTCCCTTTTAGACGTTATTGGATTAATAGAGATTAAATTGTATAGTGCATCAAATCCATAGAGACGAGGCTACAAACAGTTTAATACGTGGTAACTGTATCGATTTGTATAGTTAGTATATTTTATTATATACAAATATTATATATTTTATGATTGAGTCTGACAATTATTTTACTTTACGTTTATCTCATCATATTGGTTATTAAGAGAAATATCAAGATTTATATTGATTACCAGGTATTTCCTTACTGTGTATATATTTGATCCTTTTCTTTTATTTTCTTCAACAGTTAGTCTAACCAATAAAGTCAAGATATGCTATCAAACCATGGAGTATAAACTATCTGGGTTTTTTTAATTTTATTTTGCTGATTTTTTGTTCTAGGTTAATTCAGTATGGTTTTAGAACTTTACTTCTGAGATAATATTATCTTTCTATGCTTCATCTAGAGAAAACGCATGGTACGGTGTCAATACAAACAGAAACGATAGAATAAATAGACTTCTTTAAATATATAATTTCAAAAGTTTGCTTTTCTATATTTAATATATGTCAAAAACAAATAACCAAGACAAAACTCCTAAAATATTTAAACATCTTCTATACGACTTAATAGGTAAAAGAATAAAAATTTTGAAGTGGTTGGAACTTATGAGTCAAAACTAAATACACATTGTTTTTAAATTTATGTGGTTACAAATACCTTTTTACCGTTAGAGTCATATCGTGCATGTAATTATCTAGCTCTCTCCATATACGATATTATATCCACCACACGTTGTAACGCCTAGATGCTTTAATTATAATAATGGATTATTCGTATCAACAATCAATTAAGTCGACTGTTTTGAGGTCATTGAACAAATGAGGATGTCTGTTGGTCCGCAAGTGGCTTTATAATTTACCTTATACGACCTATGAACAGCGTACGCATATGCGCTTGGCATGCGGGTGTGGTTTCATATTTTGTTGTTTTCTTCCTACAAAAGGGTCCTTATTTATGTCCTGGCTTTGGCAATAATTCTTGTTGTGAATTGTTGGGTGGATAAGATCCAGAGATACCAACAATGCAATGTCCATGCACACGAGTAGCTTTATCACCCGACACAAGGGCTCCACCATCACATCATGCTTTCATGTCTCTTATTTTACGGTATTTTTTCATCTTTTCAATTTTTATGAGACCTTTTTTTCTTTGTTTCTTATCCTTGTTTCACAAGATCACTAGAAGACGACAGAGACATGAGTGCATGTTTTGTTAGGTGATATTTGGGATGGATTAAGATTGATTTTACGGATTTAGCTTATGAGACGGAACATAAAAAAAGTGGAACATTAGTGGGTGTTTGCTAATTTCCTGGATAAGTGCATTTTTGCAAATGACTCGAGATATTATCTTGATTGTTTCATCCATACAGGTACAGTTGGCCTCCTCGGTAATTCAATGATAAAGTAGTTGGCTGCTCTATTTGACCAGTCTAAAGTTTAAATATGCTTTCTTTTAAGAAAACCTAAAAAGTTATGTTGAATTGCTTTACGTCGAATGGAGAAAATTTGATTATTACCTCCATAAAAATCATTAGTACATAAGGATATACTTTGTAGAAAGTCTTAACAATAAAATGGAAACAGGGAGTTCCTCCGTTGAATCTAGTGTGGAAGCGTATAGGGAAAGGGGTTCTGGCAAAGAAGAGTTTGATGATGAAGGCCTAAACGTTGGCAATAGCGATAATGTATGTTATGATTTTAGATATTGGCTAAGTAACTTAATTAATAATTGCAACTATTAAAATTAGTTAGTTAAGGACGATAGTAAATGGATGCAATTAATAAAATTTGTTAGAAAATTAGTTGTTATAGGAAATATTATAAATAACATTTGTAGAACCAAAGGATTACCACCTTTTATGCATAATCAAATTTAAAAACTATTGTTCTATAATTCTTTCTCTTTCTCTCTCAAATTTCTAAGAATTTATCTTTGACTCGAACTAAAGATAATTTTATTTTTCTTATTTATATAAATGGGCTATGTACTCATTACTCATACCCATCAATTTGTTCTCATTGATTCATTCCCATTGATTTGATCTCATTGATTTCTTTTCTTTCTTTGTTCTTTCTTTCACTATCATCACTATTTTGTGTGTTATTCAATTCCATTCTTCATTTCCAATCATGATCAATTTGCAAGATCCTATTGTATCAACGCAAATACAAAATCCGTTTGAGTAAGTAATTGTACAAATAAAAGCAACAAGATAGAAAATGATGGCATCATTTGACAAAATGCAAGAAAATTTAAGTAAGCTTGCAAAAAGTAATAAACACTTAGAAGAATTAATTGTTAAATATATTGAAGAAGAGAAATTGATAAAACAATATGACGAAAATATTACTTCAACCATAGAAGCTAATCATACCAAATTATATCATGGATGCATCTTTAAATGAAGCAATGGATTTTGAGCTTAAGAAAAGAAATGACATTTTGAGAACCTTACATACGAATTTGGCTCAAGCTCAACTAAGAATGAAGAATTTGGTTGATAGACACAGAGCTAATAGACAATTGTAAGTGAGGGATTATGCTCATGTAAAGCTCTAACCGTATTGGCAAACTTCAATAGCATCTAGATTATCTAACAAGCCATCCAAAAGATATTATGGTCCTTTTAAGGTGTTGGCTAAGATAGGACCCGTAGCATACATATTGGAGTTGACTCATTAGTCTAAGATACACCATGTTTTTCATATTTCTTTACAAAAGAAAGCTCAAGGGGAGTTGCCAAATTCAGTGGAATTACCATCAGACTCTTTTCAAAATCATCCCATAGTTCAACCATTAGCAATTTTAAACACATGACAAATCAGAAAAGCAAGTCAGGTGCTTAGGTAATTTGGTTCACTGAGAGCCAATACTTCCTAAAGATGCTACGTAGGTAGATTTGGCAGAATTTCAAGAGACTTATCCATCTTTTCACCTTGAGGACAAGATGGATTTTCAAACAAGGGGAGGAAATGTTACAAACTGAGCCTTAACAAGGAATATTCAGAGGCCAAGGTATTTAAGAGACTATGTGTAAAATCACATGAAGACTTATGCATATTAAAAAGAGACTTAGACATACATAGTATATAATACATCATCATAATAGAAAAAATGCGCAACATGCATAGTGATACAGTTAACAGTTGTAAACTGTAGAATAAACAACTAACAGTCAAGAGAAAAAGATATAAAAAGGAAACAATAGAAAGAAAAGGGTATCAAATACCCAATTTAGCACATCTATCTCTTTCCTTCTTCTTTCTTGGAGTTGCTCTGAACTCAAATCAAAAATTCATCTAAAACCCTAAACCAATTTACCTTGCATCAACAAAAAGAAACAAGAATCGTTAGTAAGTAGTAGTATAAAGTGATAGATCTGTTTTAGGAGAACCCAAATCTACTATTATTATGATAGATCTAAAAACAGATGAGAAAAAATGTCAAAAACCCTAAGTGATAGAAAAGAGTGTCAGAAGTTATACCTCAGAAGGGTTTAGAGAGAAGAGAGAAGACGATGGGATTTTTATCGAACAAGGTTATCTAGGATGCGATTGTTTAAGGAGGGCTTGTAGGCTTTAAAAGTATATTAGACCTTGAAAGCTATCGATGTACCTATGATACCTCTCTATAGGGTGGTAAGGTTCAGTGAGAAAACTCAAAAATGCAATGGCGAATACCTTTATGGAAAAAGGAGATGAGATGGATGCTCTAATGGCTTAACCTCCCTAGCAAGTGGAGGTGCCAACTTCTGCAAAGTGACAAAAGGGTCCCCTTGTAAGGCCAAATCCATTGTGTTTATACTATCATTACGTGAAATTCAAGGTCCACTTTCTTTTTCTAACTTCATAAAGTTGGTTGTACGGTTACTATTGACTGAATCTAGCCTAAATTATACCTAAAGCTTGCTTAATGGTAATGGTTTCGAGACACTATGTAGGTTACTCACTCAGGCACCTACCTTTGAGCTCCTCAACCATTTCTTTGAGCTTAGAAAGAGTAGTAGTTAGTTCTACCTTGAGGTTTAGCCTAAGAAGAGAGTGTTTAACTAGCCAACTTACTCTATTAGGGAGTGGAAGCTCAAGTATTTATTTGTCAAGTGTGACAGGGGTTTTGGCTTTTAGACCTACTGGTCGATATCAGTCCATCATACAACTCAGCAACTTCAACAAGATAATAGAGAAGTTGCCAAGGAATTGCTTAAGCATATAAAGTTACAAGGTTAGTGTCACGTTCCAAACAGAAAGAGTCATAACAGTCCCAACGTGTAAACTAATCTAAAATAAAAGCTAACCTCATAGCTACTACCATAGATACAGTCCACACAAAGCGTATATAACTCAACCGGCTTGAAGTATCTGTTCTGATATTTATGAATAATCAAACCCGTGGTATAACTTTACAAAATACCTATTTTATATAACTTATTATTTCATAACACAACAATACTTACATAAGCATCTTAGATCAAAGTTATAATTTACCATGGTTTACAAAAAACCATAAGTTTTGTAAACTATTTACAATAAGTTAAGAAACCAATGGGCATCTTAGGGAATTCCCAATTAGTTTTCTCAAAACTCAAAAAAAAAAGGTCAAAAGCCCAAGTTCAATTGATTCTTCATTCCTCACTTCCCCAGTCAACAGCACACAAACTTGGGGGTAACGGTATCTAAACATCATGATCTTCACTTAGTACCTGCAAAAGAGTCTATAGAGATGTGAGCACAACTAGCTCAGTAAGTGGGATGGAGTCAAAAGAGTACCAAACAATCATAAGTAAGGTTATTAATTATAATGAAATGCAATACAGTTAATCATATGAAACATCGCAAAATGTTATACAGTTCATTATGAGGTTAGAGAAATTACATCCGCTCCAACCCGAATCGAGGAGTTTTATCGCAACTCAAACCAGACTAAATCCGAGCTTGTGCAATGAAAAACACCCTCCTCCTGTGACCGCCTTTAAACCACAACCCTCACTCTTAGCACAACCTCCTCGCTTATCACTTAGTTTGACTAAAGATAGGAAAATGACCATTTCAGCTATCCTCATCAAAAGAAGTTGGTATTTAGCCTAGCACTCCTAATCGTTTCCCTTAACGAATATTATACATGTCCAGTTTCGTTATAGTCGACTAATCATTAATTATAATCAAGGGTAATCGAACAAACTCATACAATACAGAAACAATGCAAATATGCAGAACAGCATACCGAGAAGTTCAACTCCTGTCACAACTAAATATCACACACACACATAGCATGCGTACAAACAACTAATTACAAATATAAATACAAACAAAAGTACTATTGAGTCTCTAGATACTTCAATACAGTATCCTAACAAGCGATAAAGCAATAATCCCAACTTACCTATTTAGAAGCTCACTACGAAAGACTCAAGTTGTCAATAGTCCGATCGCTAGGGAATCCTATATACACAAAACTTAAATTCAATTTTTGTAATAATTATGAAAACATTAAGGTTTTATTTAAAATGGATATATATATAGTATATTATCATAATAATATATACCCNACAAATATAAATACAAACAAAAGTACTATTGAGTCTCTAGATACTTCAATACAGTATCCTAACAAGCGATAAAGCAATAATCCCAACTTACCTATTTAGAAGCTCACTACGAAAGACTCAAGTTGTCAATAGTCCGATCGCTAGGGAATCCTATATACACAAAACTTAAATTCAATTTTTGTAATAATTATGAAAACATTAAGGTTTTATTTAAAATGGATATATATATAGTATATTATCATAATAATATATAGTTTTATTATATTACATATATATATATATATATATATACATTGAGTTAAGTTATTAATTATTAATAATATATGTAATTATACTATTACATATAATATATCATTTTAATCATATTGAAAAGTACTTTTAATTAGTTAAATCACGTTTTAATTCCAATAAGGTCATTATAATATATACATTCTAGTAATAGTATTGAGTTATAGGTTATATTACTTAAGATTGTCCGATTTTAGTAAAAATAGTGTCGTTAAATTCATATAAACCTAACAACACGTATTACAGCCCCTATTTCTAGAAATGACTTTTAATAAGTAATTTGATCTTTTAATATAGTTATACGTATTTAAATAAATATTATCATATTATATGTATTTTATATTGTTAAACCATATTTTACCTAATTTGTCGATATAACCCATAATATAACGTATCCCGATCATTAAAATATCATTAAATATATTAAAATATACCTTTTATCAAATTTGACTAATACATGTATAGGTATTTTTTATTGTATTATTTATCATATTTATCCTATTATTACTAAAAATATATCTCGAGTCGTAAATTAAGATATTTTACTACGTAAATTAGTAGTAATTTGCTCGGGTCACCAAATAATTCTTCAAAAAATTCTATAGAATCCTAAAAATATGGAGAATTCATTCATCACTTTTTTTCGAGTTTTCGATTTATCTTTTATATATTCAAATTTATAATTTTACCCCTAAATTATACTAAATTACCCAATTATGATTCTTTTTGCACAATATTGATTTCAATCTATCTCAACATTATTATACATCACTAAAAATCATTATAGGTTCATTCCATCATTTAATTTCATAAAATTCCTATTTATTTCACAATTTCAACCTATTTTGTAGTTATTTTTAAGCCGAAAAATATAATAAATACTAAAATATTCAAATCCAAATTTGGGCTCCATAGCAATAATCTATATATCATGCATATCCTATATAAAAATTTTGAGTTAGAAATAATATCATTTGATACATTTATTTTGAAAGTCAAAATTCGGATGAATAGTGATTTTTTTAAGTATATTAAATATTACAAATTTTTCAAAAAAAAAAATATCACACGAAAGCATGTATAAATTAATCTAAATATAAATTTTTTCAAATTTTTTTGGGTGAATTTACTATTTTTTAAAAATGATAGAAAAACAGGGTAGAAAATTGACCTTGTTATTCTTGGATACTTCGGTGACCGACGGTAGATGGGTGGTTGTCGAACAGCTTAAGTGGTAGGTGGACTGCTTGGGGACGATTGAGTTCCATAGCAAATTCATAGTAGGTTTTGTTTCTATCCTAACTTGGTTCTAACTCTATCTTTGAATAATTTCTCTAAAATGGTTTGATTTTTCTAAATTTTTTCCTCCAATTTTCTATAAAAGTTTTAGGTTCCAAAGTATTTAAGGTATGTCCTAGATTTGCTTTTATACTGGTTTAGGAAATTTCCAAATTTTTTTCCCTTAAATTCTATACTTATCCTAACATTTCTTTTATTAAGATGTGTCATGTTCTTAACCTCCTCACTTTTGATTCAGCAAAACTTAACTCCTAGAATATGCCACGTGAAATCCAGATTTCTCCTTAACATTTTGGCTACAAATGGATAGAGCTCGGTTGATTTTTTTTTTTAATTCAATTACTAGTATTATATATACCATATTGATATTTAGTTATTCTATTAACATATAAGTATATATATCATATGTATATATTTCACATGTAGTATATAACTATACTCGAATAATTATGTTTCTAACATATCTTTTTATTTCTAAGACATGTTTCTTATTTATTTTCATAAATTCAACACATAATATATATAATTAAGTAATTTAAGGTTAATTTACGAATATAATTATTATTTATACTGAGTACACTCATAAAAATATGTATATATTTATATAGTAAATTATGCTATATTATCTTATTTTATAGCATAATTAACTTATCTCTAAGTTCTCTAAGTTCTCGTCATATTCCGAGCTCGATTTTAGGAGTTTCAAACAATTTTGTACTATATTAAATAATTTTACTTCTAAAGGAAAAATTGGGATTTTAGATTGCTTTTTTAAAAATCTAACTACACTAAATCACTTCAACTAACTTTTCTATATTAGTTATAAAATTTGAGCTTAATCGGATAACTTTCCCTAAAAGCCCTAACTCTAGACTTAATTATCCTAAACACAATTTTAAAGACTTACAGTTAGCGAAAACCTAAAAACTTAAAGAGTGCAAGAATGCAATTGCTCAAGAATGAAATTGGTATACAATATATATGTTATATTCTTTTTTTTTTTTCTTTTCCCCCATGATTGATGGTGAAAGTTAAATAAAAAAAGATTGGGTAAATTATGTTTTACAAGATGAAAGAGAAGTTGCCAAGGAATTGGTCAAGCATGTAGAGTTGCAAGGTTAGCGCAAACCTAAAAACTAAATGAGTGTACAAGAATGCAATTGCTCAAGAATGAAATTGGTGTACAATATATATGTTCTATTCTATTTTTTTTTTATTTTCCTTATTGATTGATGGTGAAATTTAAATGAAAAAGATTGGGTAAATTACGTTGACTATCCCTGTAAACTTTAAAAATTACACTAACACCCTACCTTTTAAAAACCCAATACTTACCCCCCTTATTTTACATATGTGGATGCTGATGAGGCTAAATTACCAATGTATCATTACCATGTTAGCATTTTCAATAATTATGTGTTTATACATTACTATAAACACATTAATATATATTAAGGAATTCATTATGGTCTTATCTCTATGGCTCACCTAGGAGGATCTACGTTAAATAATCAAAGAGGAGATTTAATAGAAAGAAGAAGAGAAGCAAAAACAGATTAGAAGAATACATCATATATAAAGCATTAATAACATAAACAAAACATTACTATAAACATTAGTTTAAATTATTGTTTCAGTAAGGTACAGTACATTGTCTTACCAAACAAATAAGGTGATAAGGATCAACAGGATGGCAGTAGGTCAGAAGAACAAGAATGGGTATTCATGATTCAAAAATGGGTACGGAGAATAGGAAGGTTTTCGATGGTGAATGTAAACGAATGTAACTCACCAAGACATAAACATAATCAGGGGTTTAAGCTTGAAATAAAATTCGATACAATTCACGAACACTAAATGTCAATTAAGATTCAAATGAGGATTAGATGCAACTCACTAACTAGTTCAAATGAAGGGCTCACCACAATCTTGGGGTTAGGATTGATAAGAACACAGGAGAGATTAAAAAGTCTAATCAATACTCAATAATCCGACAAATACAAACTCTACTAGCTCAAGTATAACCTTGCTCAAAAAAGGAAAGTTTCATGCTCTGTATGGGGGGAATATTCTTCACTATTTGTATGTATGTTTTTTTTTATTTAGTACAAATGTTGCTATTTATAGCAAGTCTTAAACCCTAGTGGCAAAACTGTAAATAATGTACAAAGCCTTAAACCCTAAAGAATCGAGCCCATAAATAAAATAAAGGAAAACATGTATAAGAATAAAAAACTGTACGTTTTACAGGAGAAGTCGACATGCAGTCACTCGGCATCTTTTGGAAGGAGTAATATCCAAATGAGATGAGATCGGCAGTTGGATGTACGAGTTTGGGAAGGAGTCCCTAAAGTCTTGCAATGTTTGGCGGAGACACCAGAAAAGTCGACCCATAATTGTTAAGTCCTACAATCAGTTAGTACGAATCTCTTGATGCTGTACCGAGTGGTTCTTTGGTCTCGGGTACTCGTCTTTGCAGTTTCTCGGCTTCTCAGCTAACAACAGAGTTCATGCCGAGTGTTTATTTTCCTTCCTCTCGTCCTTCTAGCTGTAACTCGGCCTTAATAAGCATTGTTAGACCTCAGCTTAGATTTAATCGGAGGCTAATTCTCATCATAAGGAATTGGATACCCTTCTTTAGACCAGTAACCCTCACCGTTGAGTTTTCAACTTATATACCTTATCTAATTAATTAATGATATTTTATAACATTAAATAACTAAAAAAAAAACCCACCACAGGTAGCAAAGCTAAGGCTAATGAGGTTTTTACAAATATATAAATATTAAAAGACCATTAAAAGAAAACATTAAACATTAAATGAAAACCACCACAGGCGGTATGTCCAACTGATTTAAGTGGGGTATAAAGCATATAAACGTTAAAAAATATAGATCTTATGGAGATACACCCATTTAAAGATGGAGATTCCCACCATAAGATAAGAAAGAAAGAAGATAAGGGAGGAAAGGAGACATAAAAATTTTCATTAAAATAAAAGCATGTACATGTGGATCATTACATATGAACCATTATACAAGAGAAACCTATTAAAGTATATGAATACCTTAAAATTGAAGTATAAGATGGTTTTTCAATTGTAGATAATTAAAGAACAGGAATTAGCTCATAATCCTAAAACCAATCTTCTCTCTCCCTTCCACCTCTTCTTCTCTTCTGACCTTTCATCCTTTTAGCCAATGCCCTTCTGGGAGAAAAAAGGCTCTTTATTATAAGGGAAGAGGCCAACAAGGTACTGTACAATTCATTGTAAGGAGCAGTGAAAAGGTGAGCCATTGTGACAGACAGTTCATTGTAGCAAACAATAAAAAGTTAGGAAAAGAAATCAATTTGTCAAAAAGAGTTCTGACGTTATTATACATTATGATACATGTGAAAAGAGTATTTTTATAGTGTAATAATACATTCAAAATACATTAAGGATCATCTAAATCTATTCGATAACAATCGCCTTCATTCGTATTACCACTGTAATGGGAATTAGATTCTAAAGTTGATCCAACAATTGATTCATTCAAGCATGCCAATGTTTTCTCCAATAGTTTTTTAATTTGTTCTGGAGAGCTGACATAAGCCATTAAAGACATTAAAAATCCTTTATCATGGAAAAAAGAAGCTGGAATATTAACTAGAATCATTAAAGATTTGTCATTCTTGATTTGATTTAGGATAGCATTTTCTTCAACTTTATTCTACATTTTAAATCCATCCAACCATTTAACTTTATATCTTCTGGTTAAAATGGTAGTTTTGGATTCATTGTCTGTTTTACATTCATAAAACTAAGTCATTACCTAAGAAATGCTTATATGCATAACATACAACATATTCTGTTTTAAACTTTGTTCATAAGTTGTTGGGATGGATTTGTCCATAAACATAGTATATCCATTATGAGCTTTTTCATGAATTATTTCATTAATGGCTCCAAATTCATCACAACAATATGCAAACCAGTAGGAAAGGTTTTTTGAAGAACATTTTTCAAAGAAAATCAACCATATGTATGATCTCCTTAGGTTCATTCTAAAAAATCAATTCCACTATGTTTACTTATAATCATAATAATTATAAGTAACTCTATAATTTGGTTGTGGGTTCATCGATGACATTTGAAATTTAATTGGCATTGCTGGATGGCTGGACCATTCAGTAAAGTTAATGACCTTATGAATTTTAGCAGTTGAATAACTTATTATTCCATTTAATTCAAAATGTTTAACTGAAACTAATCTAGTTTCACTTAAAATTCTTTCATAAAAATCAATTATTTTATAAAAATCATAAGGAATGAAAGTAAGATTTTCAGCGAAAATTTTCTTTGCATAATCACAAGGATCTTTTTCAAATACACCTTTTTCTATTGAAAAAATATATTTGAAAATTCCTTTAGTAAAAAATTTTTATTTTTGAGGGGCTGAGATCTTCTCAAAAGAAGATGCCACCTCAATCATCTAAACATTTTGACTTGAAAATTTTTTGAGTGGAATTATTTATTTCACTTGTTGTGTATTGAGAATCATTGAGGGAGTCATTGAAGTGGTCATTGGTTGATGTGGAGCAGTTGTTAGTGCTCTAAGAAATTCTAGAGTTATTTGAACCTCGGAGGTTTTAGATGATTTCTCATTAAGTCTAATTTGAGAAGTTATTAAAGATAGTTCATCTCTAAAGATCATTGAAGATGATGACTCATCTTTGATAATTATTGGTGCATTTTGAGGTTTAGTAACATTAAGCCACAAACAAACATTAGTTAAGCCTTTTTTTAAGTTAAGGGATCTTTCCCCTTTCCTTTATCATTTTTGGAAGGCATTTCCTTATAAGAATTCATGAGTTAGGAAATCGAGAAGAGAGTTGGATGATCCACTAACATACTCAATTTCGAAATAAAAAACAGATAGAATAACTTCTCATTTAGCAAAAATTTGTTTTGAAACAATATTTTGAATATCCTTTTGTAAAACATTTTTTGTAACTTTACAATCAATTCTTAAAAGAAAACTTTTGTTTAACAAATCTCCTTGAAATTTGAAAATTATTAATATAATTGCTAAAATTTCTTTTTTGATTGTAGAGACATTCTTTTGACATTCATTCTAGTGTTTGGAAATAAATTGAATAACATATTCATTATCATTCATTTTTTGTTTAAGGATTCCACCAAATCTAATATCTAATGCATCTATTTCCACTATTTTGAAAAGAGATGAATCAGCAATATGGAGATATGGAATTTCTCTTATTTTCTCTTTAATTTGTTTCACTATATTCGTATAAAGTTCTAATCATTGTGGAGGATTCTTTTTAAATCTCTGATAAAGAGGTTTACATAAAATATTAAGATTTGGAAAGAAATTCGTAACATAATTTAAATTTTCGATGAATCTTTGAAGTTAATTTTTATCCTTAATATCATTAGGAAACTTATGTGCAAATTCTGTTGACCTTTGAATTGAGATTATTGTACCATTATATATGTGATAACCTAAGAATCTAATCCTAGTTTGGAAAAGAGAAATCTTGGAAGGTGATATTGTTAAACCATTTTTTTCTTACAATATTGATGAAAATCGTAATATTTTTAAAGTGTTGATCTATATTTGGAGAAAATATTATGACATCATCAATGTATACAATTAAAAAATTTAAATAATCATTAAAGATTTCATTCATTATTCTTTGAAATTCAGAGGGAGCATTTTTTAATCCAAAAGGTATTACATTCTATTCATACTAACTAAAAGGGATAGTAAAAGCAATTTTTTATCTATCATTCTCTTTAATCTAAATTTACCAAAATCAAGATTTCATATCAAATTTTAAGAATATTCTAGTATTATGGAGTCTATTAAGTAAATCTTTTTTATTAGGTATTGGATACCTAATCCATTTCAAAGTATTGTTAAGAGGTTTATAATTTATTACCAATCTTGGTACTCTTCTTTTAATTTCAGCATTTTTATTAACATAGAAGACAGAACAACTCCAAGGTGATTTGCTCTTTTGAATTAATTTTTTATTAAGTAAATCATTAATGTCATTTTTACAATAATTTGTAACTTCATTATTCATTTAAAAAGGCCTAGCCATGGTTGGGATATCTTTTTCATTAAAATCATAAATGAACAATGTGTGATTTATGTTCCCAAAAAGCATTTGGTAAGGTCGAACATATCAAAGTTTTAATTTATGATTCTAAATCAGAAATCCTTTTCTTCAAATTTTCATTTAAAAGTTGAGTTTCAATTTTCTTGAACTCAAAATCATTTTTCAAAAACATTAAATGTTTTTCCTTACATTCAATTAAACAGTTTAATTTTGAAATTGAGTTTTCTTTTAATTCATTTAAATATTTAGTTTGGGGTTTTGAGACAAAGTTGAAAACAATTTTCTTTTTCAAATAATATGTCTCAATGCTCTTATCATTCATAGAAAAAGGTATTCATATACCTTAATAGATTTCTCTTATATAATGGTTTATATGTAATGATCCACATGTACAAGCTTTTATTTTAATGAAAATTTTTATGTTAAATGGTGGGATGGATTTAAAATGTAGAATAAAGTTGAAGAAAATGTCTTCCTAATTTGGATTAAGAATGACAAATCTTCAATTATTCCAGTTAATGTTCCAACTCCTATTTTCCATGATAAAGGATTTTTAATGTCTTCAATAGCTCATGTCAGTTTTCCAGAATAAATGAAAGAACTATTAGAGAAAGCATTAACATGCTTGAATGAATCAACCGTTAGATCAACTTCAGAATCTAATTCCCATCACAGTAGCAATGTGAATAAAGATAATTGCTATGAAATAGATCTAGATGATCCTTAATGTATTTTGAAAGTATTTTTAATGTCTTACTGCACTATAAAAATACCAGTAGAAATACTCTTTTCACATGTATTACAGTACACAATGACATCAGAACTTTTTCTAACAAATTGATTTCTTTTCCTAACTTTTTATTGTTTGCTATAGTAAATTGTCTACCACAATGACCCACCTTTTCACTATCATTAAAGTGAATTGTATAGTACCTTATTGACCTCTTCCCTTAAATAAGAGCCTTCTTTCTCCTAGAAGGGCATCAGCTCATAATCCTAAAACCAATCTTCTCTCTCTCCTTCTCTCTTCCACTCCTTCTTCTCTTTTGACCTTTCATCCTTTTCTTTTCTTGTCTTCCTTCTTTCCTAAAGAAGCCAATTCCTATTCTTTAATGATCTAAAATTGAGAGACCATCTTATGCTTCAATTTTAAGGTATTCATATACCTTAATAGGTTTCTCTTGTGTAATGGTTCATATGTAATGATCCATATGTACATGCTTTTATTTTAATGAAAATTTTTATGTTTCTTTTCTTCCCTTATCTTCTTTCTTTCTTATCTTATAATGGGAATCTCCATTTTTAAATAGGTGTATCTCCATAAGATCTATATCTTTTAATGTTTATATGCTTTAAACCCCACTTAAATTGGCTGCCATTATCCTTAACTTTGCCGCCTATAATGATTTTTCCTAGTTATTTAATGTTTAATATTTAATGTTATTAAATATCATTAATTAATTAGATAAAGTATATAAGTTGGAAACCCAACAGTGTGGACTAATTGTCCAAAGAAGGGTATCCAATCCCTTATTTGTTAGGTAAAACAACGCACTCTACCTTACTAAAATAATAATTTAAACTAATGTTTATAGTAGTGTTTTGTTTATGTTATTAATGCTTTATATATGATATATTCTTCTAATCTGTTTTTGCTTCTCTTCTTCTTTCCTTTGAATCTCCTCTTGGGTTATCTAACATAGATCCTCCTAAGTGCTTATGATATCAAAGTCAAAGAGTGTATATGGTTTTATGAGTTTTTTCTAATTTTCACTGAAAACAATTTCCTTTATGGAAATCTATATCTTATATTTACCATTCACTTGAGTTGATTCCTCTGTGGAAATCTCTTGTTTTATGATCTTTCCACCGAAACTTGGCATAAATCCCAACAGATAGGGTGGCATATGAGTCATAATCGAAGATCATAAAATGAGTTTTTAAAAGTTTAGTCTTGTGAAATGGATTTATAAAATAAGATAAAATAGTCTCGTGAAAACAATGAATTTACATAGAAAAACTATATTCTCTTTTAGCTTTACTTTTATGGAGCAACCAAAAGAATCTATATTAAATAATAGAGATAAAATACATATGAAAGTTGATAAAGCAATAGATAATTGAAAGATTTCAAATACTTCCTATGATCAAATTTATCAAATGACTAAATGGAAAATTTTTGAAAAAATGGATTATGTGATAGCCATAGAAGAAAAAAATATCCCCATTTCTAGTGGCTTAACAATAATAAAACTTTTAAATAATAAATCAATTAAAAATGTGCTAAAGAATGGAATTATATACATATAGGTATAATCCAAGTAAGAGCTAAACCTCTTACTAAGTTAAGGTTAGATACCTTAGTTCTCAGGGTCCTAAGAGATACAAGAGAACTTGAGTATGAAAGATCAATGCATTCTACTATTGAAACCAACCTTAGTAGCAGTCTAATTTAATTTGAATGTCATCCAAATGTTACCCTTAGTTTTAGAAACAAGACCATAATGAATTCCTTAACTCTTTAAATTAAAACACACAATTACAAATGTTAGACGGAGCTCTACCAATGGTTATAATTTATACAATGTATTTTAAATTAACGAAAATTACTCTTGGATCTAAAACTTATAAAATTAATAAAAAAGGTCAAACGCTTTTAATCTAAACAAAATTTAACTAAAGCTAATGTTTTGATACCTAAAATGATACAATGGGATCAGGTTAATTTGCCTAAACAATGGAAAGTAGATAATCCTTGTCTAAAACTACTAGTGTATAATACCGAATCTTCTAGTGTAATCTAACATCCTAAAGGTAAAGTAACAATTCAATTCGTTAAGAGATCTTTAGATTATCCTAGAAGACCCTTACAAATAAGGTCGGTCTCATCTTCATCTAAGAGATTTGTAGATTTGCCTCCTCCTATAATTCATCAACCAATTAATGTTCAACCTAATGATCAAACTAATGTCTAAAATAATCCTCTACTTAATGGAATAGTTAGTAATAGAGTGGGTATAACTAAACCAATTTACCAACTCAATAATGAACCAAAATATGAAGAACCATCTACCTCTATTTTAAGAGACCCAAACCTTAATATCATAGAAAAACCTTTCAAACCAGATAGAGTTTTTTTAAATAAAGAATTTTACTCACCAAAGAATGAGAAGATTAGAAACTGGTTTTTTAATACTTTTAATAGTATTACTAAACAAATAAAAGAAGAATAGTATGATTTTATGTATAAAAATGGTTTTCAAATATATTTCTTCGAATGATTTGAAAAATATTATTTGAAGCCTTAAAAAATCAATGTTTCAAATGGTAATTAAGTGATGAACAGATCATAGAATCTAATCATCCGCCACTTAATAATATAAAATCTATTTGTAAAAATATTGAAATAAAACTTATGCCTCTTAAAATTGTAATAGAAAATGAAGGCATAGGAATTAAAAAAATAATAGACCAAAATAATTAGACAAATCAACATTTGCACACAATAGAAAAACAATTAGATAGAATGAAAAATGTAATAAATAATGAAGTAAATAAAACTTATGGAAAAATCCCAATCAATAAAAATGTACCCTTATTCAAACCTTTCAAAATACCTAAAAATCCAAGTAATGAATTTTTAAAAGCCTTAAAAGAAAGAAAGAGAATGTTAAAAAATAAAATGGTCAAAGAAGAAACTTCAATAAAACCAATTGATATTTTAAAAATGGAAACACCAATTAACACTTCAAAATTAAGGGGTATTGTCATAAATGATGCACTTTTAGAAAAAATTAATGTTCTTAATGAAACTGATGATTCAAAAAATGATTTAATTTCAAATGTTTCTTTAAAAGATTTAAAGATAAATGAATCCAAAGAAAAAATTAATAAAATTAATTGGAAAGACCTCAGAAATTATATTATCAAAGAGCTACGCCTCCAAATATAATTTTTTAAAAGAAAAATGATAATTTTCAAAATAAGTATTCTACAAGATCCACCTATGAATGGAATATAGATGAAGCCTCGAACAAAAAATTCTTAAGGTTCTTAATTATATAATAATGTTCTCTAATACAAATAAAACTATTCTTAGTACCATTAATTACAAAGTAACACTCCTTTTAGTTTTTGGTTTTACTGGACAATTAAAAAGTTGGTGGAATAATTATCTCACTGAAAAATAAAGGATTAATATTTTAACTTCATATAAAACTAATGAAAATGGTATTAAAATTTTTGATGAAAATGATAAGTCAATTCAAGATATGGTTAACACCTTAATTTTTTCAATTAGTCAACATTTTATATGAGATCCTTCTCACATTAGAGACCACAACCCTAGATCTTCTATCCAATATGAAATGTAAGTTTTTAAGAGAATTCCATCAATATAAAGACATTTTTTTCCAAAGAGTCTTTCTTAGAAATGATTGAAATCAACCTTTCTAGAAAGAAAAGTTTCTAACTAGTTTATCTAAACTTATAAGGGAACAAGTTAGAGACAAAATCAGAGAGAAAAACAATAGCAAAATTCCTTATGATAATTTATCATATAAGGAATTAGCATCTTATGTTTATAAAATTGGAATAAATTTATGTACCACAATAAGATTACAAAAACAATTAAAAAATGAATAACGCATGAAACACCAAAGTCTTGATGATTTTTGTACAAAATATGACCTATCTTTTGTTAATAAAAAGATGAAAAAGACTACTAAATGTTCAAAATGCTTAGAGAGAAAATTAAGAAGAAATTTTAAGAAAAAATCTTTTAAAATCCCCGAAAAGAAACTAATGGATAAAAAATATAAGAAAAAATCTTATAAGTAATTAAGATGTTATAAATATAGAAAAATTGGTCATACAGCAAGATTCTGTAGGATCAATAACAAGATTAATGAATTGAACCTTCAGAAAGAAACAATGGAAAGTATCTTGAAAATTTGTAGAGAAAATGAATCTTCAACATGTAAAGAAGAATATGATGATAGAAATCAAGTCAATAACATTGAATCAACATTAATATCTTCTAAAGATGAAAATGAATTAAATATCTTAACAAATGAAGAAGAAGAAATTCTTCAAAAATTAAATCAATTATTTAATGATAATAAAAAATTCGATTGTTTAAAATATGTAGATAAAAATACTCTTTCAATTACGTAAAATTTACTGTATAATCTTAAAAAAATCCTTATAAGAGGCAAAAAAACCTCAGAAAAAATTCATCTCAGTAAATGATCTTCATAATGAAATAAATGTTAAAAAACAAGAAATAAATGAATTAAACTAATGCAATTGAAATTACAAAAGGATTTTTTTGAAATAAAACAAAAAATGATTATTCAAGAAAGTTCTTATGATGAAGAAGAAACTTCAAACAATCATGTCCAAAAAATTTCTGAAAATCATGTTGATTATCTCATACAACTTGTAGAGATAACAACAAGAAAATGGATTATCAATGTTACAATTAAAATTAACAATGAATTTATTTTATAAACCACTATATTATTTGATACTAGTACTAATCTAAATTGCATTAGAGAAGAGTTGATACCTACAAAATATTTTGAAAAAATAACCTAATCTCTAAGTTCTACCTCTGGTAATAAATTGCATATTAATCTTAAATTATCCAATGCTGAAATTATAAAAGGAGATGTTTCTTACAAAACTACTTTTATTCTTATTAATAATTTAAAACAAAATGTTATTTTAGTAATACCTTTTATTAATTTAATTCAACCTTTTTCTGTGAATGATAAGAGCATCGAGACATACATATTATTGGAAAAATAAAATTTTTTTCAACTTTGTCTCGAAACCCCAAATTAAATATTTAAATGAATTGAAAGAAAAATTAATTTCAAAATTAAACTTTTTAATTGAATGCAAGGAAAAACATTTAATGTTTTTGAAAAATGATCTTGAGTTCAAGAAAATTGAAAGTCAGCTTTTAAATGAAAATTTGAAGAAAATGATTTCTGATTTAGCATCAGAAATTAAAACTTCAATATGTTCAAGCTTACCAAATGCTTTTTAGGAACATAAATCACACATTGTTGATTTACCATATAAAAATGATTTTAATGAAAAAGATATCCCAATCAAGACTCGACCTTCTCAAATGAATAATGAAGTTATAAATCATTGTAAAAACGAGATTAATGATTTACTTAATAAAAAATTAATTCGAAAGAGCAAATCATCTTAGAGTTGTTTACCTTCTATATTAATAAAAATGCTGAAATTATAAATCTCTTAACAATGCTTTGAAATGGATTAGGTATTCAATACCTAATAAAAAAGATTTGCTTAATAAACTTCATAGTGCTAGAATATTCTCAAAATTTGATATGAAATCTGTATTTTGGCAAATTCAAATTAAAGAGAATGATAGATACAAAACTGCTTTACTATCCCTTTTAGCCAGTATGAACGGAATGTAATGTCTTTTGGATTAAAAAATGCTTCCTCTAAATTTCAGAGAATAATGAATGATATTTTTAATAATTATTGAAATTTTATAATTGTACATTGATGATGTGTTAATATTTTCTCCAAATATAGATTAATACTTTAAACATATTAAGATTTTCATCAATATTGTAAGAAAAAATGGTTTAGCTATGTCATCCTCTAAGATTTCTCTTTTTCTCAAATCAGGATTAGATTATTAGGGTATCACATATATAATAATACAATAATCTCAATTCAAGGGTCAATAAAATTTGCATCTAAGTTTCCTAATGATATCAAGGATAAAAATCAACTTCAAAAATTTTTAGGAAATTTAAATTATATAAACTTCTTTATCAGATATTGAAAAAGAATCGTCCATAATCGTCAGAACTTTATACTAATGTAGTCAAACAAATTAAAGGGAAAATAAGAGAAATTTCATAACTCCATACTACTAATCCATCTCTTTTCAAAATAGTGGAAACAGATACATTAGATATTGCATTTGGTAGGATTCGTAAATAAAAACAGAATGATAATGAATATGTTGTTCAGTTTATTTCTAAACACTAGAATGAATGTCAAAAGAATTACTTTGCAATAAAAAAAGTATATATATATATATATATTATAAGCATATATATATATATATCAATTAACTTAAATAGCAAAATAATAAAATAAAGTACGAGAGAAATCTTTAAAAAGAAAAATTCTAATTTTTTTTCAAGTTAGATTAGTTTTACACACTGTGTATATATATATTTACTACAAATATATATTAATTAAATAAATTATAAAAAATAAAAAGAAAAATTTTAAATTAAAATAAAAAGAGAAATCTAGAAATTTAATAAGGAAAAAAAAGCCATCAATGTGGCCTTTGTGGCCCTTATTAAAGACCTATAGCTTAAGAGCTTGAATTGCAACGAATATTTTGATGTTCAAATTTTTATAAAATTATTGTAACTAAAACTGTAAAAAGACTTGTAATCAAAACAAATATAAGAAGCAAACAAAAGGACAATGGTATAAGGTGTTTTATTTCAATATTTTTAACATACAAGTTGTATTTCGTAGATGGTATATTCCTATAGTTTATCCTTTTCCTTTCCCATTCATAGGAAAATTCTCAGTGCAAGTATATTGACGAAGATGCTTGAGAATTTAATGTCATTTATCCTTGACAATTTAGCTATAGGTTTTGCACTTTCTTAGATAAAAAAGAAAAAAAAAAGAACAAAGAAATCAAAATTTTTACTTTTTTATATTTCTACATTTATTTTATTTTTATTTTTTATTAGTTAATTTAATATATATACCTATGATATATAAATTTAATTATTAAAAATGCTAACACAATAACACTTCAATACATTACCTCATGAGCATATACATAAGTGAAATCGAAGGGGTAAGAGTTAGATTTTTAAAAAGTGGGGTATCGGTATAATTTTTAAAATTCATAGGAATAGTTGATGTAATTTACCTAAAAAGATTTAACCAAAAGCCCAAATTAATCAACCATTTGTTATGATTTGAAAACTATTGGACATAAATGAAAATAGGAAAAATATATGTTTCCCCTTATACTTCCTTTATATGTATTTAACCTCTTATTTTTAAATTGATCATTTAAACTCCAACTCTTCAAAAGAATTCTTTTAATATTCTAATAATTATTTTTGTCCCGGTAAGGTCACTATAACAAACCAAGGATTTTAAGGATCCAAATGAGCCTGCCCACCTTGTAGATGACATGTTGCAATATCCTTTAAAGGTAGTCAAAGCTACCCTAAAGATGTTTTGCTCCAATATATCATTTTTAAGAAAGTTGTAACCACCTCAAAAAGATTTATGGATTTTTCAACTATAAGACTATTAGGGTTGTCATAGTTGTAAGCCCTAAATATAAGCCAAGTAATCATAGGATCGAATTTAATACATAAAGTTTAGGGCAATCGGTTAAAAAATATTATCAAACCTAAATTATAAATTAAAGTTAGAAATATTAGTAAAAGTGATCCCGTAAGTTTGAATTTAAGAAAATAAATAATAAAATAAGAGAATATAAAATTTTTAAATTTAAGTATATTACTTGTTATTTATTGAAAATACGTAAAATGCATTTCGATAACTAATAAATTGCTAGAGATATATTATATGTATATTAAAAATCATAAAATGACCTAAATAATATTTAGGAGTGTTTACTTGTACCCCACATATATTTACATGTAGGTAAAAATACGTGAAATTACCTAAATTACTCGAAATTTGCTAAATAATTAAAGAAAATTATAAAAAAAATTAAGGAAAAATCAGAGAGATAGTGAATGATCCAGATCTAGTAGTGGCAGCAAGGGGAAAGAAAAGAAAATATTAACCAATAAAAAATAAACATATAAAAAGCAAAAATAAAAGGGATATGGGTCTTATCTTGTCCTAATTAATGTATAACAATTCCTTTGTGACCCCATAAATAGCAAGAAAATTTTCAGAGCTCATTTAGTCAGTTAGGAGCTGAAGAAAATTGAGAGAACTGAAATTTAAGAAAGAAATTAGGGTTTAGGAAAATTTCACCAAAAACTGTGCTATTACTACATTTAAGCCAAACCCCCAAGCCGCCGCCACCACCACCTAGAATCAAACCACTACCACCAACCACTCCACATTGACCGCCTAAACCAGCCAACACAGTGTTGGAGGCCAAAAAGCATGTGAACCAAGTGAGTCTCAAATCTCCTCCAATTTTGCAAAATTTCTTAAAATTATTAATTATGCCTAGAAAATTATGAAATTTATTATTCTGATGTTTTATTATATATAGATTTAGGTAAAAATAGTGATTATGTTTAATCATGTCTGTAAATATAAGGTTTTTAAGAAATTGGACAAAAAAGAGCATATTTAGAATTAGAAATAAATAGGTTTAGAAATATAGTTTTAAGCTCAATTTTTTTTTCTACAGAATATTAAGTGATGTAAAACGATACTATGAAGCCATTTTTCTAAAATTAATTTTCAAAAATTTTAAGTAATTTTTTAGCCCTAAAATGATGAGAAAAATAGGTAATTTTGAATTAATTAGGTGATTAAATGATTAATTATTGATTTAGAAAGTAATTAGATGTTTAAGGATGTTAATCTTTGATATGGAAACATAATCCTAACATTTGGAGTGTTAATTGCAATTAATATGGGAATTATGTAGTAATTGTGAGTAATTTAACAATATGTGAAATTAGAATTTTAATAAATATGAAATAATAGGTTAAATTGGATAATAAAATAATAATATCAATACATATTAAATCTGGTATAAACATTAATTCTAGATAATTGGATCAAAATTGTAAAATTCTCTCACATCGAGAGTAAACCCGGTATACTAATTAGGATTAGAATATACCGAGTAGGTTAGAATACTAAATTAAAAATTAGTATGATATTAGGATACTCAAGCTTGATGTGATTATTTTCACATTAGGGTTCGAAGCGTATTTTAGGATTACTCGTAGTTGAAATTGAATTAGAACCTAAACTGGAATCGAATTCAGAAACTGAACCCCGAACTAACGTAAGATGAATAATTAGTAAATGATAAGTATATAAGGAAAATTGAGTTCAATCTTAACTTAGAATATGTATCATCTAAATATAAATACTAAAAAGAGCGTATTTATATTATAGGATACACGGAGACGAGTCAACCCACGACAAGTGGTTAAATGACTTAGGATTCTAAATAAGTTGGGTTTAATACTTCATTGTATTTTAGAGTATTATTTTAAAGTACTTGGAGACTTAAGTTTGTGGATGATTGCAATTATAAGTAATCTTATACATATACTTGTGTATTTGATTTCGTACTGAAATTTGTGTTACATTTGATGATTGTTGTGATTGGAGTGGTGTGGAATTGTGCAGTCACTCTAAACCGAATATAATCTTAATCGACCTAAATAACTTAAAAAAAACATGCATTGCAACCCTGTAAGGGATCATTAGGATTTTCGAACCAAATACCAACACTTTTGAAAAAGATAATGCTAGATAGCAAATTGGTCTTTTCCTCATCCTTAACCTAACTAAGTGATAGGAGAGGAAGTTGCGGTGATGATGAGAGCATTGATTCGAAGGATAGTCTTAGGAGAAGCAGTATCTCCATTACACAAACCTAAGTTTAGTTGTGAGTTGTTGCATAACATGAAAACTTCTCAACCCAGATTAGAGCAGATGAAATTACTTTGATTTCACAATGGACCGAACTGCATGATAGTACTTGTTTGTTGCATTTCATGAAAATAATTACTTGATAACCATGATTGTGCTTGTATACATTCATGAGTCTCCAATTCAGCTTACTGAGCTGTAATTGCTCATACCTACATAGATTTTTTTGCAAGTCCTGACTTTTGATTTATGATACTGCGATACAATTACCTAGAGGTTAGATTTCTTTTGAAGCTATGGGGAGTGAGGATCCATTGGCAAAAAATTAAGTCTTATTCAGAGTCTTACTAGTATCTTTAGGATAAAGAACTGATATATGATATGTACATTAGTTAACTGCTATATTATGTAGGATCCTTTGGGAATCCTATCATAATGTAGAAGTAATTATATATATATGACTTAAGATTTTACTTTTACTATAAATTTTAGCTAAAAATCTTAGTCGAACTATTTGCTTCAAAGTAAAGAGTCGTCGATGCCTTGTGTAGATCGTATCTATGATAAGCACTGTGAGATCAGTTTCTGTTATAGGTTGGTTTATATGGTGGGACTGTTGCAACTCTATGGCTTCGGGGTGTAACAATAGTTGCCCCCAAAAACCTATTTACGATGGTTTAAATAGCACATATCAGAGCAAACATGCTTGCCTCAAAAAGTGATGTCCAATGCTTTTTGTAGCACGCACAACCACATGAAAATGCTTTTGTAAAAATACTTCTTTAGCATTATTAGGGCAGCTATGTTTTTTCTTTTTTTCTAAATATTATTATGTTTCATATGTATTACAGCCATATTTTATCACAATCCTAATAATGAATCACATCCATATAGCCATATTTATGGCAAACATCAAAACAAACCATATCTATATAATTATATTTTATGAAGTCATCACATTATACTTGTCTTATGAATTGATATAATAAATTGGACAAATCTCATATAAAAAAACATAATGCAATTAGATTAGCTTTTGATTGGTATCAAAACAGCATTACATGGTAATATAAAATACTTTCAATTTTTTTTTTTTTTTGAAATTTTGATAGGTCTTGAATGTTTTCTTTTTTTTTTTTTTATCTAAACCACTAAAAGGAGACCAAAACACTAAAACTAAAATCATCTATCTTCATCTTCCTTTACTTGACTGTCTTTAAAAATCATCATCTTCCTCAACCTACAAATGAAAAGTAAATGTATTGATAAGACATTATATTGTAAACTTTACATTTAAAAAGGAAAAAAAAAAGCGATTACTTACAAAAGGTAGTGGCCAAGCTTTTGGTATGTTGAGAGCATCTTCAATAATCTTTATCCAATATCTTCTCTACTTTCTTGGGTATATATGTAATTTGCAATGATTTCCACTAGGTATATAGTTTTTTTACTACTAATTTCATTAGTGAATTATGATTTTTCACACGTAATTAAGGCCTATGAATATCGTATTATCAATATAATTTAGGTTCGACTTGGGACTATTGAAACTTCAAGCCTTTACCTATAATATATTGTTTGTATAATGAGCAACAACTAGTTTAGTAGAAATCTAAATCTTAATTATAAACATCACAATTCTATAATACTATATATATATATATAATTGATTGAAAACATTAAGGTGAAGACAATATATATATAAAAAAAAAAAACTTATATGCAACCAATGTAGAGGACTTACTAGTCGAACAATAATGGGAAGAGATAAGAGTTTGCTAGTCATTTATAGCACAATAGTGAAGAGAGAGAAGCACCTACCTACAGTCTACAACAAGGATCTTTAAAGTAGTGTAGCAACAACTATAGAAGGCAAAGGAGGTCACTAGCGTTCTAAGGTCTTCACATTCTTAAAACACGTTCTTAAAATACACTCTTAAAACTATGAATTTTAGGTTTTTGATTTCTCTATCAAAACCCTAATTTGTAAGTGAATCTTTTCCAAAGATTCAATTTTCATGTTTCCTTTAGTTGTTGTTTAAGGTTTTTCATTTCAAGTGAATAGAGAGAGCAAGATTGATAGGTGCTTGGAGACGACAAGGGCTAAAGGACAACAAGTGCGTGGTGAGGGAAAGGAGACTAATAGTGGTAGTAAGTGAGATTGATAGGTTTTTTTGTAGTAGAAGACGACCAATGTGCGGTGAGAGAGAGGGACTGATTAGTGATGATGATAGAGTGAAAAAGAGGGTTAAGTTTTAGAGAAGAAAAGCAATGAATAGTGAAGATTATGCTTATGCATATCGTGTACTACAATGAAAACAAAATTAGGAAACTAAAATGGGGAGAGAAAAAGAGAGAGAGAGAGAGGGAATATGTGGGACATTCATTATTTTACTATCCATTTAATTTAAGAGTTACAAACAATGGGATGTCAATTCAATTAAAATTATTTTCCCTCCCATTTAATGAACATTTACTTACAAAGTATATACTCACCCTATATACATAATTTTACTGTTTTTCTAATTTTAGCCACCCCAAATAGCGTGCTCCATTAGATTAAATTTGTGGTAGTGAAAATAGGGTAAAAATCACATTCTTTAAAAATTTGGGGGTCTGCATGTTCAATTTCAAAAATAAAGGGTCTAAATGCATATAGAGTAAATGTAAAGAGCTATATTTGCAATTTATCCTACATTTAATCCTCCGTATTTTTTTACTTTTCTATTTAAGTTCTCAATCTTTTTTCTCTCTATTTAAATACTTAATATTTTTAAATTCTTACAATGTTAGGTTTATCATCGACTCCATTAGTTTTCAACTATCCTTAATGGGTAGCAATTTCATATTGGTCCATAATAATTAATTTAATAAAATAGTAATACTAAATATATTTAATTATATAATAATTTAAGTAACATTAAATATATTCAGTTGCATAATGTAATGAAAATTTAAAAAGAAAAAGATACACACACACACAAAAGGTGAGAAAAGGGGCTATAAAAAATCGCATAAACCTCAATTACCTTAGCCAATAACCTCAAAACCAGTCAAAGCCTAAAACATATGAAAGATGGATAAAAAATTTAGTAGAGTTTATGAAAAAACTAATCTTGTAAAATTTATAAAACATAAGGACTCAAGCGTATGAGAAAATTCTTAAGAACTCACATAAAAGAAGTAGATTAACGTTTATAACTAAATATTTAATTTTCTTGATATATTCCTTTCATCTTTTAAAAAGTAATTTTATCTTTATCAAATTTTCAAGATTATATTTTTATCTATTAAAACTAAGGGTTAGCAAATATAGGATGAGTAGAGTATAAAACTATATCTAGATTCTTAAATTTTTGGAACTAAAACTTAGCTTATAATATTTTAGAAGCACCATGTATCCTATAGATTTGCATAACATAAAGTACCCTCATAAAACCTATAATTTTTTTAATCTTCCTTATAAATTTCAACACTAATTCATATAAAGTTACATGTCATAAATTTACTTTCTCAAATATATAAGAAGATAAGAATTGAAATGTTTTATGGTCTACTAATGTTAGACTTAGCAAAAGCAGAACACAACAACAAAAGAATAAATTATAGTAAAGAAGAGAGAGGAACTAAACTGAGAGATATAAAAGGCAATGTTTAGTTTAAGATTTTATTATGGGCTTGGCTTTTCTATTAATTTTTTTTTTCTGAAAAAATGCAACAGTACCATTTTATTTGTTTATTAAGATTATATAATTATTGTCAAAGCTGTCGTAGCTTAGTAGTATCACTATTGGTCTCCCATTGGAATAAACTATGAGACCTTCGTTCTTGCAAGGCAAACATTAGTATAGAGTAATTTAGGACATCTATAAAAATCCACTTACCATAACTTTAAAAATACGTTAGGTTTACAAATTAATAAAATGACCTAAAAATTTTAAGTATTCAAAATAGAATTGTAAAATAATAATGCAAGTTAAAAATTAAAAATATTTTTAACTTCACTTGTTAATTATTGAAACAAGAAAATTATGAAATTTAAAACCCAATTTAACGAGATCTCAAACTAAATTAATAATATAATATGTAATAAAATAACAAGAGACAACACTTAGAAATAATAACCGTAAAAATATATAAATGAATTAACTAACTATAATAAAAAGATTTTGAACCCCTAAATTTAGGACATTCACATAATCAGTTCGTTTAGACTAAAAAATGACTAGAGGACCCCAAAAGTCGATCAAAGCAACCCTATAAATTTAATTGGTGTGATGTAATATTAAAATATCGAAGTAAGCTAAATAGTAAAACTAGCTCTTCCATTAGTAAAATTTCAAAAGATTTTAGAAACCAACCCGAAAGAGCTTAAAATAAACTAAATAAATAAGAAAAGCAATAAATGCTATAAGGAAAATAATACTAATAAATAAATAAAATATAATTAAGTTCATTAATGGAACGTGGATTGTAGAAGCTTTAGTAGAATCTTCCATGTAAAATAACAACTAACTTAAAATATTATGAATAATAAACTATGATTACTTCAGCAATAAGTTAATAGAGCACATCATTTTTTTGGAAAACCAAGGGAAGTTACTGGTTTCTTAAAACTAGAGGTTAAAAAACCATGAGATTAGATGGTTTTGAAGTAAAACCAATAACCAAAACCATAGATTAGGCCATCTAAAACCACATAACACCTATCTACCTAAAAAAAGAGCCTCATGACATTTGTCGTACATGCTTATAAGCAAATTCCCTAAACAAACATTATAAATACCCCTTTCCTTCATCATTTATGACTCTTTTGGATCCTATAGATCTTAGGAAAATTTGTATAGTAGTTTTAGGAGCTTTTAGTGAAAAATTAGAAAATTGGGCTATAATCTACGATATCAGGGTTCCTCAACTTAAGAACAACTTGACAACAAGCAACTATTACCACCTGAGAGAGGGAGCAACACCCTTTTGTGCCAATATGGCCCCTTCCATCTCAACCATTGAAGTTTGTCACATCAGTAAGTTTGTTTTTGCATTTAATTTTCAAATATTCATTAAAAATATCAAATTTTATCCAAAAATTATGGAAATTTTATTCTAGCATAACTTTAGGATGTTTTCATGAAAAAAATATTATTTTTGTAAAAATTTTTCATTTTATATATCGCTTTTAAAAAATGAGCTGTTTGAAGGCAATTTTCAAAAGCCTAAACAATGTAGTTTCTTTATTAATTTTTTTTTGTAAATACCTTATTGTATATAGAAAATAACTATGTAAAGAGTTTCTCTAGAAAATTTCATTTTATTTTGGTTAATTTTCAGTTTTTGGAATATCGATAAGTTGAAATTCAAGGAAAGCCCACTGTTTTTCAAAGATTTTACTTTATATGATTCTCCATCACTTTTTGAGTAATTTTTTGTCACATGCAACAAGTTGATTTTAATTTTTAAGTAAAAATAAGAGATTTTATGAAAAAACAAATTTTCCAAAGCTCAATATGATTATTTTTACTCAAATACTTATATGGATTTTTACAAAGTTGATAAATTGATCATTTTTGTTTAAAATCATTAATAATTAGTAGTCAATTGAAAATTTTAATTGCTGTATATGAAAAATTTTCATACTAAAAAGCATGATTTTTCAACTTGATATATGTATTTTAGGTACATTAGTTAATTAGGTAAATTTAGCATTTTTGTTGGTTGAATTTCGAGTTGTGCATATTAATGTGAATGAGTTTTCAAGGCATGCAAGTCAATATCGATGGAGTTTCAACAAGATTGGACATAAACAAAGTGAAGAAAAGTATGAAATATGGAGATTTTGGTGAAATGGGGCAAAGTCGATGCTTGTAGAAGGTGCCGTGGAAGTTCTAAATAAGTTAAATAAAGAGCTGGTAGTTGTAAAACTTCTATGAATACTGGTGCAAACTGTAAAAGGTACTATAGAAGCTTCCCTCATCGAGTTGACTATAAGTTATAGCTATAGAAACTTAAGTAGAATGTCTAATACGCAATGAACATAACTAAGGACATTAGTAGAAACTTAAGTAGAAGGTATTTTTAACCTAGGAAACCTAGTAGAAAGTTATACATCAAAAAATATAAGTTAAAACTCTAGTAGAAGCTTGAGTAGAAAGTACTATACACCTAATAGATCCTACTAGAAGGTTATGTAGAAGGTACTAAAACCCTAAAAAACCTAGTGGAAGGTTAAGTTGAAGATATAAACAAGTTATGTAAAAGTAATAACACTTAATACCATAACCAATAGCTATCAAATATTAAAAGAGTGTTAAGCTAAAACAAAGGTACAATAACTAAAACACTCCTACTCTAACGAATTATATTGAAACTAAAATATGATTTACAATATAGAGACCATTGATGACAAAGGACTGAGGCATCTAAGTTACAAGAGTGGATGAGTATCCAGGTAAGTGAGAGCAATGCTTAATGACATTTTGAAGAACTATATAAAAGTACTTGGAGTTTGATGAGTACACTTGTTTATAGTTATAAAGTAGTTGATTGTGTATATGCAACATATATGTGCTTAGAAATTGATTACTATGTTTTGATTTTTATGCTATATATGCAAGTGCATTGTTGTGTTTCGCTCTTTGATTTTAATGTTTACAATTGATTGGTTACCCCTAAAATGAACTAAGCTGAACTTAGACTTAAACATTAATTGATCATGCATTGCAACTCATTAGGGAGAACGATTAGGATTATCCGACGAAACATTAACCCTTTGACGAGGTAGTAGAAATTAGCCTTCCCCAACCTTCAAGGCTGAACTAAGTGATAGGAGAAGAGATCGAGATAAAGTTAGGGGCATTGGTTCGAATAGGTCTCAAGAGGAGTAAACTCCATTACATAAGCCTGAGTTTGGTTGAGATCTACTCGGTAGCAAGCATCTATCTCGTTAAAACTCCTCAACTCAGATTAAAGTGAGCACAATTTGTCTAAGTTCATGACGAACTCCACAACATTGTCCGGATAACATATGGTTATTGCATTACATCGCATCTAACTGATTGATTCATAACCCAGCTTAATTGTTATCCTATGTATGATTTGGTCTCCATCCCCTTTCTAAGCAGTAGTCAATAATATCCCTATAGTTTTTTTACAGGTCTTAGAAGATAAATACTGAGATCAACTGCCCCAGACTTATATAAGGTGGGCTACAAGTCTGGAGTAAGGAATAAATGAACTTGGAACATTCATTTTGTCTTTGTTTTGTAGTCAATTGAGTCATGTATATAAATTTGACTAACTTGTATTATAGTATTTATTGTAAATACGATTTTGGTATTCTTATATAAATTTTCTTATACAAAATAAACATATGAATTAAATTTTCATTTTTTAAATGAATTATATGTATCAAATATCTCTATATTACTTTAGATAATGAACTAAAGAGGCTTCGAAGTTATTCAGTCATATGAGTCTTGTGTATACTAAGTCTATGATTGCAACTAAGTGATTAACTTCTATTATAAGTTGATGTACACAACAGAACTATTACAATTTTACTACTCTCAAGGCATGACATAGACTACGGCTCAAATCCTCTTTCCCTATAATTGGCCAAAAAAAGATTATTTAATTATTATTACAAGATGAGTATAAAGTACTATGAAACATGTACTTTTTATATTTTAAAGTTCAAGTTTCATAGTAGGCTTAAGTATCGTAACTTCATACTCATACCTTGCCTTATGGGAGTAGATTTCGAAAATATGATAATCAGGACTTATCTTATGACCCTCAATACCCTCCAAAATTTACTTTATCGAATAAAATCTAAATGAATATCCTATACCACAATCTTACACACTAACCCCTGCTTTGAACCACCACTAACAGCTACTGTAGCCAAATTGCAACTTGTTTTATAAATTGAAAGGACAATTATGGCATATGTTAATTAAGTCCTGGTTTACAAGATAAGTATAGAGTATCATGAAACCTATACATTTTATACTTTAAAGTACAAATTTCAGGTCCAAGTGTCTTGACTTCATACTCATACCTTATCTTGTGGGAGTATGTTCCGAGAAGCTAATAACCATGACCTATCTTATAACTTTCAATACCCTCCAAAACCTATTCGATCGGGCAAAATCCAAATGAATACATTATACGATAAAATTACACTCTAACCCTTGCTTAGAACCACTACTAACAACCACTACAGCCAAATTGTGACTTGTTTTATAAATTGAAAGGACAATTATGGAGGATACCAATCGGGGAGATAGGGCATGGTCATTCGGCTAACTTCGTAAAGCTGAGAAATTATCAAAATGCGATTCTTTTTGTTTTTCTTTTTTCCTTTTAATCTTAATAAGTCCAATTGTTCATTATTGCACAGCAATACACATATTATATTCAGAGAAGTGCTTCGAAAAGAACTTGCCACTAAATTGGCAAAGACAAAATAAAAAAAGTTTCTATAAAACAAAGTAGATCATCTTTTATTTTGTGACGAATATAGTACAATGCACCAAATCACAATAATGATTTTAATATTTTCATCGGACATCGTCCGTGGCACATAGAAGAAATCCTTTCATTCTCGAAAAAATAAAGAAGAAGATTGCTCCACGTTTCACATTGCGGAATGCATGAACAATTAAATACCTAGCATCATCATAGCAAAGAATTAAATATAAGTTACAATTTTAGGGAGATAATATGTCCATTATGATTTACTGATTAACCTCTTATGCAGCTAACTATATAATATCTATCACTAAAATATGACAATCCCTACACTAGTTAAAATAAACTATTTAATCACTGTTTGTGCGACTTAATCTTAAGTGAATTGATGAATCTAATCGTTTGGAATAGAGTGAAATCAGAATAAAAGACCATGAAATGAGTATTCCATATGATGCTAATCTTATATACGATAGTCGATAGGTTTATGAAATGGTATGGTCCAGAATTTTGGGGAGGCGGCCGACATAGGGCTAGAGTTAGGTTTTAGGAACATGGTTCAAGTAGGTAGTCCAATTACAAGGAGAATCAAGATTGTGGATCCTGACATTGCTTTCCATCTCAGGCTAGAGACTGGTGCTGTTATCGTGGCGTCACCAACCTAAGGCTAGGGCGCAACTAGCTATGAACTGGGGAACCTCTATGCTGTCCCCACAGGTTTATATTTTTCTTTTTTTTTTAAATTTTAGTAATTCTTGTTATTTTTTAACATATTATTCAATTTAATATATTTAACAATATTATTTTATTATATTGATGATTCAAGTTCGGAGAATTTAAATTAAATTTATTATTATTATTTTTGCAATTTGAGAAACTTTTGTTGTTAGTCGGAGGACGAGCCTGGCTCATTGGGAACTACATTGGGTGACCCAGCCCCCTAGCAAGTTTAACTTCAAGTACTGGTATTATAACAAGATAGAAATACCCAATAAACTGAATTACAAACTCAAGAAGTCATGAACTACTGCCGGTAGCTAGGAATACATAAACAATTTCCGGTTCGATTAGATCTGATTCGGTTTTTTAGAGAAACTGTCCAAAAGATTGAAAAACAAACGCATCACCTTGTTACGTGAAAACAAAATAATTTTGTTGGATGCTCCAATTATCGTATTGGTGATAGAAAGGACATGTTAAGTCGGTGGGCTCTTTTTCAAAAGATGCTACCGTGAATCATGTTGTTGAGATTGAGCAATCGTAAATAACAAACGTGATAAATAAAGCAATGTCGTCCTCGATACGAGAATACTTGATGTGGTCAAGGTGTTTAGCAAAGGCTTCACGGATTAGTTGTACAAAGCCCTTTGATTGGAAAAGGAATTTGCACTTTCAAAGATGATGAGAGGCTCGAAAAAGCATTTGGAATTTTGGTTAAAGTTTGTTTTTAAAATGTCAATCATTGCTTCTTAATAGTGCTTTAATACAATTTTTTTTTTAAAGAACAAAATCAGGTTGGAATAGTTATGATTTAGTTAGCCTGGACTTTTCAATCATCTGAAACAGTTTAGTGCAGCAGGGAATGAGGATCATCATACAAGGGAAAAAAAAATTCGTTACTTGGATAAATAGTTGGTAAGCATTTAAACACACTAGTGATAGTAAATCTATATTTTCGTATGTTAAAATTTTATTGATACAACCGTACTTATAATTATTAATCCATCTACATAGTGTGTTTTACTATTAAAACATTTCTCAAAACATATTTTTGCCATCCATAGAATAGGTGCTTATTTAGGTTATTGCATAAAATCAATACAAATTAGGCAAAATCCAAAAATTAGGGATTTAATTATATCCTTATTGTTAAAGATGAAACCTCACTTTTAATGTATGTCCCAAATTTACCAAATTACCTCTTTTACACATTTGGGATTATGAATACAATGCTACTATTTCTATACTATCCATAATTTTTTATGTGATTGCTTTGTTGATTTTACATGTAATTTTAAAAATTTTTTAGCTTCCTAATATAAGTTCCTCATCATCTATTTACTTTCTTTTCTCCCCCATAAAATACTTGATTAAATTAAAAGAGAGACACCATTGCCCACCAACAAGTCAAGAGCTCAGGAACTAGCATCGACAAAAAACAAGAGAGACAAAAGGAGATGGAAGATTGTTATTTCTAGATTCATTTTTACTTTGAGATGCAACCAAATCAATATGACCATTAGTCTTTTTATTTATTGTGACACATGGCAAGATCCAAGTAATTAAGTTCAATTTTAAGATGATCCGCAAAGATTTGGATTAGTAAAACTAAGATTTGCTACCCTTAGATTGTATGATTTTAACCTTTTTTATAAGGCTCAAATATTATTCAAGACCCCTTATGAACTCCTAAGTCCAATGCCAATTCACAAAGATCTGTTTTAGACTTTAGGCATAATAGGGACAATTATGATCAGATTATCAAACTAATTCAGGGTTATTCACCATTTTCTCCTATAGATACCCATTAGTAACTCCTTTCCTAAGGATGCTTGGTTTTAGTTTAAACTCAAGATTGTTCAAGAGCTTAGAATTTGTCAAGCTTTCTTTCTATTAGCTGTCACTACAATACATGAATATGTTGAGACTATTTGTTTCTTCTTGTTCATCTCTTGATGTTGAGAACCATTGAAAACATAATGCTCATCCCTATGATGTGAGGTTGTGAACGAGTTTTATATGAATATGTGTTTTTTTTTTTCTGAAAAATATTATGAAAAAGGACTCATTTAAAAATAATTACGAATATAATATACTAAAGACTCATCAAGTGAATATAACTTCAGTTATTTATGTTTTTTACATTGAAGGTGCATGCTTCAGTATAATTAGTTATAACTGTAGGCACATGTATTGCATGCGCCTACAGTAGATCAGGTATAAATACCTCAATCTATATGACCATAGCTCATTCTTGCTTATATCAATTTCTGAAATTTCTAACATACAGAGAAAGCTCGAGAAAGCCCATAGTTAAAGTACCAAACCATTTCTTTATGCAAGTGAACGTCTAAAACAAGTAACAATCTATAACTTATAAGCATGTTATTTATTTATTTTATTTTATTAATAATCAACATTATGCAATTTTTATTTTTAGAAAAAAAATTGTTACGTTATTACGTAAATTTCGTAATCGTAGATGTACCATAAGTTGTATAAATTATTAATATTTCATAAAAATTTATTATATGTTATATAAATTTAGGATTGTTTTGTATTGCGATAAATAAGTTATACGAATGTGGGTATGAATAATATTGGAATGTAAGTGGAAATTGTTGTGTGTGTGTGTGTATATATATATATATATATATATATTCGTAGTTTTATTTTGTTGAGTCGAATTAAAAAGTTAAAGCTAAGCAATTGTATTGACGATGCAGCTTACTGAAATGATTAAGTGTATTTCGTAAAGTTGTCGCTCAGTGTGTAGATAAAGTTTATAATATCATCTAAATATTCAGTTCATTGTGACATTACTAGAGTATAAATGGCAGATTACGTAAAAATTATTGTATATACAAACGGAAATATAGTGATGGGTAGTTGGGGGTTGGATTATGATAGGGAGCCCGTTAAGAAGTTAAAAATTAGGAAGGATTCAAACTTCTCTCATATCAGTCGAAGAATTTGTAGATGTGTTGGAGTTGACCCGAGTGATGTTGAACTTGTGCATAGACATCTCTTTTTCTCTGATGCTGGGGTTATCTATAAGTTGATAGCCATTAGAGATGATGAGAATATTGAGAATTTTATTGAAATGGCAAAGTCTTTTGGGGAATGAAGCATTCGAGAAGTATACATAAAGCATATTAGGGAATCGAGTGCCCGGAATGAGCATGAAATACGTGAGCTAGACAATCTAACCTTTCCGAATCCTAATGTGCATTCAACAATGATCGGTGCAGAGCAAACAAATATGGATCAATTAAATGAACCGTACATAGATTTCTCTGAGTACAAGCATATGAATGTCACAAAAGAGCAACTTGACGAAGCATTGGGTCTCAATTAAACATGAAGAGTTTTATGATCTGTATGTAGAGAGAATATACATGGATATAAATATCAATGATGGGGAGAATACGACAGATGTGAATGGTAGTGAAGATGATGGGGATGGTGATGAAGATTATGTTGGCCTCGAAGATGATCATACTAAGGATTTGGGAGAGGCCTAGGTGAGATAATATATTGGCGGAAGCAGTGTGTTAGTTCGGACACTTCGCAACGATGGCCTTAGCAAGCTGTACCATTGAACTGGTGAAGTATTGTCAAGTAGGCAATTTGAAGACTTTCTGCAAATAAACGAACCTGTCGACAGGCTTATCAAAGATCATGTCCCATTTTACAATAGCCAGTACGATGGTAGTGGTTATGTAACATTCGAGAGAGATATTAATGAAATGTGTAGTAACATCATCAACTCTGATGACTTAAGTATCGATATGTGTTTCAACACAAAGAAGGATCTCATAAATGCATTTAAGTCATTCTACCTAAGGAACCATTGTGATTTTTATGTAGACATTTTGAAACCGATTGTATACGCTGTCTATTATAAAAAGAAAGAACAGGGTTATAAGTGGAGGTTACAAGCTTGTTTGAAGAAAGTAGAGGGTCTTTTCAAAATAACAATTCTAAAGGGTCCATACACTTGTATGAACCCGATAATGAACCAGGATCATTCTCAACTCAACAGCAACATAATGGCTACACTATTTATCAATAGTGTACCAAACAATCTTGATGTTAAGATACTTGATCTTACAGCTAATGTGCAAACTATATATACATAGTACGTAATAGAAGGGTTTTCGAGGCCAAGCGAAAGACTATTAAAATGGTATACGATAACTGGAAGAAGTCATATAATGAGTTGTCGAGATTATTAAATATAATGAAGTTGAGCAACTTGGGGATACAAGTGGATTGGGGCTGGAGTAGTTCACAAAGTAAGGTCAATCCTAGTTCAAGTGGTTTTTTGGACATTTGGGCTATGTGTTGAAGCCTTCAAATATTGTCAACCTATTGTATATGTCGATGGCACATTCTTATATGGAAAGTACGGGCATAAGTTGTTGGTAGCTTATAGCATGGATGGGGACAATTCAATTATTCCATTAACATTGTTCTTATTGATACAGAATCGGCAGAAATTTAGGGGTGGTTCCTACGAAAGCTTAAAGTGCATGTAGTCGGTCAAAAGGGGAAAACTTTATCTCTTGTATTCGATAGGGCATCTGATATTGACTTTGCATACAAGGAACCATCAATAAGCTGGCAGCCACCGTTTGCAATTTAGAGATGTTGTCTACGGCATGTTGCTAGTAACTTCAACAAAGTCTACAAAAACCAGTTATGTAAGAAACTTATATGGTTTGCAGGTGTTCAGGCACAACAGAGGAAATTCGAATGTTTCATGCAGAAGTTAGCCCAGGCTAAGGAGGACACTCCTGTGTGGTTTGACAATGTTGATTTGGATAGGTGGACTTTTGCATATGATGGACATTACCGTTTTGGATACATGACATCAAACATTGTTGAGAGTTATAACTACATTTTGAAATCAACACGTAGATTACCCATCACTGCATTAGTGAAGAAGATATTTTACAACTGTATCGCCTATTGGGAGGAAAGGCATAAGGACACTAAGGAGGCAATCTACTCTGGCAAGACATACATTAATTACGCTATAAAGATGTATGAAACTTAGAAGGGGTGGGCAAGTGCACATAGAATCATTTCATTTAGCTTGCAGAATGGTATTTTCAAGGTTTTAACTGATAGTCAAATGACGATAACAAGATTAAAGGGAGAAGAAAGGACACATACAGTTGACTTTAGGGGCCACACTTGCACTTGTCAAAAATGGCAAATATATAGGATCCCTTGCTCTCGTGCATATGCTATTACAGCAAGTATGAGGATGGATAGGAAATTGGCAATAGGGCCATAGTATAAGTGGGCAAACCAGATAGATTGTTACCGAGCTCATTTTTACCCGATTGATGACAAGTTAAATTGGCTACAAGTTAGCTTCCCTTATCTTCACCTAAATATTGACTTACTACCCAAAAAAGGTAAACCTAGGCATAAACAATATCACATGAAGATGGACATTCGTAAGCGGTTCGACAGAACTAGATGCAGCACATGTAGGCGGGAAGGACATAATCAGAAAAGGTGTCCGAATATTAATAGGATTGGTACATATTCCCTTTTTATCTAAGCATTACATTGTAATATATGCATAAGTACAATGATTGGCAATTTTTTATTTTTTAGTTTTTGTCTACTAAACAAGTTTGTACGTGGCCGCAGGATAGATAAAGCCAGGACCAATTGATCCACATATACTTGCAAGGCAGGCTAGTCACCATTCATAGACCATCTGGGAGGGCAAGGTAAGTAATGTCATCATTATTTACAATCAGTTCCTTTATTAAAGAGGTATTATTTGCTAATTTAATGAATGTTTCTTTAGGAGGCGGCCTATGTACTACAAGTGCGACGTAATGAGTTGTCATTACGTAAGGATGAGTGGGATATCCTTATACATCCTAGGGTAGAGCCTTACATGCGGGAGGTTGAGTTCTAGGGAGTTGTACAGCTCTCGTTTATTATGTTAGATTGGCATTTGATTACGGCACCTATTGAGAAATGGAGGCCTGAGACACATATGTTCCACCTACCCACTGGAAAGGCGACCATCATACTATAGGATGTTGAGGTCCAACTTGGACTTCCAGTTGAGGAGTTCGCGATAGCAGGCCGAACAAAGACTGATGATGGGGAGAGCTAGGGTGATGTAAGGGAGAGACTGCGAGGTGTGAGGCCTGCTCGGATGAAGGATGCTTGCTTATCTCTGACGTGGTTACAAAAGCACTTCCAGATACTTCCCAATGGGGCCGATGACAAGACAGTTCAACAGTACACGCATACGTACATACTCAACTTGACGGGATGATTTATATTTGCAGATAAATTCTCCAGCCTTATTTATTTGATGTTCTTGCCATTGTTGAAGGACTTCTCAATAGCTAGGCAATTTGCCTAAAGTAGTGCTTATTTGGCATGGTTGTACCGATAGTTGTGCTTTGCCTTGTCATCTGACGTACATGAATTAGGAGGGGCTGCAATTCTCCTACAGGTTTGGGCTTGGGATAGATTTCCACATGTTGCCCCACTTAGTCGATATGGGTTTATTATCGACGTGGATAGGCCATTGGTGGCTAGATGGAAGGTAGTACGGGATATGACTCAGCATCCAATGCATGTCGTAGATATATATCACACTGCTTTTGACATGCAGACGACATAGCAGGTATGATATTGTAAGTTATCCTCTTTCTTGTTCTTTTCTTGGACGTAAGTGATAACCATCGTTGTTTGACTGGTTGTTTATTTTTATTTTCCTTTTCTTCTATCCTTTAGGTTATTTGGGAGCCTTATACAAAGGAGTTGCTACAGTTGCTGCCTCACTTTTGTATTGTTGGGTGATATGTTTGGACTACCCGAGTACTACTCATATGTTTCCACATCATCGAGTGGTGCTTTCCAGACCATGTTGTCCAGCAGTTTAGTAGATACCAGTACGTTCCACAAGAGGTTAACACCTCAAAGTAGCTCCACCAGATGGATCTCCGGGGTAAGACGGATGTTGACTAGATCAATATACACTCTTCCTACATCTAGGCTTGGAGATAGAGATACAGATTCCTAATACACATCTAGGGTCCTCGAAGGGTCGACAAAAGCTATTGGTCGTGGTATAGATAAATCACCTGGCGTTATATTATATACCATAGAGTTGTCATTGGTCAATTGGTACATATATCTAAAATCGTCCACTATTTTATTTTTCACTCATTTATACTTGTTATCATATGTAACAACATTTATTTTCTTTACTTATTTCAAGTAAACTCGCTCAAGGGTGTCAGACTGGCACCTGATTATCCTACAACACTGGGTTTTGCAGATGGGGCACTTAACTTTGTTGAGCAACACAATAGCCTTATCCTCTACCCACAGCAATGTGGCGTACATGAGCCACCCCATATGGACCATAATGGGGATCAAGGACCACTTGTAGACGAGAAGATGCCAGCTCTTCGTGCACCACCTAGGGATAAAGCTAGAGTTCGAAGAGGTAGGGCTCGAGCGGTACGTCGTCGGGCAGTCCTCGGTGATGATATCTCATCACATGCCCGTCATTCTATACACCTAGGGTATATTAGTGAGGGATATAACACATACCTAGGGTAAGGTGTTGCCTCTACTTCAAGAGCCGAACACATACATGACTCTCGAGTTCTAGCAACATCTTGACCTCGCTACTCCACTAGCTCTTCACAAGTGACATTCTACCCCCACACAGTCATCCATGGGTGAGGGCGTTACTCAGTTGCATCCGGGCCATCCAATCGACCTAGTTCCTCCTAGGGAACTTGAGCTCAACGATCCACCAATTGAGCTTACTCAGACATACGATAGATAGGGGCATTCACTTCTTTCCCGTACCATGAGGACCTTTACACGGTGGAGGCGTCAATAGATATGTTTAGTCTACTACTTTTGTTTTTTTCTTTATTTTTCTATTGTATTGATGTTGTCATTGACTGATTACAAATTTTGTGTATATACTAATTATTTGAAATACAATTCACTTTTCATCATATATTGCAATTCATTGCATTGTTTATTTATCATAATTTTACAATTTGCAATTATTTTTCCTTCCATTCGACTTGTATGGTCATTGGATGATCATCCCATGCGCTTATTTTTATATAATTTATTACTGTATCTAACTTTCCATTCAATTTGTAAGTTAATGGTTGGAAGAACGTTACTTTATCGTTTTAGCCAGAGGGAAATTACTAGGTTAAATGGAAATTGAACTGGAGGCGCATCAAGTGTATGCGCCTTCAGTATAAATATTTACACTAAAGGCGCATATACTTGATGTGCCTTCAATTCAAATGCCTTCTGTTCAAATTGTGATACTAAAGGCACATCAAGTATATGCATCTTCAGTGTAAATATTTATACTAAAGGCGCATACACTTAATACACCTTCGGTTCAATTTCTACTAAAATAGTCTACTGAAAGCAAGTGGAGAAGTGGGGAAGACCTCACATAAAATCACAATTGATGGAACACCTCAACAAATATGGCAAGTGGGGAAGAAATAAGTACATGGGATGATCATCCAATGACCATACATGTCAAATAGAAGGAAAAATAATAGCAAATTGTAAAATTATGATAAATAAACAATGCATTGAATTACAATATATGATGAAAAGTGAATTGTATTTTGAATAATTAGTATATACACAAAATTTGTAATTAGTCAATAACAACATCAATACAATGGAAAAACAAAGAAGAAAACAAAAACAATAGACTAAACATATCTACTGACACCTACGCTATATAAAGGTCCTCACGGCATGAGAAAGAAGTAAATGCCCGCGTCTATCATGTGTCTGAGTAAGCTCAAGTGGTAGATCGTCAAGCTCAAGTTCCCTAAAAGGAATTAGGTCGGTTGGATGGCCCGAATGCAGCTGAGTGACGCTTTCACCCATGGATGACTATATGGGATTAGAACGTCACTTTTGAGGAGCTGGTGGAGTAACAAGGTCAAGATGTTGCTAGAACTCAAGAGTCATGTATGCGCTAGATCCAGGCCTGGAGCTGGATTTGGCTCCCAAAGTGAAGGCAACACCTGACCTAGGGTGTATGCTATATCCCCCACTGATATGCCCTAGGTCTACAGAATGACGGACATGTGGTGAGATATCTTCATCGAGGTTTACCCGACGACGTACCACTTGAGCCATGCTTCTTCGAACTCTAGCTTTACCCCTAGGTGGTGCATGAGGAGCTAGCATCTCCTAGTTAGCAGGTAGTCTTTGATCCCTACCGTGGTCTATATGGGTAGCTCATGTATGCCCCATTGTTGTGGGTAGAGGATAAGGCTACTATGTTGCTCAACGAAGTCAAGTGCCCCATCTGTAATACCCAACGTTGTAGGATAGTCAAGTGCTAGTCTGACACTCCTGAGAGAGTCCACCTGAAATAAGTAAAGAAAATAGATGTTTGTATATAAGATAACAAGAATAAACAAGTGAAAAATAAAATAATTGATGATTTTAGATGTACGTACCAATCGACCAATGACAGCTCCGTAGTGTGTAATATAACGCTGGGTGATCGATCTATACCATGGCCAGTAGCTCTCATCGACCCCTCAAGGACCCTGGATGTGTACTAAGAATCCATTTCTCTATCCCAAAGCCTAGATGTAGGAAGAGTGTATGTTGATCCAGTCAACATCCGTCCTACCTCAAAGGTCTAGTTGGTGGAGCTGCTTTAAGGTATCAACTTCCTGTAGAACGTACTGATATCTTCCAAACTGTCGGACGATACAATTCGAAAAGCATTACTCAATGATGTAAAAACATATGAGTAATACCCGGGCAATCCAAATGTGTCGCCCGGCAATACAATACTAAGGCAACAATTGCAGCAATTCCTCTATATAATTTATATAAGGCTCCCAAACAACCTAAAGGGCAGAAGATAAAGAAAAAAAAATTAAACAACTAGTCAAACAACGATAGTTATCACTTACAGTCAAGAAAAGGATAACAAATAGGATAACTTATCATATCATACCTGCTGCGTCGTCTGCATGTCAAAAGCTGTGCAATACACATCTACGACATGTATTGAATGCTGATTCGTATCTCGCACTACCTTCCATTTGGCTGCCAATGGCTTATCCTCATCGATAATAAACCCATATCAACTAAGGGGGGCAACAAAGTGGGGCCGACAAAGTAGGAATCTATCCCAAGCCCAAACCTGCAGTAGAATCGCAACCCCTCCTAGCTCATGCATATCAGATGAGAAAGCAAAGCACAACTGTCGGTACAACCATGCCAAATATGCGTTGCCTCAACTAAACTACCCAACTACTGAGAAGTCCTCTAGTAATGACAGGAACATCAGGTGGATAAGGATAGAAGATTTATCAATCCTCCTATCAAGCTAAGTATATACACACGTATGTACTGTCGGACCGTCTCATCGTCTGTCCCATAGGGAAGTATCCGGAAGTGCTCCGACAACCACGTCAAAAATAAGTGAGCACCCCTCATCTGAGTTGGCCTCACGCCCAACAACCTCTCTCTAACATCAACCCAACTTTCCTCATTATCTGTCTTTGTTCGCCCCACCACTACGAATCTCTCAACTGGAAGTCTAAGCTGGACCTCAACATTCTGTAGTGTAATAGTCGCCTCTCCAATAGGTAGATGGAACGTGTGTGTCTCGGGCCTCCATCTCTCGACAAATGCTATAATCAGATGCTAATCCAACATAATAAATGGGAGCAATACAACTCCCTAGAACCCAGCTTCCCGTATATATGACTCTATCCTAGGATGAATAGGGATATCCCGCTCATCCCTGCATAATAACATCTTACTATGCCGCACTCGTAGTGCATATGCCATTTCCTAAACAAACATTCAGTTAAGTTAGCAAGTAACATATCATTAATAAGGGAATTGATTGTAAATGATAATGACATTACTCACCCTGCCCTCCTAGATGACCTGTGAATGGTGACTGGCCTACCTCGCAAGCACACGTAGATCAATCAGTCCCGGCTCCATCTATCTTACAATCACATACAAATAAGTTTAGTACACCAACTCTCCGTCACTATATTTCTGTTCACATAAACAACTACTTTCACATAATCTACTATTTGTACCCTAGTAATGCTATGATAAACCAAATATTTAGATGAAATAAAAAATGCTATTTACATACCAAGCGATAACTTTACAAAATGTATTTAATTATCTTATTAAGCTACGTCACCAATACAAATACGTAATATTAACTTTTTAATTCGACCCAACATAATAAAAACGTCAAATATATATACCACAATACAAAAAAAAAAAATTCCTAATTTTATATAACATAAAATATATTTTCATCAATTATTAATAATTTACATAATTTACAGTACATCTATAATTGCGAAATCTATATTCATATAACTTATGTACCGTAACACAAAAAATTTCTAAATTTAGACAGCATAAAATATATTTTTACCAAATATTAATAATTTACACAATTTATGATACATTTATAATTATGAAATTTACGTCATTCACTAATAAATTTTTTTTTAAAAATATTGAATAATATCAATTATTACTAAGATAACAAAAAATATAAAATAAATATAATTCACATAAGTTATAGATTGTTATCTGTTAATGATGTATACTCGCGTTAAGAAATGATTCGATATTCCAACTATAGCTTTTTTTTTTTTTTTTTTTTTCTGTGTTTTGAAATTTTTAAAAATTAATATAAGTAAGAATAGGCTCTGGCCACACGAATTACACTGAAGGCGCATGCAGTGAATTATTGTTGTTGAACAATCCATTTTACTCCTCTCTTGAAATATAATATAAAAAATTTGACAATTGTTTATAGAACGCTTATTAAAAAAACACTTTTAAACCATTTTATATACTTATTGTTTCATGAACCGTGATTAATTTGATTATATAAATATTAAATAATTGTGAGGCATTCATTAACATTTCATAATACCTTTATGGCTTGTTTAGTTAGAGGTATTATATTCCATCTCAACCTTCGAGAAGGGGATTTTAATTCCGAAGGGTTTTTTTCTTATTCTCATTCCATATTCCATTGGGAGTAGATAGTATCTAAAAATATGTGGAACATTTTATAAGTTAAATATAATGACCATTATACCCTTATTAAAAAATTAAATTGACAAAACTACTCACTAAAATGGTTAAGAGAACTTCTTTCAACTTATGCGAATCACTGCATATGTATGTGTGCGTGTGATATACATATATACATATAAAAGAAAAGTTAAATAAATTTTGGTTACTTTTTCAAAATGACCAAATAAGGATAAATTGATAATTTTATTTATACTCTCAACTTAATGTTGCAATTAACGAAGTAAAGCAAATAATGGAATAAGTATTTTTTACAATAAAAATTACATGAAATAAAAGCTAAAAAAAACTTAGTAATAGTTATGCTCATATTATAATTTTTTAATTCGTTATTTATTTGATTTTAGAAAGCATATATATATATATATATGTGTGTGTGTGGATGGAGCCCCTAAAGCATATGGTCCTTCAGCAATGAAATAGTGAGAGAGGCATAGTGTACGGTGTACCTTCACTTACAAGGAGTCGTTTTTCAGTTTCCAGGTGTCCTAACACATTACTTCCGATCCCATTCCAGTTGGCTACATTCTGTGACATTGTGTGAGACATTTAAGACGTAGCCTACATGATCACGATACTTGTTACCTGTTATTCATTCGATGTATTTAATTATCAACAACAATAGTAATGATGACGATGAACCAGGTACAAAGTAAATGCACTTCACTCCTGAAAATGCAAAGACGTGCGGTGCATGCGGTCGTGATGATTTGAGATGTTGCGTGCCAAGTGGAACAAGACTAGTATGGTATGTGATGTGTGAACCCATGTGTGGGTGATTTAAGGGCTAACAACAAGGACCATTTGGATCGATGTCAGCTAGAACCTTGAGTATGGGCTTTGTTGTGTTGGACCACATGATTCAACCCAAGTGTTTTCTTTTGTCATATCATGATTGTGAAAGTGACCTTGGTGACTGGAGTTCTGGGTAGCGCATACTTTGGGCCGATTAAGCCCATTTAGAAAAAGATATAGGAATGGGCATGCTTTTTTCCCTTTCTTTTATTGGTTTCCGACTTGTATTTATAAAAAAGAAAAATAGGAGAAATTGCTAAAAGCTCTCCCTAAATTTTTGCTCCAATACGGATTCAATCCCCTAAACTATCGAAGATTATTTATATTCTAAATTTTTACTCTAGTGCGTATCTACCTCTAAACTTTCAAAATAAATTTTTTAACCCCTTAAACTTTGAAAAATTTACAATATTATGTCCATAATTTCACATTTTTTATTTAAAAAAAAATATTTGTATGGGGATAATTGATGATAATATATGATATACTATACGAGTATAATATATATTGTACAAATATAATATATCATACCATATAGTACGTAGCAAATATTAAAATTATCTTAAATACTATATGTTGTATACATTAATATTATAAATTATAATAACATATATAAGATATACATTATGTCACTATATAAAATCATATTTTATGACAAATGATCTATTATATATTTATGTATATATTACATAAATAGGTAATTATTTAATTAGATAAAGGTCGTATTTAATATCCATTCTAATTAGTCATGTGTAGAGATATAACTAGGCAAGTTGTAACAGGGTTCCCAACCCGCTTGATACGGTAAAAACCCTATAAGGTATTTTCCGATAAGGTTTTGGGAAATACCTATAAACCTTATAAGATTTTGAGATAGATTCTTAGTTTTTTAAAAAAATCTATTGGAAACCTACTACTCGATAAAAAATAAGAAATAAAAACTGTTGGTCAGAAAACTAGCAAGTTAGTTTCATGTTCATGTTTTTGATTAAGTATGGACATAATATCATTACGTTTAATTACAATAAATCTAATATAATAAAGCAAAAGGTTGATCTTTTTGGTTTCACACTATTATGAAGATGCTTCTATATTTTGACATACGGACATCAAATTTTCTTTGTTTCTTTATTTCTTTCTTTTTGTTTTTCACAATAGGAAAGCACTTTCCCTTCATTATAAGGTGAAACTATGTTAATAATAACTGTAAAGATATTCATATTATAATATATGTCACTTTTTTGTTTACATAGTATAAAAGCATTTTTTTTTTCTTGGTAAAAAAGCAACGAGAATTGATCAAGCAATAGTTATAAAGGTTTTCTTTACTTGTAACAAGAAAGAGAAGTTTATTGTTTATTGAAATAAATTCTAAGCAATTTTTAACTTAACATTCCATTACTGATTTATCATACTACTTTGTATATATGGATTTTCAATGTTTTACTTTTTCTAATCTTTATATTCTATACCTATTTAATTTATGCAATTAACTTTACATAACTTATCATTTAGGGAAAGAAAAAAAAAAAAAAGGAAAACTAGTTCTAGGTTTGGGAACCAGGTTTTCTAATGGGCTTATCAAGCGGATTTTAGGTAACACCCTTAAAACCCTATAGGGTTTTGGGTAAGTTTTGGGATACCCTAAAAGTAACAAGATGAGTACTAAGATTACTAAACCCGTCCCGGTTATATCCCTAGTTATGTGCCGTACATCACACTTTTTTTTATAATGTATTATATATTGATGATAATGTATTAATAACATTACTTAAAGGAAAGAATTCAATGAAAAACTTATATATTCGTTATAAGTACAACTATCATATTTTTTATTTGAAAAGTAAGTATATCTTAGTTAGTAATTAATATTAATTTCATTAAATATAAAATGATAATTAAATTATTGTAGTACCATTTCCTATTTTTATAAATGAATTAATTAAAAGTTAGTGTGATGATTTAATATATAAATAACGAAATGATGCGAAAGGATAACATTATGTTTGAGGATAATCGATGATAATATTAAGGAATATTAAGTCTTAAAAAGAACATTTATAATTCAAAATACTTTTGTATCAATCTAATCCATTAGCATTTTAAAAATTTAATCATGATAATGAAGATACTTTTTTTCTATCGTATATAATGCATTAATAAAGATGGATATAAAATACAACATGTATCCTATTGAATTATTAAATAAATAGTAATTACCTAATTTATGTTACATATACAATAAATATATAATATATTATTTATCACAAAATATGATTTCATATAGTAACATATATATATAATATTAGTGAGTATAAGACATATAGTATTTATATAATTTTAATATATGTTTCGTAGTTTTTGTTTGATGTATTATATTTGTACAATATATATTATACGCCATCTTTTCAACCTTGGAAAGCCCACAAGTATCCAATGCACATGGCTTTTTCTTAAATAAAAAATGTTAAAGAAACATAACATTGCAAATTCCTGAAAGTTAAAAGGGTTAAAAAAACTCATTTTGAAAGTTTATGAGATAAATCTACATTTAAGTAAAAGTTTAGAAAATAAAAAAGCTTACTTTAATATTATATTTGGTACATAGAAATGGGCTAAAACGGAATTGTGATTCTAGGTTTCATTCTCATTCTCATTTTTTCATGTTTGCAAGTACATTTTGAAACCATAATTACGATTTCGCCTTCAAGGGGGGATGACCGCGATTCCATTCCTACTTCATTAATTATGATTAATTAAAATTATTTTTCCAACCTTCGAAGAAATTATAATATGCAATAATTAAGAATATTTTTTTATAAATAATACTATGTGAGCATTTAATATCATTTTATTTCGCGATCATCTCCAAATATAGAAAAGGATTTCTTATTATGGTCCTCATTCCATTTCGAATCATTTCTACGTATCAAACGTGACATAAAAGTTTAGAGGATAAATTCATTTTTAAAGCGAAAGTTTAGATTTTTTTTTTCGATTTTCCTAAGAAAAAAGGTAATGAATAAAAGCCGGTCTGATTGTTTATCTAAATATAAAATATTCTCGAACACCTATTAACAACCCTTTTTTTTAACGAAATAATCTTAAGATAGGAAAATGTTTCCGAGTAATGAAAAATTTATGTTCTTTTTTTTTTTTCATCCGTTGGCAAGGACAAATACATAGTTATAGCTCTAAATGAATTTAGCTAAGACAATGTAATACTCACCAAAATTTCAAAATTTAAACTCAATCAAAACTAAAATTTTTAAGCTTGAGCTATACTCAAAGTGGTACTAGATTAACTCATTTAAAATCAATTTATTGAAAAATATATACATTTTTCTCTAATTAAAACAATAATATTGACCAAAATCAACTCATACATAACTCACATTTTTACTGAACTTATGCTCAAATAAGTTTACGAGTTAATTAAGCTAAACATTATAAAAAAAAATTCGACTCGATAATCGATTTAAATAGCTTTAACTCGAAGTATAGTCAAACTCAAACAAATATTATCTAATTTGTGTAGGCCATGGTAAGGTTTTTATCACGATTAGTTTTTCAACGAGCATTCACAAATGACAAATGAAACCAAATTAATGAAACCGGTACACGGCCAGAGGTAGATAAATAATAACATGACATTTCTTTTCAATGATGAAGTCGGATAATAAATTGCATCAACCCAGAGCATCAACTGTCCGACGATTTATGGGTCAAATATCCAGGAATTTGGTGAAATTAAATCTCATGATATAATTGGTAAGGCAATCCATGTCCCTACTCACCAACTCCTTGCTGGATCAACTAATGCTATATTATATGGACATCAAGGCTTGAGAAAAATTGGGATTTGCTTTGCCCCCACGTAAAGTCGTACGGTTCCGCTGTCAAGCAGGTTGCTCCGGATCATCAATAGGTAGGTTTTCTCGTGTACAAATAGGACGGAAAATAAAACGGATAAGATGGTTGTGGCAATTTTGAATTAGAATAGTTTTACGGCAGTATCAAAATCACTATTTGAATTTTAAGCATTTTTTAAGTTTATTTCCGCATTTGGTTGTTAGAAGTAAAACGAATAAGGAAAGCTCTATAGTTTTATAAATAAGTAAAGCCGCATTTCAATAAGAACCAAATAGCACAGTATAAAGAGTATAAAACAATACAATTCTATTTTACCACATAACTTGAGTATAGTATTGGACACAAAGTTTTATGATTGAAAAAAAAATAGAAAATTAAATTATTCATAATATAAATTATGATAAAGTCCAATATTGTGATTTAGGAATTTGTATGGATTTATCTTTGGATGTTTGAAGATATATTGGCTTTGTATTATGTAAAGTAGATTTTTTATCATTAAATATATGACATAAATTTTTGAGTTTTTGTCTAATACTTTAGAACATCTTTTATCCATAACATAGCTAATTATGTAAACTAAATATAGGACAAATGTTTTGTTCAATCTGATACCATTAAATCACGACAACCAAACGATATTAAAGATCGAAGTTATATCATAATTAATTCAACTTTTGATTATTAAATTTACTACCTTATTATACTTTGTATTCTTTGACTAATAATTATCTATCACCATGTTTTAAAAGTGATGGAGTTTATAGATTTAATACCTAAATATTCAATCAGACATTATATTTAATAACTTCAGACTCCAAGCGTATAATTTGATGGATAAAAGTTTGATTTGATATAATATACAACAACTACATTTTCAAGTGCAAAAATTGTTGAAGTCGTCATGATTAGTAGCGATGACACTTGATTCACTAGAGCAATAGAGAAAGTTACCCTTACTTTCAGTATTTCCTTACTCAATCAATCTCATCTCAACTAATCTATGTTTGTTCAAATGAAACCACTGCCTCTAACTGAAGTGAGCCGAGTGATAGTGTTCATACTGGTAAAGTTCTCTTATCCACTATGGTGATGATTTAAATTATATTCTTAAAATTTTTCTAGTTTGGGATAATGACAATCATGATAGTACCTCTTTATGTTTTGCATTAAAGAAAAAGAGCTTCATTTAATACGATAAAGAAAACAATTAGAGACGATACCAATAAACTAGCAAATAAAGCCATAAAATTTGAAGATCAAATAAAAAAAGGGCATTCCTTTATAATAAAATTAGGAAATACAAAATAGTGTAAATAAGTAATGGCATTATGTGAACTGATACCTAAACTTGAATTCAAATAGATTCAAATAGATGATGAAAATTATTTATTAGAGGATAAACTGGACATTAGCATGCAACTTCACCAAAATCTAATGACATTACATTAAAATGGTAACATCATCTTCTATTTATACCACTTTGCATAAGTTCATCATCTCTTGAGTTACTAAAACATTTCATCATTTATTTGAACTATTAAATTGTTTCATCCTCTATTTAAGCTTGACCTTATATGTTTTTCATCTAACAAATGTTTTTCCTAATAAAAAATTGTTAACATTTTTCACATACAGAAGTTTACACATTAATAAGAGAAATCCATAGTTTGAAATGTAGTGTTAGTAGCATAAAATTGCATCAACACAAAATTAAGTATAAGCAACAACTAAAACTAATAATGGCTTAGTGGAGGAAAATATCACTAACATCAAATATGGTGTTGATGTTAAATTTAAAAATATCAAACTCCATTGAAATTGCATCAAACATTTAAATGGTGTGGGTAGCCATATAGCATTACTTTGTCATAAGTGACAAAATGAAGAAAAGTTAAAAAAGAATTCACAAATTCTTATTCTAAATCCCATCATTCCTCATTACTATAATTAGCAAAGGAAATGAAGGAATTGTTTAGTATCTGATCCCTCTATCTTTTTCTCTATTAACATTTTGTTAATATAAAGATGTAATAGAGAAAGAATTAAATAATTATGATTTTTTTTTTCAAATACATCCTTATTTTTCACAAGACTGATCCAACCTTTCAACTTATCCTAGATTTTTTTTTTTTTAAATCTGAACTATTGAGCAAATTGTAAATTCAATAGTTAAGATTAAAAAAATATAAATGAATGGTGGGATAGAGAGATAGACAGGTCTTATTAAAATAGGGAACGGGATATAGAATTTCCCAATTAATTATTCTTCAAATAATATATAATCCCTTATTTACTTAAATTTAAACAAGCGATAACTATTCCAAAATATTTTCTCATTTTTTAAGCATAAGAAATAATAATTACTTTATAGATGGTGTTATTCTTTTTTAACAAGAGTAAATTTTACTTTGTATCAATTTTTCCCTCAGTAAGATTATATCATCACTACATTACAACCATCGCACCAATACCCGTAATTCCATCGCTACCGGTATCATTACTACTCTTATTATCATCTTCAACATTGCACTACCATCACCATCACCATCACTGCTATACCATTAACATACTCATCGCATCTATATCATTATCAACATCTTTGCTCTACTAATATCATTACCGTTGCTATTATCACTACTACTACCATCACCATCACCATTACCATCACACTAGCACCATCATTATGAACTCCATCATTATTGCTTCTAAAACCCTCTCACCATTACCGTTATCCCACCACCATTACTACCCAATTTCACAATTGATGTATACTCCTGTTATCATCGCATCACCACTAACTATCACCAATCAACTACCTTACATCACCACCCATTACTATTACCACCATTACTTTTATACTATTATACTACTGCTATTGTCATACTACTATGATACTATTACCATCGTTGCACCATTATCTTTGCTACTTCTTACCATTACTGTCATCATAACTACTATAATTTTGTAATTAGGACCATCACCTTCATGCATCATCATTGCTAATAAACCACATTTCCATCTTACATTTACATCAATATCACCACCACCATAACCCTATTATGAGGTTAGTGGTGGTATTAATAAGATGATGGTGATGATTTAATAGTGATGATGATTTATTATACCGACAGTAATAGTGGTGTAGTGAGGGTAATAATAGTGTTAGTACAGCATAATAATGGTGGTACTAATACTAACGATGGTGAGGTGATAGTGATGGTGGTGAGAAGTGAAAGGTAATGCGATGGTAGTGATACAAAGTGGTGAAGATGAAGTAATAATGATGGTATTTTCCATGAGATGAGATTATATTGGTACTTTTATTTTATCTCAAACTCAATAATGTAAAATAATAATATAATATGAATAATGAAATAATTATTCTCTATAGTAGAGATTAGTATATTAGATATTGTTAGTAATAGTTATATCTAAAGAATAGTTTTTTCATTTGGTGTCTTTTCCATTCCTAAAGTAAACCCGAGCAATTTATGGAATTTCTTCTACTTACAATTATCGAATTCACATGAGCAACAATTTTAATGATAAACTAAGCTACAATTTCATACATTTTCAAAAACAAATTATTAAATAGGTTTCAAGAAAAAGACAAATTAAATAGCAATGTGTGGCAACATCATTAGACCATGGTTTTAACAACCCCATAATCTTTATCTCAATTTGTTTTCTCAAACATCAAAAAGTATATATCCCCTATGTTGTCAATTTATTAGAATTCATAAAGTTATAACATCTAAAAGAATTAAGACATATATTGTAAGACTCACTAACTTTCTTAAATAGATATAAACCCCAAATCATAGGTTCTTAAGAATTAAGACAAATTCAATTATCAACCTTATAGCCCTAAAATACCCTAAAATATGAGAATTGATTCAGAACACCAACCTATAAAGTTGACAATAGTAAAAAGTATTAAAATTGATAGTAGAAATTTGATTAGTAAAAAAAAAAAAAAAAAAAAAAAACCTAGGGAACTAAGAATAATTTAACTTAACAATTACATAGTAAAAAAATTTAAAATTAATGTTATAACTCTCTATATATAATAAGCTATAAATGGTATAAATTATTAATAAGTAGTAGAAATGATTAGTTATTACAAAATAAAAAGTCAAGACATTAATTATAAAACATTTACCAAGAATTGAAGATGATGGAAAAATAAGAAAAAGACCAACTTACCCCGATAAGTAAAAGTAGGTAATAAAAAGTAAAAATAAAATGATAAATAGTGAATTGGTAATAAAGCAAGATAAATAAATAATAAATAGGGGTAAAAAGCATGATAATAACTCATGCTCTTTACATATAAGAAATCATCATGTCTTGTTCCCAGATAAAGTAAAGAGTATATTTGGAAAAGTAAATTAAATAATTAAATAAAATACTAAAATATGATAAAAATACCGTATGAAACATCATAAAATTCCCAAAAAAATCAAATCAACTCTGCAAATGTCAAACAACTAATGACATGTCATAAAAATGTCCAACAATTCACCAAAAATTATACAAGTGGAGAAAAATGTTGAAAATTACCTAGACACATGTGTTAGGGTTAGCAACACATGCCAATTTTTCCGTGAATTTAGATTTATTAGAAAATTATTAAAATTTATAGGTAATTTCTTTAAAAATTCACCAAAATTTGTACTCTTGTCCCAAAATTGTAAAACCATGATGTGAGACATATAAAAATATAAGGAAAATGTGTCTAATTTTTCATAATTTTTAGACATGTGTATAATTGAATATTAATTCTTGAAGACTATAAATACCCTTCTCCTAACTTCAAAAGTCCATACCACTCAAACCAAGCTATAAAATTTGAGGGAAATTTTGTAAAACTTCTCCATGTTACTTCTAAGAGGTTAGACAAGGTTAAAGTGGTGGTCATTGCCATTAGGTGGTGGTTTTCACTATTTTAATAATTTTAGCTTCAATAATTTTAGAGCTTTCAATTCATGTTCTTTCAAGGAGTTATTTTACCTGTAAGTACTTTATAATTATATATTCTTGTAGTAATTTTTCTAGAATTAATTTTTCAAGCTTGGTACTTTTTATAATTTTTCCAAATTTTTTCCTATTTTGTTAAAAAATATCTATTTTAAACAAAAGTCACAAAACTTTATCTATTAACTTCCTAAAATCTCCAAAATTTTTCTCATGCTTTCTTATATTTAATATGACATTTTGGTTCCATCCTTGATAGCTATTAAATTATTTTCTAAATTTCTTGGTATTTTAGCCTTATTTTCACTTGAAATATTAAATATATGATAAAGCATATAGTATATTAATACTCTTGAATAATAGCAATTACTAATTCTCATATATTTAAAGTTTTCCTAAAACTTTATTTTACTATTAACAAAGGCTATACAATAATAATAATATCTTATCTTAATTCTTTTATATTAACAATCCTAAAACTACGTTCTGAAATCTCAATATATATATATATATATATATAATAAAAACATTCTAAATAAAAGTTAAGTTTTCTTTTGTGAATATTTGTTCTCACTTCTTTTATAAGTATGTAATAAAATAATAGGATATACAAAACAATACAAATTAAAAATTACTAATTTACTATCACTATAATATAAAATAACTAAATTCTAAAATATAACTAATAGTGAACTTTTTATAGAATTTCAACTCAACTTTCAGGGGGGATATTAGGCACCTACAATTCAAGTAAGTGGCTTACCCAAGAGCAATTTTTTATTGTGTTAACAAAGGGTTGTAAATCATTATATTGTCTATGCTTGTAATTAGCTGTTTGTATACATGCAACAAATATGAATGTTAGGACTATGGATAATGATTTATGCTGCTTGGCTTATGCATTACTATTATGAGTTAGAACAATTCATTTGTTTGATCACCTAAATAACTCGACTAATGTAATATTTGACTCTTAAAATAAGTATATGTAATGCATTTCCACATTTTTTTTTATTTTTCTCATCAACATCACTCATATAGTGAGGGAAATAGTAAGGTTTCCTTTCTTTTAGTTCTGCGAAACTAAGTAACAAAGGAGAAAGTCTCCGTTCAAGTTTGAAAAGTATCGAGAATAGTTTGGAATAGGTAGAGGGAACAAGGAGTATGTCCATTAGACATCCTTAGATTAATAGAAAATCGATCCTACAAAGTGTTCGACTATGGTGTAGTAAAACTTTTTGAAACCTAGACTAAAGCAGGGTTAGTTTCTCTAATCTCACGACATATCGGTTAATGTTGTGCAAATGATACTTTGACTGTTGCATTCATTATACTCTAAAAGGACTTACTTGTCTTACCTGTTTACGTATAACACTTATCTTTTACCACTTACTAGTACGTAGTTCGCTCATATCCCTATAATTATTCTTTTGCAAGTTATGTATGAGGTTCAATTAACGGAAGCTAACAAATCACTTTGCTAGGCAATTAAAATAGGAACTTTAAAGTAAAAGAAGTATTATTCTTGAAGATTATTAGTAAGCATGCTTTGTTTCAACTAAATGCTACTAACTTAGATGTGAAGCCTTGTCTATATTAATGATATAATGCTAACTATAAGTCCTATGCTATCATTGATCGTTAGTATGTAAGGCGAGACTGTTACGATATAGGTATCTGGGGCATGACATATACCCACAAAAAGAATTATAATGATAGGGATCAATATTTATGAGTAAATTTTCAAATAATAAATCAAAGTTTCAAAATGTTTAAATAAAATATCAAAACTTTATAAAGTGGTTCGAATATTTTTATGAAATTACTATTATGTTATAGTCTTATAATAGTAAAATCTTTTATTTAAACCACTTGTAAAATATTAATTTCTTATTTAAACTTTTTGAAATATTAATCTTTTATTTGAATTTACCCTGAAATATTGATCTTCTCATTTTATAATTCTTCCCATAGATGCATTATGGTTAAAATATGAGGACTATATATAATCTTCCTCCTACATGGACCAGATGCTCTTCGAGATGTTGCCTCTCGTACTCGTGAGGGGCTTCTTCAGGCCAACTCCGTAACTCATTAGCTGGATCATTATCATGATATAAATCGATAAATAGAAATATAGAAGGTGGGCATTAGGCAGTTTGTTTCTGCGCCTATAGAGTTTTCATTTTGCTATTTTCTCCTTTGCTTTCCCTTATGGTGATCAATATGCTTGGACTGGTGTAATCGCTCGATTTGCGTCTTTGGCAATGAAGGCACCGTGATGATGTATCCGTTTCAAAATTAACTGTGTGGGGAAAATAGGAGCACATTTGTTTTACGGTAGTTGCATGACTTAATGTGTAACAACTTAATTATCGTTACAGGCATTACGTTATCATGATTTGAAGGATCATAACTAGTTATATACTGCATCATTTCATATAAATGGGAAAAAACCTATCGATAATTATGTAAAACCATAATATGCAATATATTTTTGTATAATTAAATTATAGGATTAACAACATTATCAAAACATATCTATTTTAAGCACAATTCTTCTGATGAGATCCTCGAGATCCCGAATTAAGTATATTAATGGGTATAATTATATACACACATATATCTACATATATATATATATGTATGTATATATATGCATATATATACTTCGGTTTTTGCCATTACAGTATATTAGGCTAATTTCATAAAAGTGAAATAGGCTATATTCCTTCATCATAAAGCTACTGTTGCGTTTATAATTTGGTAAGTGACTATTACAAAAAATTTCTATTACTACCAAATACTACACTGCAATTCCTTCTCGGGATAGAATAGTTATTTACTTTCTGATTTCTTATTGCATATTTTCATACCCTATTTATGAGATGTTAATTGAATAGTGAAGTCATGAACTAGGGCATGACCGTGCGAACTTATATATTTTAAGTGCAATTATAGAAAATAATAACCATGACATCTCTATTGCACTCCTTATAAACTGCAAATTTTTTTTTTTTAATTTTATTCCACTTCGTTAATCAAACAGTATCATTATTTCCAACACATTATGTACACCATGAAAAGAATCGGTATTAAAAAATGGAAAAGAAAAAGAACGAACGAACAAAAAGAGTAATGTTATGTTCTTTAAGGAAAACCTCAGACCATAAAGAAGAGAGACGAGGAAGAAAAAATATCTCCAAAATGAAATCATGACAACGCTACTCAGCTAGATTTGGGGGGTCATCATGGTCCTTTGGTGGCAGAGAGTGGTGGTCGAAGAATATTTCTTGTTCAAGGAAATGTGGGCCTCACATATTAATGGGCCTCAGCGTTTTGGATCTGTAAATTCAAAAAGCATTAATTTCCTTCACAACAAGGGAACTCATTGTCCACTCCAAATTTTATATCGATGTGAATATGGTGGATACACTGACACTACCACAATTAATTTCATTTCCCTTTCGTGGTATCAATTCTCAAGAGTTCTTCCCTTCTTCCACGTCTCACACAGTTTTCTTCGTTATAACCGTAAATGAGTTTTAAAGCTTAAGCTCAACTAAAAATATTACTTAATAAGCTCAATCTAGCTAGTCTTCATTTGTTCAAGTCCCAGTTTCTAGGTAAAAAATTATATCTATTGAAATTAGATATATAATAAATTTTGAGAAAGACTCGAATTAGATAAAGTCTAATGTCTAATTAAACTTGACTCGTATTTGGTTTATCGAATCTAGTAGGTTATAACTCGAGCTTGATTGTTAGACTACTTAAGTAACTTCAAACTCAAACTCATATGATTCTAATAAAATCATACTTAAGTGAATATCAATCTAAATTCAACTCGGTTGTAAATTTGATTCACGAATCTAAGACAAAATATTCTAATTCAAATGCTATTTAACATGATGGACCCTCCTTTCTCTCTTTCCTTTTTTTTTTCCCACCCTAAAAGTAGTGGGCCTACAATGTGACCCACTTGAATAGTATTAGTTGAATAATTTCCATAATAGTACGATAATGTGCACTATAGATCCAACCCATTACCAATTCATTTAACGTTGTGGGCATGGAAGCAAAATTGCTACGTTCTTCAAAGAATTTACTCATACTTAAGTGTGTCTCTTTGCCAAATCAGAATTTTGCACCGATATTTTTGTTATTTTTTAAAAGAGAGAATAATATGGCCCATATTTTTATCACAATAAATTAGTAATTGGGGCTGGGCCTAAATTAGTGGGAAGTACAAAAAGCCCACATACATTTTACCGCCAAGGATCATTAAATGCTAGTGATATTAATTGAATAAACAAATGGAACAAACCAATTTCCACGAGTCAGTGAAGATCGTACGGTATAGGTAACATCGAATATATAAATTTGGCTGCATCCTCCAAAATGGCAAGAAAGTACCCACCTATATATATGTATATGTATATATAACTATTATTTTTATATATACTAGCTTTTATAAAATCGGAAAAATTATAGGTCTTATTTTGTCCTGTTAAATCCTGTCGGCAGTCTCGATATTCTGAATTCTTAACATATCCTATCCCGATGGGAAAACAAAATCCCATCGACGCATGTACTAAAAAGAAATCAAACATTTGATACCCTGCCGTTCCATTTTTCGCGACAATTATACATTTTCGGTCGAAGTGATGTTACTGAAAAATATGATAGAAGGTTTTTTTTTTCCTCAAAAAAAAAAAGGAAAGAGTACTATCAATAACTTGTTTCTTCAGTCAAACAATATTTAGACATAACTTAGAGCACTGTTTAAGAAAATTATATTTTTAAGGCTAATTATACTGTTTTCGTAAAAATAAGTGCTTGGAACGGTGATATAGTTTGGATTTTTAGCTATCAGCATGTGGTACTGGAGCCCCCTTTAACATTAAAAAAAAAAAAAGAATCCGATTATAATGTTTTTTAAATCATTGAGTTTGTTTTGTTTTCCTTGCAAAAATATCGAATTAAAGAAAAGAAAAAGAAAATCATCTTCTTATATATTTATTTGTTCCTTAAAAAAATGAAAAATTTCCTTTCATACCTCAATAAATGTAAAAGAAAAATGATAATCTTCTTATTATGATATCTCAACAAGTCATAATAAAATTGTTCGGTATTCCTTACCCAAAATCACGAAAACTTACATGTTTTAATTGTAACACATTCTATCTTATTATATTACAGCAGGGATTAATAAGTATCGAGGAAATTCCAGAATAGACGACATTTGGTACGTACAATTTTGTAATCTTGAAGCCCTCTATTACAAGAAATAATGATGTTAAAAGGTGTATCTAGTTACGTAAAAATCATGTTTAAAAGGTCACGTTTGACACTGCATTGATCAAAATGAAAACACATCTTCCTTAAATAAGTGGAACGAATGATTTTCTCTTTCAATTTTCCTTTTCCTTTTTTCTGGTTACTTCAGACACACTTAATCTTAAATGTATATAATCTGTGGCCAGCTCCAATATTTATAGTGAAAAGAAATATATATTTTTATGGGTAGTGGAAGTGGGGAAAAGCAGATGAAGCAGAATCGCAGTTTCTGTTTCCATTAGGTGGTCAGCCCAGTCTCTCACCCATTGGAAAAAGTTAAAAAGAAAAAGAAAAAAATTGCAAAAGATGCTTCGATACTTATTTATTCGCTAAATTAAGAATTTTTTTATCGTTTTATATATATTTTTAAAATATATAATTAATATTAAAAGAAAATATAGAATTTTATTTCAGATTTTAACGAGCCAGTACGGAGCTTTCTCCTTTCCTTGACTAGAGTGATCAACCACCCAATCCATCAATAAAAGCTTTTGCCTTTTTGTGAAATGAGGTTTGATTGATTAAGACCGTCCAAGCCACAAGCACAGTAAGCAAGTAACAGAACACCGTGCTTCTTTTCTTTCCTTTTCCTGCCTCTCATTCTCCTTAACAAAGAACTTTATTTCTAGAAACTAATGACACAAATAAAACACTCATTGATCTACCTTGGAATGGAAGTGTAAACCCGTATTAGCGGATCGTGCTCGTGTTAAATTCATAGAAGTGCTAAAAACCAGTGGGAGGCTGTGGATCTACCAGTAACTACTCAGAGGTCCACGCATTTAATGCATTTACAGGTGTATGTGCTTGATTACATTACACTTATTGTTGTAATTCCTCTCTTATTATTATAATAACCAGCACCTACTTTTCCATAGTTGATTTTCATTATTATGAGTAAATGCTAGAAACTTCATTGCTCTGCCCAATTAGGAAAATTGACACTATATGAGAACATTCATGGACCCGTCCCATCGATGAAACCGTAGAATAAGCAGTAGTTTATACTCTATTTAGTGTGGCAGATGCATATTGGCATGTTGGTTTTATAATATTTGGTGCTCAAATGGCAGCTTTTGAGTGGAAGGTTAGGCAGAACAAAAACACCAGCATTTCTTTTTAGTTTTTTGCTTTTTTTTTTAATTTTTATTTTGTGTATGTAATTTTTTTTGGGGTGGGTTTTGGAAGTCATAATCATGACTGTTTACTTTCCACCACCTAATCTAATGAGTATCCATGTTTGTTTATTATGATTTCATCAGACAATAACAGTTGCTCCTCTCATGACTCGTTATCATTGAATTTTTTAATGTAACCATTCAACCCCTTTTTAATGTTATTGTCCCTACTTGTTAGGATAAACTCTGATCTTGAGAGATTGGTTAACAAATCCATTCTTGCCTTTTCTTTAACACCCACTTAATGTCTTGAAGTGAACCGTTGATCCACTTTATCCAATTAGCTTTTTGGTAAATTTTTCTTTCTTCTTTATTTATTTTTTTCGGTTTGTCTTTTTAGCCACTGGTGGTGACTTGTTTAATGGAATGGTTCTGGTGTAATTGTTTTTTTTTTTCCGCTAATACCCTTTGGTTACTGAACTGAGCATATTGACTTCGAGTTGTTTGTTATTTCCTGATTATCTTCTTCTTCCTTATTCTCACTTTCAACAGCTTATAAAATAATTGAAGAAGTCATATGCTTTGTATGGTCTCAAGTCATTGACATCGCGCGGACTCAGGGGTTCAACTTGAAATGTTTTAGCAACTGACCAGGAGGTATATACTGTTTTCTCTTCTTCACACCACTATACCTTTGTCGATGCACTCTGTGTTGTGTAACATTTCAATTTTCAAATTTTCAGGTACTAAGAAGAGATTAAAAGTTAGATACTGATGATGTTGGGAGTGAATTGTAGGACTTCCTCTTCCTCTTGTTTTTCTCCTACACATCTGAGTTCTAGGTAAGACTACAGGAAGTCTCATAGGCATTTCTGCCGCATTTTCCTTTATGATTTTGGCATATGTGAAAGGTGTTTGTGAATTTACCATCCATACAATGCTTGTAGGGGTGACGAAATCGGGCTATGGAGAAGCATGCTGAATGCATCACCTCGAGTATCCTCGCAATCAAACTTGGTGAGTGGAAGTTTCTTTAATTTGCATGCAAATGATTATTTTTCTCATATTCCACGTGATGGGCACTTAGAGTAGGGAAATTGCTTGAAACTTCGATCGGATATGAAGGAAATGCTTGAAATCAGTGGGTTAACTGCAGCATCCAAACTAGTTTATAAGCCAATGTGTCCAACGAAGCCAATGCTTCCATAAAAGGATCATCCACAGCATTAAAAAACATTCTCAATCAAGACATCAACCCTCCTCATAATCTCAAGCAATTCTTGGTCGATACTGACCAATTTCAGATTCCCTCAATATACTCCCTTGCTAATGCAGTAAGTCAATTAACAACTTTCCTTGGGCAAAAATATTCATACAGTTGAATAAGTTTTATGATGATGCTGATTCGCATTAATTTTCATTATATTTTCCCCAAATAGAAACGTCAACCCACATTTTCTATTCCTGTTTTCTATAAAGTTCTTTCTGCTAGTTCTAGCTTTTATCCAGATAAGCAAATGAGAGAAAATTTACAAGAAAATTATCCCTGTTCGCTGCCTGCTTATTAAATAGCAAGTCTATGTGAACCAGTAACTAACTGGAAAAAAGAAAAAAATGTAAATAAGGAATGCTTACTGGTCTGAAGCAATATGTTGGGAACTGTTGTATGTCTACATATGTATATATATATCAACATCTTTGACAAGTTATCCATTATATGGGTAAATTGTGAATGAGAGTGTATCCAGTGAGTCGTCTGTCATATTTCACACAGTTGTTTAGAGATTTGTAAAATCATCTGATTCAGCTTGGAATGTATTACTTATTCAAGGATTTGTTTCTTCAACATACTCATTTAACTTGCAAATGGAATGATTCTTTTCCCGCTACATTTCAATGCTGATGCAGATTGTGCAAGTGGAGAATGCATTACCTGACCAGGCTTCCTTGCACTGGAACTCCAGAAAGATTGAGGGTTGTGATTCAATGGAATACATTCCTTCTGATGCCACTCCATTGCACAAGGTACTCATTCAAATTCTTTCTTTCAAAAGAATAATCATAAAACATTCCTGTACAATTAAACTTAATTTTGAATATAATTCTTGTGAATTTCATTTTTTCCTTATTTAATGCACTAAGTTAAATAATCACAACCCTCTAAAATACAAACACTTCCCGTAAACAAAGTAAAAGTGCTTTAGCTGTCATAAGTAAATAAAAGTATTCATTGTTTGATTTGATCATACAACTATTGAATAGATTAAGAGGGTTATCCTCCCTGTTTCATTTATTATGGTCCAGTGCATTATCTTGTTCTAATGTAAACGTTGGAATTATTATTGCAGTCCTCGGTTGAGCTGAGGAATGAGATTGCCATACTTGAGGTTGAAATTATGCGACTTGAGCGCTATCTTCTTTCCCTATACCGTACAGCTTTTGAAGAGCAGATGTCCACACTATCATGTATTTCAGAAATACAATCAAAGAACAGGCCAAGATCACCATTGCAATATGTAGCAACAGGATACATTAAAAAACATGAGCAACAAAACAAGAGAAATGGCGTACTTAAGGATTTTCAGAGCTCTCCTGCTCAATTCTGGGTTAGTTCAGATAGTCTAAGTCAAGCCTCAGACACTAGCTTAGTATCAGGAAAGGTAAGTTTCCTGGTTTTGCATGTTCATAAATGGCAACCTGACATATTTCTGATTCATTCCTGAATTAGTAGCCCTTTAATGTCTCCTATAACTTGTCACTGTTGCATATTTTAATCTCAAGAAGTATTTGCAGGAACAAAAAAATTCCCATTCTGGCAGGCGCAGCCTTGGAGATCTCCTTTCTGCTTCTTGTATCGATGCGTCCCAGAGCACTCCTGACAGACTTTCGGAAGACATAGTAAGATGCATATCATCTATATATTGCAAACTTGCCAATCCTTCCCAGGCTCATGTTGGCTCCTCAGCTTCACCTATGTCATCTTTATCCTCCTCAAGTATATTTTCATCTCATAATGCTCGTGATAGCTGGAGTCCATGTCGAAATGAAGATACTTTTGTCCAGCATCAACTTCAGGCATTGAGAGAGGATAAAGGAATGCACACTGATACAGTAGAAATTCTCAAAATATGTTTGGATGATGACCGTTTCCAATTTGCTGCAACGATGCTGCAAAAGTTTAGGTATTATACTGCTTCTTGTAAAGTATTTTGATACTTTATTAACCATCTTACGTTATGAATTGAACTCATACTGTTTATAGAACTCTTGGCTTACTTCAAATGTATCTCAGATCATTGGTAAAAAATCTTGAGAAGGTCGATCCCAGTAAGATGAAGCGAGAAGAGAAGCTTGCTTTCTGGATAAACACTCACAATGCCCTGGTCATGCATGTAGGTCTACCGGAAGCTCAGTTGCCACCTTTCTTTTTCTAGCTATATGAAATAATGTTTCAAAAATATTGTAATTCAATCAAGACAATGGTTGTAGCAGCAACTGATAAGTTTTTTTGCCTTTTGATGTCATCATTGCAGGCATATTTGGCTTATGGAACAGGCAGTCGTACAAAAAGTAATAACATTTTTAAGGTGAGATTATGTGTATGGTGTATGAATTTGTTGGTTAATGTGATAGCTTTTCTGTACTTAATCCTCCCAAAATATCTTATTTTTCAGGCAGCTTACAATGTGGGGGGACACTGCATCAATGCCTATGTCATACAAAGCTCTATATTGGGAATTCGATCACCCCATTCACCACCGGTATGCTTTACAGTACAAGTCTTAATTCTTTAGCACTTAGGTGGTGCTATCAAACAGAGTATAGCTTTTTATATAATGTACGCAGGAGATAGCCCAAAAACAAGCAAAGAACAATTGAAAAAATAATACAGCAAAGAGACAAATGTTGCATCGCCTTGTTCTGGACCGATTTCTAACTGGATGATAGTGGCTAGTTTGCTAAGAATCAGTGGAAGACGGGCATAGATGCTTAGACCAGTTTGTTTGCCTCAATAAATCATTTCATACTTCGTAAGAAATAAGGTAGCAAATGCCGGTTTGGCCTTGTGTTTATTTCCTCTGTCAGTACTTCTGTCGGAAGTAATCAAGAAAAATTGATGAAGCTACTGCAACCGATGCACTTAAACTTGCCTTCCTTCTACTTCCTGCTCGAGTTGTCAACACATTTAGCTCTACGTGGACAAGTTTGATTGCACGTATAGATTACTTTCATAGTTCTTTTAAAGCTAAGCAGCGAGGTAAGATGTTTCGTAAGAGCATGATTGTCTGCTCTTCAATAGAACAAGTCCAGATACAATTGTTTTTAACTATAGCTATCTGCAATGGTTGATGGCATGCCTTCTGAATCTTGTTTACTCAATTGTGCAAATAATAGCATGGAAATATTTTTAGATACAAGGAATTCCTGTGGGCCATTCTGATAGGTAATGCATCTTCAAAGGTTGCTTTATAGAAGCAAGATATTGAACACCATTATGAAGGGCTAAATGTGCTCTATCTTGTGCAGTTACTACTTTTTTGAGTGCTTAAAGTGATTGTTCGATAAAATTTGCATTTTTTGCCTAACCCGTGAATGGTTGCGTAACATTTTGCATTTTCCGTGTTCTTAATCCCGCTGTTTTCTTCATCAACAAAGAAGAATTTGTACATTTTCAAGTCCTTCATTTGCTGACAATCATTAATTATGCAAATGCAGTGGATACAATCACTGTTCTCTCCAGGAAGAAAATCCAAAATTTCAAGCACAAGACACGTATATGCATTGGAATATCCTGAACCACTTGTTCATTTCGCCCTAGGTTCAGGGGCATACTCCGACCCACCGGTATATATATAATTTCTTATGCCATGTCAATATTGCATCCTTATACCTTATAAATTAGTCTCCTGTTTGCTGCTACTATAATATGCTTGTGCTGAGTGCACATTACCTTATCATACAGGTTCGAATTTACACCGCAAAAACAATATTCTATGATTTAAAACTTGCCAAGGATGATTTCATTCAAGCAAACGTCTACATACACAAAGAGACCAAAATATTTCTTCCAAGAATGCTTTACTACTTTGCGAACGACATGTCACTAACAATGCCAGGGCTATTGGATATTGTCAACAACTGTCTCTCAGAAGTCCAGCAGAACAGTATCAAAATGTGCATGAAGGGGAAACTTGACAAGCACATTCACTGGTTACCGCACAATTCGACTTTCCGCTATGTGATCCACGGCAAATTGGCAAGAGACAGAATTTCTATCTGATCAAGTTGTAACATTTTGTGAGGAACATAAATAAATGCACTTGATTTTTCCAATTTTTTGAAGCAATAAGACATAGAAAGTGAGTTGTATAGAGAGATCGGAATTAAGGAATACTAAATTGTCCAGTTTTATTGAAATGTACTCTGGATACTATGTAGTTTGCAGCATTTGCTGTATTTGCAGAAGGTTCTGAAAAATCAGGTGTGTTTGCGGATTAGAGAATACCAATAATCCTTGTATATATTTTTCATAGATTGACCCAATCCATATATATATATATATGTGTATGTGAATTTTTTTATGGTTTCGTTCTTATTTTTTATGAAACCAGTATTGTCATTTATCTCTGTATTGATTCGTATTTCTTTAAATTTAAATCATTAAATAAATTTTAAATTTAATGATTCAGATTTTAAAATATAAAAGTGAATGGCTAGATAGAGAATAAGATCAATTCCATCAAAATGATGAACGAAACCGTAAGATCTCTCATATATATATATATATATATATATATATATAATGGTTTTAAAACCATCCTAAACTTATAATAACTCGTTTCATATCTATAAGTGTCATATTATTTTAAGAAACTCTCGGCCTTTAAGAAATCACTACTTTATCCCCAAAATTCCTTCATAAAAGTTATATAATATTATTCTAATATTTTTGCAAGTTTTGAATAATACATTTTATTTAATAAAAATTCAAAATTATTTAAAAAAAAAAAAAGAGGGAAAAACAGAGTTGCTCGTCAGAGCAACCTTACTTGGTTAAGTGGACAAACAACATTATGTTGATTACTTAAACATGGAAATTTGGGAGAAGTAACTGGTTAAGTCGACGAACAACACTATATTGATTGCTTAAACATGGAAATTTAGAAGAAATAACTCCCATTGAGAATGGTCTAATAACGTCTATATAGACTAGCTCCACGTTAGTGTTTTCCATTATTGTGGCCTTTGGAATTGTATGATAGCCTTTTATGGAAATCAAGACAAATAATTTTGCTCTTACAAAGGCATCCGTCTCTATTTGTACTTCTCCCCATTTGTTTCTGGTTATTTATTTATTTATTGTCATGATTCATGAACATATGACTTACGTGCATCTTAACTATAAAAATGGCTCTCAAAAGATTTAGGCACAAGAGCAAATATAAGCACCTTATAATATTAGTTTTATCAGAGCATGTGCATGGGCTGCGTCTTCGTGGGTTTCTCAAGATTGAAGGAATGAAATGCAGTTCCTTATCCAATTCCTTTCCCTATATAGTTTCTCTGCTCAAGAACGTTCCAAATTTTTATTTTTTTAATTTTGATTATGTTAATATCTAATTTTAGGCTAGCTCGAGGGTCAATCTCAATAGAGATCCCTTAAGGCCTATTAATGACTAGATAACTAAATCCTTCACCTTATCCAGACATCTCGCTTTGCTCGAGCACTGCGCTCACCTACAAATACTTTAGAGCTCCACCCCTCAAGCACTCGAACCCAAGGACTTAGCCAACCACTTTGGTGAGCTTGAAGTATAGAGGTCCATCCCCTCTCTAAGCTTGACCATATTACACAAGGACACCTCCAATCCCCATAAGCTCTCCTCTTAGATCCAATTGACAGCTCGCAAGCCACTTTGACCCTACCTTTTGCTCCTCCGATTGTGTTTGTTTTTAGCAACTATGCCTTTCCTTGCTCATTAATTGTAGCTTAACATTAGTAGTGCAGCCAACACATCCAACATGCTCTGAAGACATCAGAGCCCCAGATTATAGACCGTTAGCATTGCCGTGACCAACCAACTCCCAAAATTATGTTGTTAACTTCCCAATGCATATCCCCTACTAACTGTTAGTACAGACAAACCCTGAACCAACATATGTCCCAAATAGTTATACTTCTTACATTATAAATAATGTAAGGAGCTAACAAGTAAGAGGATTTATACCCTCCACACTCCGTATTGCCCTTAACACATTAGACCTTATAAAGGCCAAGCATCTTCCTTGAGGACCAAGAGTGTTCGAACGATCCCTAGTTCCCTTTTCTTCTCTCTCTTTGCTTACTCGAACATCAAAGAGCCCTTGTAGACATTCCCACACGGGGACTTTTTGTAGATAACTTGAAGTAAGGAGCCGAACCTAGGCCTAAGCCTACTAGTGCTCCAGTTTAAGGAAATAAAGCCCAATTCCCCCTACTATCCTTTGTTAATTCACCCACAATTAACAAATTAGTTTAATGTTTACTAAGATTTGTAAAAAAATTTTATAAAATATTAAGAAATTTTTGTGAAGTAACTAAGGTATAAAGTGATAAGTTTTTTAAGAAGAAGATTCTTTAATATATTGACGTGCTATCTAAAAAGACAAAACGAGTTTTTTATAGATACATATGATCTTATTGAGTATCTTAGATCCCTATTAAAATATTATAAAAGGATTTTACATTATGATTACTCATACTCATAAAATGTGTATTCAAATATTTAGAATATTATATGTTTCAATATCATTTGAAAATATCGAAATAAGATAATAAAAAAATGAAAGTTTATAAAAATATCGCAACAAATCATTTTAAAAGTAAACTTATTTATCTCCTACTTTATTTAGTTTTAAAAAAAGTTAAATCAAATATTTCCAATTAATAAACTATATAATTTTTAATGTTTTGTTTTAAAAATACATCAACTTTCTTTCCCCAACCATTGTTCCTCGATGACTAGTTTCACCATGATTCTAATAAGTTGTTGGTGGCTCGTTTTCGACTTAGGACCGCGAATTCCCAAGACCGGCCCATGTGCACATCCAACCCCCTTTCAGAGAAGAAGACGAGAGAAGACAGATGGCGCATGCAAACGAAAGTCGTCGGATCGCCTGACTCACAAGGATTTGCTACTGGAAAAGCCCACCTGCAGGGGATTAGTTGGCACGACCTACCACTCTCAAATCTTCTTAACTCCCCGTTTAAACTCTTGAATGACTCTAAGATTGGAGATGGAACAGATACAAATTCGAAAAGTTTTACAAAATCTAAACTTATTCCTATAAGGTGTAGCATCTTCTCCAATTTTGTAAAAAGCTTAAAAAGCTTTTTACTATCGTTATAAAAACCTACCTCTATAAAGTTTTGAATTTTTTAGAATTTTATAGGATTTTTTCTCCTATTATTAGAACTCATCTCTAAAGTAACGATGGATTCTGTACCTAAATCACTTAACGTTGATTATATAAAATATTTTATTTTGTTTTTTATTTTCTAAGCTATTGTTAATATACTCTTAACAGATTTTCATAAATAAATGTTTTATATACTTGTTAATCTTCCTAATAAAAAATATAATATAAAGTCAATAAATAATTTATCATTTCTTATCTAGTCAAGTTTTCTATCGTATTTTTTTTAATTCTAAACTCTGTAAGATTTTTAATTATATTCTAAAACCAATTTTGAACCCCATAGATTACTCTATAGGATTTTGAACAAATTGTGTGAGTCAAGTACCGTATGTCTAATTGCATCTCTATTCAAGACAAATCAAATGAAGGCGATTAGAAGTGTACAAAAAAGTTAAACAAATCAGATTCATTTAGCCCGTTTTTAAATAAGTCCTAATCCATCTAAAAAGCGAGTTAAACATACCAACCTGCGAACCAAAAATATAAATGTATTAAATGAGCTAGCTCAAACTAACTTACTAATAAACCTTAATCTAAACTCGTTTTAAAAGTAGGTTAAATTGATCAGTTCACGGATCAAAGTCCACTTACGTACCTCTAAAGATAACTAAGAGGGGAAGAGAGGGAGAGAAAAGAAAAAAAGAAAAAAAAAAAAAAAGCCTCTATCCTACTCTCGCAACTTAGTATTATGTTTTCCCTAAACTAACTTGACCTCAGAGCCACCACATCGAAGAAACCTCCATAGCGCTAGCATCCCCCAACTCACGCTTTGTTACTTGTGAAAGTTCCAACCTAGCTCTACCGACTGAAGAGCTCCCCCAGGCAAGGCCCAAGAACGAACACCAATAGTTACAGTTAAAGATAATTTATCCAAGAGTCATATTCAAAATGAAGACATATTAGATAGAAGAAAGAGTTTTTCAAACATCGTATTTAAAACAAATATAAATTAAATAAAAAAAGGCACAAATGTGATATGACTTAAAAAAAATTAAAAGAAAAGATATAACACCAAAATACTCCAAAGAGTTAATTATAGATTATGGAAGTAGTTATATACATCCGTCTATAATCATTTGTATGTGGAACTTTCACTAATTTTTTAATACATAAAATATTTAGGCCTATACATGAAAGATAAAATATCATATGTGAATCTTGTTATTCCTATGTATAAAAAATTATATCTAATTCTACACACTATTTGATTTATATATTTTCTTTTCCTTTATTCACGTATGAATAACTCAAAAAGTGGATTTTTATCTCATTTTCAAGTAAAGAAAATATTACCCTTAAGATTTAAATTTCAAAAAACTTGTTTTTAGAAGACTACTTTGCTTTGATAAACATAATAAAAGAGTAAAATCTATATATAAAATAAAAAGATAGATTTAAGAATAACAAAATATTTCAAAGTACGATAATAGAAAAAATAGAAGTTCTCCCTTGTATTTCGAAGTTTCCATGTATATATAATATATATAATTTTGTAAATGATTTGTTTTTTTAATCAAGTGTAAAAAAGTCAAATAGGGATCCATAATTCAAAAATTTAAAGATCTAAATAATTAGTTTTAAAGTTAGCAAGCGCAAACACTAACCATTGAGAGAGTATTATAATGATTAGGAGAGTGGAGAATTGAACTTGATCCATCCATTTGCAAGACTAGTGTTTATATCATTAGGTAATTATGTGTTTGGTAAACCTTTGACTTTTAAAAAAAATCTATTTTTAAATTATATTTACTATTTTACTCCTTTCTAAAATAATTATAAATTCTTAAATTTTTTATTTATCTATATTATTAAGTAAAAACTTGCACTTTTAAACTCTATATCTTTCAATCACCATTATACTCCTAAATTTATTTTAAAAAAAAGAAGTGATTGAACCATGTATTATGATAATCCAATTAAAAAATACCCACGGATAGGACAAGAAATTCTTTTAGCAAGAAACTTAATCTATTCTCTTGTTTTCTTTTTCATATAATGGTAAGCTGGCCATTTTTCAAATATAAACTAAGTTTAATCATTTTTCTTTTTATTTAAATTTAATTGCTATATTATTCTTATGAGATTGACATCTCTAGCAATATTTCTTTATTTTGCTTATACAATAATTTAAATAGTTGTTTTCTTTTTTAGATATATTTCATTTGGGCTTTTTTATGTTTAACTTTTGTCTTTCTATATTGAGGAAATTGTTATTTATAAAACTCTGAAAATCTATAGGTTGAAACCATTTTTTTTTTTTATTATTATAATCTTTTCTTTTCATATGGATCGAGGATGCCTCTTAGTTATTTTTAAAGTTAAAATGGTCAATATAGTACGAATACCAAAAAGCATAATTTTTTTTTTCTTTATTAAGATTTAGTTCTTAATTTAGTAATTTATCTGGCAGTAGAACCCGGCCCATCAGTACGATCCAATTCTCTTCCCCACACGCGTATTTGCAAATCAACGGAACACGAGACGAAAGTCGTTATACATTGAGGAATTGCTCTTGAGATCTGCAAAGTTACTCCAAAACAACGCCACAATGGTAAACTAACTTCTTTTCTCAATCTTTCTCCATTACTTCTTATTTATCCATTTTCATATTACGCTTAAATTTCACTGAATTTCTCGTGAAATTCAGTTCCAGTTTAGCTTAATCATTATTTCATTTGAATTTGAAACCTAGAATTGAAAAACCGATTTGATCTGATCATTTCGATGCATATATTGGTGTTCCATTACCGTTTCGATGTGGAAGATCGATGCTTTATTTGGAATGCGTGTTAAGTTTTTTGAATGTTTGATTTTGTAATTATGTGATCATTCAATTTGTTGAATGCTTTGTAGTGATGGCGTAATCGTATGTAGTCAGTAATTTGGAAATTTTCGATTTGAATGTGAATTTGATTTGAGAGTGACAGAAATGGAAATTCGTTTTGTTTAAGTGTGTTTGTTTTTTGATAAATGTATTTCTGGATTCTTTTCAACGTATGTTGCGGTCAAAAGCATCAGAGTTGTCAAATATAATCTACTAGTCTCATCAGGATGCGTTATTAGTAGCTTTTAACAGCAAGCGATCATGTGAAGCAAAGGTGGCAACCAGCAGTGGTGCTTAATCTTCATTAGAAATGTCTATGGAAAATGAGGATTATGATTTCTGTTTTAAAAGATTAGGAAATCATTTTCCGTTGTCTATTGGTAGTTTCCGTGGTTGTTTAGCTCCAGCATCAAAGGGCAGTGGCTTTCATCATCCATGACCTCTTGTGCGAAAAGCCACTAATATTAGCAACTATAACATATGGTAATTACAAAACTCTAATTATAATGGAACGTGAAAAGGTTCAAAAACATTTTCTGGAACAAATAAACCCTAGTTTTTTATATTTGGCATGATTAATTGCCTGTAACAGTTGTTATATGTTATTAATTGAAAACAATGGTAGTATAATTTTATCGTCTAAGGCCATAGGAGGTTGCAGGGATTCTTCAATGGCAGTTGCTGCTGTTCCATGGTAAAGAATAAAGGAACTTAATACTCTATTGGGGTAAATTATGTCGATAAGCTCTGATCTATTAAAATCAATGAACCATCTGATTTGGTTTTTATTGTATACCTGCATCACCGTCAGAGCTTGTTTGATCCTTTAATTTTACGTATATGTTTGATTATATGGCTTAACAAATACTTGCATCATCTTGTGTGACCATATTAGATTGTAACTTAGAAATTAAGTGGATCTTGGTCAAATCAAGTATAAGGGTTCCAGTTTCATATGTACAGTGTTTTTGTGTATCCCTTGAGAAGATTGTATATACATAGTTTTGTATGGATGTTTTTGTTTTCCTTGTAGCTATATTTGAGTATGATGTTAAAGCAATGATCTTTTTCTTTGCTGGTTTTTTTCCCCTCTTTTTTCAGATTCACTTTGTACTTCTTATAAGCAGGCAAGGAAAAGTGAGATTAACCAAATGGTATTCACCTTACTCTCAGAAGGAAAGAGCTAAGGTATAGTGAATTTTTATAATCTTTGCCATGCATCATCTATGTTGTTTAGTCAGCAATGGAAGTTTAATTGGAGTGTTATTTCTTAAACCATTTGGTCTCTACTCTTTCCTTTAACAATATCAATACCTGGAGAGAAATGTGCTTGACTTCCTGCTTTTCTTGACTTATAAAACTCCTGATGAAATATGATGTATTCAATCAGTTGGTCCTTGTCATTTCCTTTTTATCTATCAACATACTTTATAATTGTCCTTTGATCATGAACCCTTTCTGTCTCATCCCTTCTTGGATCAGAATGCTTTTGTCCTACTCCTTGTGTAGTTATCAGTTGTAATTTGTCTGACCAGCACTATGGTGCCACAGCAATGCAAGTACAGAATGTCTTGTCTGGATATATAATATTTGTATTTTTGTGTGTGGTGCTAATGTCTGTGGTTACATGATTTAGGTAATCCGAGAGCTCAGTGGTCTCATACTCACCCGAGGTCCCAAGCTTTGCAACTTTGTTGAGTGGAGGGGATTAAAAGTTGTTTATAGGAGGTAAATTTTGTTTTTGTCCACATTTACTCTTTTGGTCAATCAAATTTCTAGGGCATCAAGCCAAGTAGTTCCATTTATAACTCCTTGAGTGTCTAACCGTAAAAAGATGGCTATTATTTGCAGATATGCTAGCCTCTACTTCTGCATGTGCATCAACCAAGAAGATAATGAACTGGAAATCCTTGAAATAATCCATCATTATGTTGAGATATTAGACCGTTATTTTGGCAGTGTGAGCCTTCTGGACGTCAACTGCATGAGTTGCTTAATTTCTATTATTAAAGATATAATATATCTGTCTGCTGAATCAGGGAGTCTAATTCAATTTCTTTACATATTTGCTTTCTCTTGTTAGGTATGCGAGCTGGACTTGATCTTTAATTTCCACAAGGTATGATTTATTGATATGTTTGATTTTGTGATAGTCCATTTTTTTTTGCATGATGTTTGTCACTAGCTATTGGCCTGAAAATGACCAGTTGTCACAAAAAGACTGTGGGGTTAGTTTCACTTTTAGTGATCCCATTGTTTTTCCTGAAATTGTTTCTCCATAATTCCTGGGAACTATAACATAATATCAGTCAGAGTTGCCCTCTGGCCGAACTTGTTTCTTTCCAAAGGTACTGTGAACAGAAGTGTTTCATGTTAAGGAAAGAAATGAAGTGATGTGAAATCTTTATCTTGCTTCATCTTTGGATGTGATTTTTTCTGTCAGTGAGGAGTGTTGGCCAGATCTTATGCCTGTTTCTGTATATTGATTTTAGATATTCAATATAGAGAATCAAGAATGTGAAATATCTTGTCCTTGAAATTCAGCGACCCATTTCATCTGGCTTGCTTTTTCTTCATCCCAAATTAGCAGGACAGAGGAATTGCTTGATCTTTTTTGTTTTTTTTGGGTGGGGGGCTGGGTGGGGCGGTGGGGTTGGGTAGGAAATTTGGAGTTTATTCTGACATGCAATGAAAAAATATCAGGCCTATTATATATTAGATGAGCTATTGCTTGCTGGTGAACTTCAGGAGTCAAGCAAGAAAACAGTTGCAAGGCTGATTGCTGGACAGGTATATTTGTTTCTTATTTCAGGGAGCTATCCGATGTATCATTTGTACCATAACTTGGACATTGAATGGCAGGATGCATTGGTGGAGACCGCTCAAGAGGAGGCTAATTCCATAAGCAATATGATTGCACAGGCCACCAAATAGCCATCAACTCGGAGTATTGTGTCCATGACGAAGATCTCTATGGCATCAATATGTCTAGTATACTCAATTGGATGGTTCAATGATTGCAAATGGAGTTTTAATTTTGGATCCATTTTTCATTAATTTGTTTTCATTCCAAGCCAGTAGCATATGTATGTATTATGAGAGACCTTTTTGAACACCAGTCAGATGCACCTATATATTTCAACACAAGCAGACACAGGTTTCAGCTGCTGAGCCCTGACCTGGAAGGCATGAGGAAAGATGCATCGACCATGTTGTATTGTTATTCTTTATCAGAAATAGAGTTCTTTTGAAAGGCTGTATGAATGATATTTCATTTTTAAGAGAGACATCAATATATGCTGAGTTCTGAATGCAGTCCCTCTTGCTCCCCTCTGTATATCCATTATGTATCTACTACTGACACATGTAAGAAAAAAAGCAACAAAAAAAAAAGACAAATTAAATTATTAATTCATCACCATACTTGACATAGATAATCGTTTCCACTGCTTACACAGCTAAGTTTCGCTTGAATCATGAAGTTGCATTAAAATGTTGTGCCTGGAAAACTCAACGCTAGTAAGTTCATGAAGAAATGGAAAACAGTAAAATGCAATGAACCTATTTTTTTTAATATTTCTTGTAGTATCTCTACATAATAACATGGGAATCCAGAAGGTAATATGAATGGGCACCAAAAAAGCAATTGCACTTGGAGCTCCTTTTACATAAATTTCACCAACTAATTCTCTATCAACATATATTGATGTATGATGGTGAGATGATTGAACCACCTTGTAGCTTCCTTAGTCACAATCTCCGACACTATCCCTGCCACTGTTGAATTGAGGTAAGCTAATGCCCAGTGAATAGAAAAGGTGCACTGGTTTTCTTTTAACTCTCAAAATAAAATGGCAAGATCAGGGAGCACTTCCAATGACGTGTTGAATGTATGGGTCTTCAGCTCAAGGATTTCATTTCACACACACTGACCCAGTTCATTGATGGCGGTCCAGCATATGTGCAATGTTACCCCCTCTCCCAAAACTTCATATATGGAGAGATCAGCAAGAAACTCAGGAAAAATATGAAGAGTAAGATTTCAACCTCTGGTCGTGGGCATCCTTTCTTCCAATGTGCAAAAATAGAACACCTACACACAATCTCAAGCCAACTACGAAAAGCTGTCTTAGTTATCCCAAAACCTAAGACCTCATCTCCACAAACCTTTGCCTCACAGCACACAGAAGGTCTAATTCACCAACAGCAGCCAGACCTTCCACCATCTTTTGTCTGACTTTGATGTATGGTACAAAGCCTTTTGAAGTCATCTTCATTACCACTTTTCCCGCCAAAACATACTCTTTGCGCTCTAAGCACCCTTCTGCCACCATTTCATACGATTCAAACCCAAGGGGATAATTCTCCCTCTCTAGAAAATCGATCGTATCAACCATCTTCCTTGTTTCTCTATTCGCCCGTAATGCTGCTACCACTTTTATCACCGTGCTATCTCTTGGTGTTATCCCAACTTTTACTATCATCTTCTTCAACATTTGCGTTGCACCATCACACTTCCTGGCTTTGCACATTGCACCAATTATTATACCATAACTATCCAAATCAGGAATACAACTAGCACCACTCATTCCTCTCAGTACTCTAACTGCCTCATCCACCTGATCAACAGCACAAAGAGACGACAAAACATAATTACATGTTCCACAATCAGGAGTATAACCTATTGATTTCATGCCCAAGAAAATGCCAGCAACAGAATTGGGTTCATTTATTTGGCTTCTTTGTTGCGACCATGCGGAAGAGAGAAACACATTGGTTTGTGGGATGGGAACACAACCCGAGCGAAGTGTCCTTTGAATTATAGCAAGGGCAATAGGAAAAGGATTAGGACTTTGAAGTATGTAAGTAAGAAGGCAAGAATATGCCATCTGCAGTGTATGGCGTGGCCTAATGCAGATAAAAGACTGTAAAATCCCATCGATGATCTCGGTCCTTTTGCTATAATCGAAACTAGACATGAAAGAGAAGATGCTTGCGTTTTTACAATGCTCCTTTGACGAATTAAGGATGTGTGGAATTTGCTGGTAGTTTTTGGTCTGTACTGCGGTTTTCAAATTATCCTCAATAGCTTGTAATGAAGAACTTGACGTTAAGAACATTGATGAAAAAGCATTGATCAAGCATCTAAATTGTGGACAAATTCCACGCAGCTTGGCAGCACTTAGAATCATTTCTCCAGTTTGTCAAACGCAGATACCCAATAAGATGCTTGACATAAATTGTGCTACTCGCAAAGAATAACCTGTAAATGGATGATCTTGACACTGAAGAGGGACACAAAGCGAAATCCGACGCGATCGTCTGCACCGACACAAAACAAGAAGAGTAAGAACAAATTATCGTCAAACATTGACACTCAGTTTCTCAAATAACCTAATGGTGGATTACAAACTTAGGGATTGGTTTGGGAAGTATGTTCATTGAAGAATTTCGTCGAATAAGTGGTGTTCAACTAATCCGAATGATACTGTAGACCTACAATCTTACTTGAAGTATGTTAGTTGGGCAGGCCAAGGATTGGTTAGTGGGCCCATATCCCCGTTGTATGGAACTAAAACTATAAAATAGTTAGGGTAAATTTTATAATCCGACTTTTGAAAAGTCCCTTCAATTTTTTCTTTTTTTGTTTTTTTTTTTCTTTGATATTGATATCGGAAAATTTTACATCCGATATAGAGCAAATTAAGCTTTATATTAGTGTACAATTTTAATAACTTTTTGAAGCTAATTTATTGTAAGACTTAATCATATCGACCGATAAAATATTAAACCATTTGGGAAATCCCTCTAATCGGCTTCAAAAACATAATTACTTGTATGTTATGTAAAAGATTGATTTTTTATTATATTGAAAGAAAAATATTCTACTCTCAGAAATTTTAAAGGGACTAATAGTTGCATTTTATAAGTTTTTTTTTTTCCTTTGCAATTTTGGTAAATTTCAAGGGTATAGTTGTATTCTAGTCAAAAATTTATTATAAAATAGATTGAAGAAAAATTTATATCAAGGTACCTTTTACTTGTTTGATATGTACTTAAACCAATACATTTATAATCAAACATTTACATTTAAAAATCTTTAAATAAATATCTTTTAGCCTTTTTGCCATTGAATAAAATCATAAAATATTAAAATTTTTGAAAATAAAATCTAACAGAAAAATGGTTATGTAAGATTCTAGTTTCTTTTTCTTTTGAGATTAGGTATATAAACTCAACTTTAAGATAACATTTGATTAAGAAAACCGGATAGTATAAAGAGTATTGAATAGCACAATATAAAAAAAACAGAATAGTACAATTCTTTTATATTATGTTTGTGTTTTGCAATACTAAACATGAATTTTTATTATTGAAAAAAATAAATAATAAATAATAAATAATTATTCATACTATAAATTAGAATAATGTTTGATATCGTGATTTGGAAACTTGGTATAGGGTTATTTTAGATTATTCTTTTTGCTAGCTATTTTTGGCATTTCATAAACATATTGATTTTATTTTATATTGAAAATAACAAATATGTGTTATAAAATCTGTTAGTTTAAGTTTTTAGTGCAGTGTACTTTTCTTTAGTAACATTTCCCAATGTGGAAACCAAATAATAGATTTAAAAAATTATCCAATACTATATTATAAAATATATCAACTAAAAGATACCTAAAAGAACAGCTATAAGATTGTCTATTTTCATTTTACACTAAAATACAAAAAAAAAAACTGTAAATGACTAAAACTAACCTTGCAATACGATTTAGAATAAAAACAAACTAAAGATTTTGCTTACAAATAATTTGTAAAACAATAGGGATGAACACAAAATCTTGCAACCGGCATAGGGGGGTTGAATTTAAAATCATACTAAGATTTGTTTTAAAAGATATACGAATAATATGTATATTCTTTTTTTATAATTATTATTTATTTATTTTTTGAGTTTGGAAAGTAGGCGCCTTCGATGTGCCCCAAAGTTCGTGTTGAACATTCAAGAAGAGAAGTGGGATCTCAATAAATGAGAATACCTTCCTCAATTCCAATTGAGTGGAGAATAAATGAGAGCAAATGACCTTGAATAAGATAGTATAGAATGTCTTATTAGACAGTAACATTATATAATCACAATGATTGTAATGCATGGGTATATATTCAAAGTTTGCTTTCTCCATTTTTGCACCATGCTAATTTAAATTCAACTTTCCCAGCACTAAGAAAATTTGTGATTTGAGTTGATGTCCTTATATTGACACCTCTAATGGGGGAAAAAAGACTCGGGGTATATAAAATCCACAATGATTGTAATAGATAGGTGTATATTCAAGTTTCTATTTTCCATTTTTGCACTATTTGGCAATTTAAGTTCAACTTTCTCGGTATTAAGAAAATTTATGGTTTGAATTGATGTTCTTACATTAACTTTCCTAACAGGAAAAAATAAATTATTTAAATTAATATGCCACACGACCTACTGATGAATGACATATAAGTTTTAATAATAATAATAATATCTTTTTAAAAAATTATATTAATTTATCTTAAAAATTTCATTTCAATTGATCAGTAGATGCTTGGCAAGAATACATGGTTAACGGGGACCATCGACCAGTCGATCAGGTTATGCAATCGAGAATCTGGGACTGTCGTTCCTAATGAGCACTAAAGATAAAAGTATTTTGAGATTCATTTACTTTCATGTTTTAATTGCTTATTTTGTTGATTTCAAAAGGAGAATTTTCCTTTCAAGAATTAGTGTGATGCATCTTTTATCTGATCCTGTGACATGGCTTCGTCAAGAAGTCATTGGTGTAACAACTTTAACAAACCCATTATAATATATAGGATTATACAAATGAATTGGACCCAACCAAGCTATTAAAAACTCAAGTTCTGATCGTTTAAAAGTTATAAAGCTCAAGCCACGATGAGCTTTCACCAAAGTTAAAATCTATATGTTTGAGCTCAAACTTATTAAGGATTTAAAGTTTGAGCTAAATTTTTTTATCTAAATAAGGCCTAAACACCTATAAGTTTGTAACTTCAAAAAGCTTGAGATAAACAAGTCCAAACGAGCCAATATCGAGTTCGAAATTATATTCAAACTTAAAATTAATTAATTTTTCTCAAAAAAATTTTTTTGATAATTTTTTAATTATATTATTTTTATTCTTATATTATATTTTTTTCATGAAATATGATTTTTCATATAATATAATGGCTTACAAGTCTATTTATGAGCTATTCACAAGTCTATTTTGTTATAATTTATGCACAATGTACTAAGATACCTTTTGATATACTTATGAATATTATTAATAAAAAAGACATGTATTTTTTTGGTAAGTGTATACTTTTTTACTAGTATATTATAACAAAATCCCATAAATAATTAGGACATGTATAGAATAATAATAAATATGTATTATTAGTGAGATTTCATGACATTATATCTTTTAAAAGTTATCCTTAGTTAAATAAATATCTAAAGGAAATATAGATATTTAGACTAACTTATTGTATAACCAAGGTCATTCTTATTAAACTGAGAAAAAGATATCCCAATTACGCAAGTAGGTACCCTAAGTTAAGTAGGTATACTAGACATGACTCGCAAATGAATGATACCACGTGTTTAATGTCATTGGTCCTTCTTTGTGTACATAAGCATAAATAATTTCTAAACTTAAACCCTTCATATATTCTATATATAAAATGTTGTACTTTGAAGATGTTAAACACAATCTTAATTTAAATTGTAAATAATATGATTATTAGATATGATATGAAATATAGAGAGAATAGTGATGAGTTAAGATAAAATTCATTACTCTCTTGAATTAAAGAGTCGATAATTAAGGATAATAATAGAGACTTATAACTCGTGACCACGAAAAGTTTTATTTAGTTTAATTTATCTCGAAAACCAAGTAAAATAATTAAATATTAATGACATTACAAGCAATGATTTAATCAATATATTATTAGATAAAGAGATTTAATTATGTAGCAATTGGTTCATAATGATTCAAGTTCATAATTTTTTTATTAGTTAGTGGGTCAATAACTGTTGCTAGATAATTATCTTTGTTTGTATCTAGATAAGCATCTCTTTCGTATATAAAAACTTAGAGAGTTGCATACAATAGCATGATAAATAGGAATAAAATAATTGACGAAAAATTTTGATTGACATTAAAATTATGTCGATTTTATTTCAAGATTAGAATCAATTTATTCCCAGACAAAAGAATAGTTATTCATAAATGAATAATTTTATGTGGATCAAAAAGAGAATTAAAGACTTAATTGTTTCCACATATATTTTGCCGTTGGCATCCTAAGAGGTATTGAGTGGTTTTGACCGATAATATAGAGAAGTTAAAATGCAATTGAAGGAATTGAATTATTTTAAATTTATTAAAATAATTAGCAATAAATGTCTTAAGAAAACGAGAATACACGTAGACTTGAGGTCTTTTTCACCGATGGAATCTTTTTTCTTCAGAATATGTTGGTATTGTCTTACCTCTTAAGAAAAGGAGTGCATCGCTTTGTATTATACCTGTGACAAGGAAATTCCGAGACCATTTTAAATTGTTATTTAGCAGTATAAGGATTACAAATAATTTCTATCATTGTGTGTATAGATATGTCAGAAGAACTAAAATTGAAGTTCTTATGGTAAACAAATTTTATAAGAGGTAAGTGATTATCGAATCTCACTTGAACTCTATCCTTAAGAAAGGAAAGCTTTTTATTTTAAGAAGAACGTATTTTTCTTATAAGTAACGTTTAATTATAAAGATTAGACTCGACAAAAAGAACTAGATAGGATAAGTACATAAAAAACTAGATAATACAAACTTACTGTACCATATTTAGTTTGCATGGTATAAAACACAAAATTTATATTAAAAAATTTATTATTTATCTTATAAAATAAATAATTTTTTATAATATTTAATAAAAATAATATTAATTAATTCAATTTTATAATATAGAGAGGTATTTTTGAGAATGTAAAATAATTTTATTTTCATATCTAAGGAATTTCATTTTTATATCATGATGCAAATGGGACAAAATTTGAGTTTTTTTCTAGTTTATCAATCCTATTTTTGTCTAATCACTAAACAAAATTACAAATCAAATATGAAATAAAAATTTTTTATCCAATACAGTACTATAAAAACTGCACAACCAAACGTTACCATAATTTTATATATTTATTTAATTTTGCATGTTGTATAAGGCTAAAAATTGTTATATTAGTTATTGGGATAAACTCATTATTTTATTTAGACTTGACTCCTTAGGCCAGGTGATAAGATTTAAGGAGTCCAATCCATATTGGGATATTTTTGTCCAATTACTAAACAAAATTATAAATCAAATATGGAATAAAATTTTTTTATTCAATCGAGTACTACAAAAATTGCACAACCAAACGTTACCATAATTTTATATATTTATTTAATTTTGCATGTTGTAGAGGGCTGAAAATTGTTATATTAGTTATTGGGATAAATTCATTATTTTATTTAGGCTTGACTCTCTAGGTCAAATGATAAGGCTTAAGGAGTCCAGTCCATATTAGGATAATTCAAGAAGATTCGGTTTAGTAGGCTTAGATTAGAGATCGTTGGATCAGCTCGTCCGCCTTTAACCTTTTTCAGGCGGGCTCATGCATTTATAAGAGAAATTACTGGCTTTAAGCCCATTAGCTAGCTCATTTTGGATGATCTTGAATCGAACAAGCTCCATCTCATTCGTTAATCATTTAGATAATTTGACGAATACTATCATGTCCAAGAGCTTATAAATACCCAGTATTTTCCTTATTATTTGGAACTCTTAGAGAGATAAGAGAAACGGTGTTCCATTGTGAAAACTTTGCTCTTTAAGATCAAATCACATTCAGGCAAAGAACTAATCTCATTTGCTAGCACTTGAGGTTTCCTAAGGCCACCTTATTTTTCACTTATACATTTGAGATATTGAAATTGTCTGTTTCTCCTCCCTACCTTATTCTCACCCAATCATCCCCTCAATGACAATCTCGCTTCATTTCTTTGAAGCTACTTACGTAGCACGTATATGACCACTCCAATTGAACCCCTACATCTACATTTTTTGCAACTCCACTGAGGAAGAGTGATTATAGAAACATGGTACCTCCTAGGAAGAGAACAACTGGTACATTTGATATCATGCCCCAAGAGCTTGACGCTAAAGTTAAGCTTACTAAGCACATTCCACTCTTATCGCCTGAGAATACTAGCTAGGACCATTCAGCGCCTAAGGCTCCTGTAGATCTCATACAAACGATGTGTAAGCTCCCAAAATTGAGTTTAGGACAACCGAGCCCAGATTTAGGGCTTTTAGGGTAACTTATCCAATTGAGCCTAAACTTTGCAACTAGAATGAAAAAGTTAGTCGAGATATTACAGTGAAGTTAGATTTTAGTAATAATGACTCGAAATCCCAATTTTGCCCTTAGAAATTGGAATATTTACTAAAGCCCTAAAATGTTCGGAACTCTTAAAATTGAACTTAGATTGCAACGAAAACTTAGAGATAAGTTAATTGAGCTATAAAATGAGATAATGTAGTATAATTTACTATAAAAAAATATACGTAATTTTTTTAGTATACCCGGTATAAATAATAATTATACTCGTAAATTAACCTAAAATTGTGTAATTATATAATTATTGTGTTGAATTCATGAAATTAACTTTAGAATGTATCCTAAAAATAAAAGATATGCTAGAAACTTAATTATATGAGTAAAGTTATATATTTCACATGTTATTTACATAGGGTATAAACTTGTATATTAATTAAATAATTAATTATAACATATAATATCTATATTTAAGCAATTACTTAATAAAAGAAAAAGAAAAAGAAAAATTAATTAAATAACATTGGAGATTGCTGGAAGGAGGCGTGGCAGGAGAATGGAAAGTGGATTGCTGATTCAAAAAGTGAAATTATCACTTTAGGACACCTCATGCATAAAAAAAAAAAGAAATTAGAAAAGAAAATATGAATTAATTAAAAAAAAATCCTTTAACCGATTTTGAGGCACTATAAAAAGCCAACACCATCAGATATGAGAGTTTTAGCAGTTTGGAATCAAAAATAATTAGAAAGAAAAATTAGAAAAAATCGTGGAAAAAAAAATTTAGAAAAAAACAGAAAAATTAGTGAAAGTGTGGAACCTTAACCTAAAGTAGATCTGCTGTGAAACCCAGCCAACCCCACACGGTCCACCTACCGCGCCGGCCGTCCGACAACCGCCCAACCGCCGCCGGCCACCAGAGCATCCAAGAACACCAAGGTCAAATTTCTGCCCTGTTTTTCAATAATTTCTAAAAAATAGTAAATCCGCCTAGAAAATTATGAAAAAAAATTACACTTAGGTTATTTTAGACATGCTTTCATGTGATATCTTTATTTTTGAAAAATTCGTAATATTTAATATACTTTATTAAGAAATCTATAATTCATCCGAATATATATTTATGAAATAAATGTACTATATGATGTTGCTTCTAGCTGAAAATTTTTGTGTAGGATGTGTATGATATATAGGTAATTGCTACGTAGCCCAAATTTTTATTTGAATAATTTTAATATTTATTGAATTTTTAGACTTGAAATTAGCACGAAAATAAGCTGAAATTATGAATTTAATAGGAAATTATGAAATTAATTGATGAAATGGACATGTACTGATCTATGGTAAATAGTAATAGTATTGAGTCAGATTGAAATTAATTGGATGCTAAAAGAATTATAATTGGATAATTTATCAAATTTAGGGGTAAAATCGTCAATACGAAAATATAGGCAATAGGTCGAAAACTTAAAACCAAGTGATAATTGAATTCTCTATATTTTTAGAAGTCCATAGAAATTTTCAGGGAATTATTGGGTAATCCAAACTATTTGTTATGAATTTATTAAGCAAAATAGCTTAAATTACAAGTCGGAGTGTATTTGTAATATTAATAGACTAAAATGGACTAAATAATTAAATAAAATCTATATATAGGATTGCTGATCAAATTGGATTAAATGAAAATTTTTATTATAATTATTAATATTTTCTGATCGGGATGCACTTTAGGTGTATTAGAATTGAATAATACTTATATTGTTACAATATAAGGACAAATTGGATAAAATATAATTTAAATTTGTAAATTTCGCATAATACGATCGTTTTTTATATAATTATGTATAATTGTATTAAAAATTCAAACTACCCATTAAAATCCATCTCTAGGAACAGGACTCATAAAATGTGTCGTTAAGTCTATACGAACTCAATGACACTAGTTTTGTTGAAATCGGATAACCTTAAGCAATCTAGCCTATAACTATAACATATTCAAGAATATACACATTTCGGTAACCTTACCGGAATCAAAACGTGAATTAATAAATAAAAAGTACGTTTCGATATGATTAAAACAATATATAATACGTAATAGTATATATGATGTACGGTATCAATAATTAATAATTTAATTCGATATATAGTAATAACATGACTGCATATTATGGAAATAATATATATATATAACCATTTTAGATTAAACCCTAATGTTTTCGTAATTATTACGAAAACTAAATTTAGACCTTTTGTATAATTAGGACCTTCCAAAGACGGTTGACAATTCAAGTCAGCAATAGCGAACATCTAAACAAGTAAGTTGGGATTGTAGCTTCACCGCTGTTTGGGTACTATTTAAAGTATCTGGGGACCCAAGAGTACTTCTGGTTGTGTTTGTAATTAGATGATTAATGCGCATATTGTATGTGTGAATGATACTCGGTTGTGACAGGAGTTTAACTCCTTGGTGTGCTGTTCTGCATATTTGCATGGATTCTGTATTGTGTGAACTTGTTGGTCACCCCTGATTAACACTAACAGTTATTCGACTAAAATGTAATTGGACATGCATAATCACCCGTTAGGGGAAACGATTAAGAGTGTTAGGCCAAACACCGACTTCCTTCGATGAGAATAGCCGAAATTGTCCTTTCTCCATCCTTAGTCGAACTAAGTGACAGGCGAGGAGGTTGCGATAAGGTTAGGGGCCGTGGTTCGAAGGCGGTCATGAGAGGGGGGTGTTCTCCATTGCACAAGCCCGGGTTTGGTCTGACTTGAGTCACGATGAAACTCCTCAATCCGGGTTGGAGTGGATGAAATTTCTCTAACCTCACAGTGGACCGGTTAACACTATGCGATGTTTTCATTTGAATGATTGCATTGCATTTCATTTCATCATAATTATTAACCTTATTTGTGATTATATAGTACTCTTCTGACTCTACCCCACTTATTGAGCTAGTTGTGCTCACATCCCTACAGACTCTTTTGCAGGTGCTGAGTGAAGGCAAGATGTTTAAGTACCACCGTTCTCAGGTTAGTATGCTGCTGTGTGGGAAAGTGAGGATCGAGGAATTTAACTGAACTTGAGCTTTTGGCTTTATCTTTAAGTTTTGAGGAAAACTAAATGGGAATTCCCTGGGAGCCCACTAGTTTTCTAACTTATTGTATATAGATCGTAAAACCTGTGGTTTTTAATAAACTCTGATTGTAAACTTTACCCTTGGACATGAAATGTTTGTATAATTACTGTTGTGGTACTAAACAACAGATTGTATAGAACAAGTATTTTGTAAAAGCTCTACCACAGGTTTGGATATTAACAGATGTCAGAATAGACGTTTTAAGCTGGTTGAGTTGTACGCCTTGTGTAAACTGCGTCTACGATAGCAGCTATGAGGTCAGCTTCTATCTTAGATTAGTTTACACGGCGAGACTGTTATGATTCTTCTTGTTCGGGGCGTGACACGATGCGGACAATGCAGGAATCCATTAAGGCTCTAAATCAATTTATAGCTATGTTTCAACCTATCCTTACCGAGATGGCTACCATCGTTGCTGCGTAATAAGGTATGGATTTACCAAACCCTATGATTGCTACACAACCAAGTGTTATTACCTCAACTTAACCAATTAATCCTCCAGCATCGAGGAGGATCTCCATCAAGGAGGAGGTGATGAAACCCCCATGCCAGAACCTATATGACAACCAACTCCTGCACCAGAGAATTTAAGAGTCCATTTAGGTAGCTTTTCATCTTTACGGGTGCGTACTCCTTCATGCAATCCTACTATCCTAATCTTAGGAGGATCCACTTTTCATCGTAATGTTACCCCTACTTTGTTGGCTGCATCTATAGCTTTTGTCCTAAAGACTTCTTTTATAACAAAGGAAAACTTGGACGTTTATATGAGAGAAATACAAGCTAGGTCGTCTATGAGAGTACCAGAGTTAAAACTCTTATATCACCAACATATTGCAGCAAAACCATATTATAAGGACTATGTAAGTCTTAAATTCATGATGTTCAATAGCAAAAAAGGAAGTACAAAGGAATACCTCCTGAAATTTATTGAAACCTTAGAGCCTTATAGGCTTGATGATGGTTTAAAGTTTAGGGAATTCTCTAAATTACTGACGAAGAAGGCATACACTTGATATGTTAACCTCCCTTCGAAATCAATTGATTTATGGGGAACTATGTATAAGCTTTTTTTAGAGAAATTCTTCTCCACCTAGGAACGAGTTACGATTACAGATATGGAAAGAACGTGACAAAACCTAAAGGAAGATTTGATGAACTACATAAAACACTTTAGAGAGTGCACCCTAGACATCCAAGATGTATGTGATGAAAAGAAATTGGTGAAGATTTGCATTCAGGAGATGTTCATTAAGTATACTGTTCACTTGGAAAACCTTAATTTATGTTTTTTCTCTACACTCATTGAGACTGCAAGAAGAACCAACAATTTTGTTGTGCAACAATGAATAGAAGGTGAAAACAGCCCAAGGAGAAAGTCTTAGAGACAATAAAAAGCCAAAGAATGATAGTTCACAAGACTCTACATCAACTATATCATTTCTGTGCTCAATGGGTAAGGTACATGCTGTACTTGACCAGTGGTTATGAGATGGGAACATAAAACTCTCAAGGGTAGAGTGTTTGCAGACTGCAAACGAGAAGAATGACCCTAAGTTCTGTAAATATCATAGGATTGTGGGTCATCCAACTAAAGAGTGCTGGACATTGAAAAAGATATTTAATGATAGGGTTTGTAATGGGAAACTTGTCATAGAGAATAATGACGTACGCAATAATTTGCTCTTAGCACACAACGCCTAACGTGGTGCTACAAATGCTATTAGTCACGATCTGAGACAAGAGGAAGGAGATGTGCTACAGGCTGTGGTACATGAAGAAAAGGAAGTAGTAACAGAAACCAACCAAGGTGCATACCCATCAATGGCTACCGCCTTAATGAAAACCTCTAATTTCAAGAGGTTTTTCGATTTATTTGGATTCAATGAAAACGTACGGCTTGCAGTAGCAACTGCACTGACCCAGATCTTAGAGAAACAATATGGGGAGTGCGATGCAGCGTAGCCAGTACAAAGGATGGCCAATGCACATGAGAATGCTATACTCTTTACTGATGCAGACATGTGTACAAAGAACCCTAATCACAACCGTCCTCTTTATGTAGAGAGTACGCTTAACAAGCATCCCATTAAGAAGACATTCATAGATAATGGCTTTTCCATAAACATTATACCAATGTCTACATTTAAAGCTGTAAGGATAGACAATCGATGCCTAGTAAAGTAATCTATTACAATAAATAGCTTTACTGAAACAGCTATAGACATAATAGGGTATGTTAATGTAGACTTTAAAGTTGGACCCGTATAGGGATTCACACGGTTCAACGTAATCGATGCACACGTATCTTATCATCTTCTGGTCGAAAGGAAGTAGCCGTACGATCACAACCTTATACCCCCCAACATGGTACCAATGCATTAAAGGTTATTGGAAGGGTAAAGATGTCTTCATTCTAGTTATGAAGAACTTGTTTGAACATAACGAGTTTTATTTAGCCGACACAGGGTTTTTTGATGAGTATGTTGAAGATGGAGAGACTGCCATTGCTAAACCCTTCAGAACACCATTGTCCACATGGGAGGAGACCCAAGATAAATAAAAGAAGAAGAGGAGAATGTGAGGCTCTAGTGGGGATAAGAAAAAGTAAAGAAAAGATGAAGTCATAGAAAGTTTTTTCAAGGAAGATGGATGCAGGGTGTACTGCTTATGACATTCTACGAGATCTGAGGAGGTTTTTTTATCTTCTTCAAATCCTATACTAGTACAAGAAACTTAGCTTGCCCCCCCTCAAATGCAAGACTAAACGAAACCTCAAGCTAAAGAAATTGAGGAATTAAACCTAGCAGGACCAAGAGAGATTCTACGACCTATCTTCATTAGCAAGAATCTATTGCAAAAAATAAAGGTCCACTTAGTAGAGTTGTTAAAGGAATATAAGAACACATTTACTTGGATGTAGGTGAAATGCCATGATTAGACCCCAGTCTAGTGGTGCATAGATTAAATGTTGTGTCTGGGGTTAAGCCAATAAGGTAGGAATGGTGAATTTTTCGTCCTGAAGTTAAAGTACAAATAAAAGAAGAGATTGAAAAGTTGCTCCAAACTAGCTCTATTAAGCTAATCAAACACCCTACTTGGCTGGCCAATATCGTGCAAGTAAAAAAGAAAAATGGACAAATACGCGTTTGCATGGACTTTCATGATCTTAATAAGGCTTACCCAAAAGATGATTTCCCACTGCTAAATATTGACACATTAGTGAATGCCACAGTTGAACATGAATTATTCTCATTCATGGATGCCTTCGGTGGCTACAACCATATAAAGATGGCTCTTAAAGATGCTGAATGCACTGCTTTCAAAACACCAGTAGGAAACTTCCACTATATAGTCATGTCATTTGGACTTAAGAATGCAGGAGTTACCTATCAAAGAGCAATGATTGCCATATTTCATGACATAATACATGACTTCAAGGAAGACTATGTTGATGACAGAGTTGTTAAGTTAAGATAGGTGGTTGATCATTTAACTCATCTATGGAGGGTCATTGAACGATGTCGTTTATATAAATTGCGTATAAATCCCTTTAAATGTGTCTTCAGGGTAGCTTCTGGTAAATTCCTTAGATTCATTGTTCATAGAAAAGGAATTGATATAAATCCAGCAAAGGCATAAGCCAACAATGTCTAAAAATGCATCCCAACTACAAATGAGTTACCTAAAGTGTGCCGAACTCTTCGACTAAGGAGAATGCAACTTTGTAGCAAGTGTAGGCGATTGGAGGCGCCCTTACATCGATTACCTAAATAATAATGTTCTGCCTATGAGCAGCATAGATGCCTAATTAGTGAAGCATAAAGCAAGAAAGTATCTTATATATGAGGGCGAATTGTATAAGGTATTATTCATGGGAAAGCCTCTCTGATGTATAGCACCTTCTGAAACAGAAACCATATTATCTGAAGCGCACTCCAAAGATGGTAGAGAACATTAAGGGAGAAGGAAGTTGTACCACCACCTACTTCATATGGGATACTATTGGCCCACCATGGAAAATGATTTATTCAATTTTACTAAGAAGTGTGTTACATGCCAACAATATAGTGATGCAATCTATGCTCTTACGGTAACGTTGCATAACTTAACTATTCCATGGCCATTTCATACTTAGGCATTTGACTTAATTGGTCTAACAAACCTACCATCTGAAGGGTGCATATGGATTCTTGTTGGGACTGAATGTTTCACTAAGTGGATTGAGGCAATCCCTTACAAGAATGCAACAAGACCTGCCGTAGCAAATTTCATGAAGAAGCATATTATTTGCCGTTTTAGGATCCTAAAGCATGTCCTTTCAGATAATGGCACCCCTTTCATTAACTCACATGTACGACAACTGCTGGCTTCTTATAATATTGATCATATGAAATCTACACCATATTATCCAAAGGGCAATGTTTAAGCAGAGGCAACAAACAAAACTCTCCTAAAGGTGCTCAATCGAATGGTTCATGAAAATCACAAAGAGTGGAATGACAAACTACCATTGGCACTATAGGCTTACAGGACTTCCAAACAAGGTCCTACTTAGGCAACACCTTTCCCTTTGGTATATGGGTCTGAGAAAGTGATGCCTATTGAAACCCTGGTTCCTTCTGCATGCTTGTCTCTCAATATTGAATTAGAACCAGACAACTTATGTATGTTGGATCTTGAAGTCTTAGAAGAAAGGCGAGACAATACTAAGCGCAACCTTGCTAATTACTAAAGACAACTTAGTGTTGCTTATGATCACCTGGTCAAGAAAAGATCTTTTCAGCAAAGCGATATTGTACTTCGCACAACAGATCATGTGCGGCGAGGTATTTTAGCATTAAAGTTTACACCGAAGTAGGAAGGCTCTTTTATAATTCATGAGGTCCATGACAGTGGCTACTGCAAGCTCCTTAATCCTAAAACCGATGCAATAACCCCTCTCGTTAACTTTCAATATGTTAAAAAGTTTCATTTATAGATCCAACAATATATTTGCAATTCACATTAATGAAACATTCAACTTCCATTACTTTATTTCTTTGTGTTCTTTGACTTTCTTTTGCCTTGTTGTTACTACTGCAAAGTTAGAGATTTATCCCCTTTGTGCATAGTTTTAATTTTGTCTCCTTATTGCTATAAAGTTAAAGATACGTCTCCTCAGCACATAATGCTAATACATGAATAAGTAAAGAGAAGGCAATATGAGGTTAAGTATTGAGAAATACCCTCTTGACCACTGATAATACAATTGGCACATGTTACTATCATTGCTTAAGCATGATTGACTATTTTATCTTATGTATTGTTGTTAGTAAGTGAGAGCCACCCTTCAATGCGCAACATTATCCTCTAGGCTTCATAAGCTATATGGAACAAATCCTACTATCATGGCATTTCTTTTATAAAGTTGCTACTAAGTGAGGCATTACCTCTTAAAGCATATAATGACCCTCTACAGGTTTCAGTGGCATAGGCTACCTCTAAGCTAAGGAGCCTTGTTGTTTGGTACGATTAAGCAATTGAAATAAATAAAGAATAGAAAAATAAGAGGAAAGTAATCAAATTTCATTCAATTAGTAAGTTCTATTTGAAAGTGTTGAAAATAACTTGAATACAAAGAAAAAAAAAAAAGGGTGGGTAGGGGGGAATGAAAACAAATGAATATAGCCAAACTTTGCTAAGAGTAGCAATCTAAACCTACTGTGGACTCAAGGTTCGTATTGCCTAATAAATCTTTTACTTCATGGTCTATCTCCTTAATAGCATCTTGTAGGCTTGAATCCTTGCCACTAGCTCACCTCGGCTTCTCATAGTGGTACGATAACTCAGCAATCTCTTAGCTTTGGTAGCAATGAGCTCTAGGTTGCCAACCTTGAATTTTAAAAGATAAGACCGTTCGACACAACTAATCAACTACTATAACTTATCATCTAACAGAGACCTCCAAGACTTCTCAAGTAGTGATGCGGCTTCTCTTAACATTTTTACCATGGTATTGGCCAACGCCATCCCTAACATAGGAGACTCGGTCCAAAAATCTTGGTCCATAGCGTAAAGTCTCTCCAATGGTTCAAGTAGATGGGAAGGAATGTGAAATCCATGAAAAGATATTATCTCTCCTATGATAGCTTTTGGAGTTGCTACCACGTCTCTATGAGACAAGTTAGCAAGTAAGGATGGAGAGACATTAATAGATGCTACATATACTTCACCTCCATGAGTTCCTATGCTTCGAGGGAATTATTCAACTCTTCAGTTCCATTATCATCATCAGCATCCCTATATTGGACTGAAGATTCACCATAATCTATCAAGTCCTCATCATCATTGTCTAAAGCTACCACTAGGGTAGTGAAATCGTCTGGATGAACACCAGAGCTCAAGTTAGCAGTATCGTCCTTCTCACGAACTGCAACAAGAAAGCACGTTTCAACCTATAAGAATAAAGAAATAAAATAAAATAAAATAAATTACATATAAAATAGCATGATGCATTTAATAAAGTTACCTCCTGAATAAATGCTCGCTTAGTTTGTCTTAAATCCATTAATCGAGGTGAGGGTAGTTGTTCTTAGACTTCAAAGAAGGGTTTACCCCTGTTGTCCAGTTAGGACATTCCGATTATTTAGTAATAGCTCCTCATGCATCTCTATTATCTTGAGACTTAGGCCTTAGGAGTTTAAAAAAGAATTCATAACAATATACAGTAGGTGCATGAAGTGTATCACCTATTGACGCAAAAGCATAAGCCTGGAATGCATCCATGCAATTCGTCCAATGTGTCAGCCATCTAAGGGAAGCAACTCCAAAATGACCAGTAGAAGGAAAGAATAGTTGTTGCTTTCCAGGGTGAATCTTCCTAAAGTCATTTGGACATAGTGAGTGGCAGTAGGATTCAAAACTCTCAATTATGGTAGTTAGGCGAGGTACTCCTTGATCAAAACTAAGTTGACGCGTAACCCGATGGGGAGAGTACACCATGGCTGTTTGCTCTAAAAAGCAATTGGCTAAGTCTTTATTGTCAAGAAGTGAAGGCAAGCTCCCTAGAATACACCATAAAAGGAACCTAGCTTGAGAATTAAGGATATTTTCTTGATTCTCTAGCAAAGTAACCTCACCCTTTGAGCCAGGAGGATAAAATTCATTATTGTCTTCATATCCTACAATTTGCTCAACATAAGGGCAGAATGTGAATTCACCCTTAATGTCATGCCCTAGGAAGAGTAAGGTCGGGTTGGTCTTACATAGTAAAAGGAAAAAAATGTCTTCAAAACCACTCGCAAAAGAAAATTTGAAGAAACACCAAGTCTACATGTGAAATGATATATCAACCTTTTGAATGTATAGAAGCATGGTGATATAAGTTTAAGCGCCAGTGAAGTGAACCCAAGTAGAAGGGGCCTAAAGAAAATCGCTCACCCTAGGCAATGCGTATGGCCAAGAGGAAGAGTTGTGGACTAACACCTTTCTCAAGCCCTTCGAGGAATACGAACAAGGAAAGCCAAAATACTATGAAAGCAGAAAGTTCATACTTATAAGAGACAGGAAAGAGAATGTATGGATAGAAGATACGGCTACAACACTTGAATTAAAAAAAACAGAGAGAGACATGAAGATACTTACTCTTTCCAGTAACTTGGGCCTAGAACTTAAGGCCTATCCTTCCTTCGTTCCTCAAAGAAGTATGTCAGCTAAAAAGCAAAACATGGCTTCTTCTTCTTAGTATGGGTAAGGTCTCATTAGTGATGTTTGAAAATTATGCTCTTTATGAGAAGATGTTGTGGTGGTAAGGTTCGCTCATCCGAAGCTGCGTAGATTTAATAGTACAGCTATGTCTTTTAATGTTGGAGTTATCTCTCCTTACAAAGTAATAAACGTGTGGGTCTGAACACTCCAACGCGAGATGATTGCCTACCATATTTCCATTCCACTCGTTTGCGAGAATTGCAACCGAATAGAAGTGGCAATAGCATAAAGGACTTTAGCTTTCTTCAGTAAAGTCATTTATTCTGGCTTCCCTACAATATATGCTACCTAATCATCTCATCCGAAGGGTGGCTAGGTGGCTCCTTCAAGAATGAGAATTAGGTATTGGAAAGAGGTAGCTTTCTCTTTTCGTTTCTAAAGTGCAATATTGAATCTCCTCGGATGGTGTCTCTAAAATCAGCACGAGGCTTACGCGCAATAAATTAAAGACCACCATCGGTGTGAGGTGTTGCATAAGCTTCTCGGTGCTTAGCTTTATCCCAGAGTGTATCTTTAGAGATAATCTCATCCAACCACTTACCCCGAGGATACATGATAGGTGGTGGATATTTATCTTAATGCACCAATAAGTCCTTCATCTTCACTACTTCTATACTTTGACTTGGATTAGTCTTCATTTATTTTCTTGCAAAAGCACAAAACCAATATTATATATGAGAGGGAAAGCAATAGTTCATCAGTTCCAAGTGTTAGCAAGGATACCTAATATAATGAAGAACTAAACATTTCATGAAGTTAATATTATGTATGAGAAAAAAAAAACTCGTAAGTCATCAAACTAACTAGAGCATTGAAGCTTTAGAAAGTGTTGGCATTTAATGGGCTAAGGGATAGCAAACTATTAGAAAAAGAGAAAAATAAAAGAAGCTATAAGTGTCAAAGCAAGTGACCATCACAAATTTGTTGAAGGAATTAGTGTATGAACCATGAAGGAAGGATGAATTCCATTCAAGTAATGGCATCTTAATATTCAAACTGTACAATGTAAAATGTGAAGATTATTGGATCCTTTTCTAAGGTTGAGGGTGATGAATTTTAACAATAAGAAATTTAAGGAAGTGCGTAAAGGCTAATGATGTGACATCCACTTTTTTCTAAACACTCCTATTAGTTTATGCTATTATCCGTACGTAAATAAACATTTCACTAAGAAAAGAAATTGAAGACAATTATTGTTATAATGCAGCATTGTCTTATAGCTTGTATTTGGGCATCATCGATATGAAAGGGATTAGAATTTGCCAATGTGCCTTGTTGTTAAAGTCCCTATAATGAACGAAGAAAATAAGAAATTAAAAAAAATAAAAAAAGAGCCATGCTAATGGTAAATGCAAACAAGAAAGAGAGAAGTGAAGGGAACTCGAGACATTATGAGTATGTAGTCTCCTTTATCGGTTGCGAATTATAGATTCTTCACAATGACAAGATAGAGACAAGGACCAACAAGGATAATACTATGGAAATAATCTCAAATTCATGAGTAATAGGTAGCTACATCTTTGTTTGTGTGTTTCATGCCAATATTTATAAAGAAAAGATTATATAAAAAAAAAAAGGAAAAGGTCATAGCAACATGGTGTTATCCATCTCTAATCTATTATTGCACAATCATTTTCGTGTAATGGAAGATGTGGGAATTTTTTATGTTGGAATAAAAGGAATTGATATCGCTAGTGATCATGGATCTATCCACATGATGTGTTATGCAGAATATTAATTGAAGATAAAATATTGTGGTAAGCTTGGAAGGAATTTTAGAAGAGATATGAGATGGTATCATACATATACATGCTATGATCCTTGCATTATCTTTGGAAGTGAGATATTCGGAGGACCTAAATGATTTTCGTAAAGTTTGAATAACTAATGAGAAGCTAAGAGAAAATGGTGGCTATGTACGTATATATATATAGATGCCACGATGATACGAGAAGGATAAGTCTTAGAGATATAAATTTGGAAAGAGATGAAGGCACATAATATTTGGTAGATTTGAGATAAAAGAAATCTGTGCACAAGTTGATTTGAGAATATATGGTAGATTTATCAATACTTAAGAAGTTGAAAAAGATGCAAAGTTCGATTGACATATTGCATGATATTGCAACTGATATGGAGGATGCAAAGAAAGATTTATTTTTTTTAAAGTGATCCTCTACATATGAATTAGTGAATAAGGTGGAAAGAGTCAAGCCATGAAGAAAATTACATGTCTGAAAGATTGTTGAAGTCCAGCTAATAAAAAAAATGTTAATAATTTTTTTTAGGTTTTTTTTTTACAACCTGATTGCAACTGATGCATGTACTTTCGTCGAAGTCCAATTACCTACTTCATCCTTGTTCCAATTTGATAAGTTGGCAAGCCAAGCTTTTGTCAATTGCAAAGGGACAACATAAAATATGAGTTTAACATTGACAAAAGTAAGGGAATTTAAAAAAAGAAAAGAAAAGAAAAGAAAAAAGAAAGTCTAAGTATGCTTCAACTGTTGTCACTCTTGTGACAAAAGACTAAGAATGTGTTTTATTTTACTCTAGTGGTGTTACCATGATTGTATAAAAAAGGATAACTAACCTGCTATACATTGATATATATATATATAAAGGAACATGATTCTAGTCAAAACAAATTTACTGGCATTTAACTCTCCTATTGCTAGTGATATTAAAGGATTCATACACTTATAGATTTGGACTCTTTTGACAAATTAAATCTCAACAACCTGTCTAAAAATAATAGAAAGTGGATTGGAATGATAGCTTTTGCAAACCTACGAAGGATCAAACAAAAGCCAAAAAGAAGAAATCGATAAGCCAAAAAAGATGGGGCTAGACAAACGAGCATGGAAAAGAAAGGTGGAAGCTGTTGCTTGATATTAATATTATTTTTTATGAGCAGTACGAAGTTGACTGTACGCATGCATATATATAGCCAACATCAAAGAAATAAAAGGATAAGTATGTAAGGATTTAGGTTCATTACTCAACATATGTAGGTGGTTCGCATAATATTTGAATTAATATAAGTGGTGAGATATGGTAAATTGTAGTCAATATATGGAAGATTTGAATAAAAGAGGAAAGATTTAAGGATGACTTTGTTTTGATAGTAGTATATCTCTTTGACAAAGGAAAGGCAATAGTTATCTATTACCTTTTAATAATAAAGTGAAATTATTAGCCATGAATTCCAAGTGTAAAAACTATGCAATCAAAGACAAACAAGATCAGGCCATACGGGTCTATATGAAATTGTACTCGTGCCATCTTTACAATTGTAAATGCTACCCAATTTCAAAAAAATTGAAGTCTTACAAATCAGCCCATATAGAAATTCCAAATTCATATTTGCGATTGCAATTTGATGCCATGAGCAGCAAATGGGATTTCCAATTGAATTTAAGCTATATGTCTATAGTTGATTGAAGGCCATGTAATATCCATGAATTAAAGCCCAATTGCATGATTTGCATCAAGCTTACATGTTGAAGTAGCAACCCTCTTAATACAAATCGAACAACAATATATATATATATATATATATGATATATATAACATAGCTAGATGGAATATTATTGAAACTCTAGATTTCTATAAATGCTCCAACGACTTTATTTATTTATTTATTTATTTTAACTAATGCTTGTAAAATAAAGAAGAAATATTGAGAAGAATTACCACACATACATTAGTTGGCAAATCAATGTCATAGGAGCAATAAGTCAATAGTACGATACGAAAGCATATCAAAATATGTGTTTTATGGTAGTAAAATGAATACCGGTATATCATGTTCAACTCGCCAATGATCCAAAAGAAGTATTGATTTCGTAGATATTGAAAGCAATCAAGTAAGTAAAGTCAACGTTTAGTGTGTTTACATACAGTTAAAGAAACAACTTCTAGAAATGTCTAAAATCGCTTTTGAATGTGTTCAAAGGACTTTTTGTCAAAGGGCAAAATGTAGGGGGCTAAAAATTGTTATAGTAGTTATTGGAATAAGCCCGTTATTTTATTTAGGCTTGACTGCTTGAGCCAGATGACAGGACTTAATGAGTTCAGTTCATATTGAGATGATTCAGGGAGATTTGGGTTGATGGGCTTAGAATAGGGATCGTTGGATCGGCTCATCCACCTCCAACCTTTCTCAGGCTGATGTACTTATAATGAAAGCTACTGACTTTAGGCCCATTAGTTAGCTCATTCTGGATACTCTTGAATCGAGCAAGTTTCATCTCATCTGTTAATCATCTAGATGATTTGACGGATACTATCATGATCAAGAGCCTATAAATACCTAGTATTTTCTTATTATTTAAAACTCTAGAGATAAGAGAAAGGTGTTCTACTATAAAAACTTTGCTCTCTAAAATCAAATCGCATTCAAGCAAAATATTGATTTTATTCGCTTAAGCTATAAGGTCAGCACTGAGATTTCTTAAAGCCGCCTTCTCTGTCAGTTGTGCATTTGAGATACTGAGATTACCTGTTCTTTCTCCCTATCTTATTCTTACTCAATCATTTTCTCAGGTGACAGTCTCGTTTCATTTTTTTAAAATCATATGTAGCGTATTACTCACACAGCACGCATATGACCACTCTAATCGAATCCTCATATCTACACATGCTGCACATGAATCATACAAGATAGGTATTGTAGAAAAATTTTAAATTTCACTTTGTATTCTGATTTACAAATAGTATTAGAGCATCTTGGATACATGTAAAATTTGTCATGTCAGCTGAGAATCAATTCACCGAATGATTGTTTATAATATTGATGTATTATGGGATTTTTTTTAGTATGTTTTAATTTGTGGACTCGTTTGAAAACATAGCTAATTTTACAGAACTGGAAGCTTAAAGGCGTTTTTTATATTATCACGATTCCATATTTCTTTGGGCGGAAATATCATTTTTGGCGATTAGTGAAAATGTTATTAATTTTTTTGTGGTCGAGAACATCATCATGCTATGTTAAGTCATCGTAATCTTTTCTTTTCTTTTCTTTTTTTATCTCTTCCAGGAAATTTCTATTAAGGCTATTTATTTCAAAAACATCATTCACAAATTATTATGCCTTCCGTTAACTGATATGCAGCTTATGGAATCTGACTTCAATCTTTAGTGTGAAAATGGTTATGTTATAAAGCTTCGTTTTACGGATCAAGAAACTTTTTCCAAGTATCTATGAAAATTTAGTTACAGTTAATTTTGAATTGATTGGTTAACGTAGTTTATGCAATTTAAGAAATTATTTTGCATAATTATGCATGATTATAGCCTAGGATTGAATGGACTTTATATGCATATTTATGGATTTATTAAAATAGGGTTTGTGTGTCTGGATTGGTTGAGTTTGAAAAACAAATGTAATTTTATTTCATCTAAGTTTGTGTACCCATAAATAAAATGTAAATTGAGTATACGCAGGTCCATGAACCCAAATTTAAATTCTATTTATATTTTTTTTAAATAGATATTTAAAAAAATTAGTTTTAGTATTAGAAATGAAAGATCGAAAGTTCATATTTCTTTAAAATACAAAGGAGTCTAAAAGGTCCAAAAAGAAATTGCATCCAAGTTTATAGATTTTAGTCCAATAACCCTCAAGTATGGGCTTAAGCTTAGCCCATACTCTATTAGTTATCACATGATCATTGTATTATTATTTTATTATTGTTTTATTTTATGTATGCAAGTATTATTGATGATTGACAATAGTATACGCAATTGATGAAATATAATGAAATCCCCTAAATATATTAAGTCAAAATTTAATAATGTTGCTCTCTAGTTATAAATTATAAAATACTCAAGATCTTATGTGAATCGGTACAACTCAATTGTGAGTTTATATTAAAATTACTGTAATTTTTATAATTTATTACTAGATCGACTTAAATTAAATTGTTCATTTATTAGCTTGACTAAGGTCAATAATTCAATGGGCAAGTGTTGGGTTTTAAAATATGAAATCATTTGAAAGAGATATTAACTCGATCGTAAATCTAAAAGTTGTATAAATTTATGATTAGCGAGTTAATTAAAGCTTACCTAAAATAATATAATATGTAGGTACACCTCAATTGCATACATATTAATCTTACTCGGGGTTTTGGATTCACTGGAAAATCTTCTTATGGGATTTTTCAAATCTAATAGAAGAGGCTATTAGGTTTGAATAAAATAGTGGGAGATATTTTAAAGTTCTTTTATGAAATAAACTATTTGTAAATACTAAACTCTACATTTATTTTATAGATCTAAAATGACAAATAGTAATAATAACCTTTCATTACGATCTATCATTGACAAAGATAATCTCCTTATTGGACCAAATTTCCTTGATTGGCTGAGGAAATGCTATTCTAGGAGAGTATAAGGGTCGAGTGATACAATACATCTCAAGCCCTATTTCATTGTAATATAGTTGAAGGGAGCCAAGTTAGCCTCAAGGTACTCAAGATGATAAGGCAAATAGAGAGGCTCAAGATCTTAGGCTCTAAGTTAGATGACATTCTAGCCATCGATGTGATATTGACTTCTTTACCAAATTTCTTCTCCCAATTTTTGTCATGAATTACAATGTGAATAGCATGGAGAGGTCTTTAACAAACTTACTTACTATGCTGAGGATAGTTGAAAAGGATATAAAATCCAAGTCAAAGGTCCATCGAGAAGTTCTCTTGATTGGTAAATCTAAAAAGAGAAAGGCTAGTGGAACTAAAAATTCTAATGTTAAGTAAGTAAAGAAAGGTGAGCAATCCAAGCTCAATAAGGAGCAACAGAAGCTCAATTCTGATGAGAAGGAAGCAGTATGTTTCTAAGGAACATTAGAAGAGAAATTGTATTTAATTTAAGAAGAAGATTTTAAGTAAGGGTAACACCTTAGTTATCATTATAATTAAATGCAATCTTTCTGTTACTTTTACATGGGTCATAAATACAAGATGTAGTTCTCATATCTATGTTGACTTCCAGGGAAAAATTAACTTGCAAGTAGCTAATGGAGCAAGAGTTATTGCCATATTTGTAGGAACTTGTACAATTTCTTTACTTAGTGGACCTATATTATAATTAGAGAATTGCTATTGTGTTCCTAATTTCACTAAGAACATTGCCTTAGTATCATGTTTAGATGCTAAGGGACTTATTTTTTAGTTTAAAAACAAAATTTATTCATTTTATATGAATGGAAAGTTTTATTGTGATGGAGCATTTGTTAATGATCTTTATATTTTTAATACTATTATACATGTTAATTGCATTAAGACTAAGAAACAAAAGACATGTGATTCAAGTTTAACTTACCTATGGCATTATAGACTTGGCCATGTGAACGAGAAACGCTAAGCTAAACTTCACTTTGAAGGGTATCTAGATTCATTTTATTTTGAATACATAGATACCTGCAAAGCATGTTTGCAAGGAAAAATGGCTAAGAAACTTTTTACCAAATAAGGTGAAAGGGCAAAAGATTTATTAGAACTCATACACAGTGATATATGTGGGCCATTATCAACTCAAGCCGGAGGTGGATTTTCTTACTTTGTGACTTTTACTAATGATGTGAGTAGGTATGGATATATCTACATAATGAGGCAGGAGTAAAAAACTTTTGAAAAATCTGAAGAATTTACAAGTGAAGTAGAAAAATCAATTTGATAAGAAGACAAAAACACTTTGAAGTGTAGAGGTGGAGAATATCTTAGCCAAAAGTTCATTGACTACCTAAAAGAGTATGGAATAATTTTACAATTCATATCTCCTGGAACATTAGAGTAGAATAGTGTCTTAGAAAGAAGAAACCACACCTTAATGGATATGGTTAAGTCAATGATAAGTCATGAGAATCTTCCTTTAACCTTTTGGGAGGTTATGCCTTGGTAACAGCAATACATACATTTAACCGTATTTCAACTAAGGCAATAGATAAGACACCATACGAGTTGTGGTTTAAGAAGAAACCCAATTTGTTTTATCTTAAAATTTGGGTCTGTGATGCTTATGTGAGGAGTAAATTATCTGATAATCTTGCAGTAAAGTCTATTAAATGTATATTTATAGGATATCCCAAAGAAACTAAAGGATATTACTTTTATCTTATAAGTAAGCATAATGTGTTTATTGCTTCATGTGCTACATTCTTAAAAAAAGGGTTTATCTCTAAAAAAAGTAGTGGGAATAAAGTAGATCTTAAAGAAATTAAAGATTTCGCAAATAAGTTGAAACATGAGTAATTGGCTATGGAACATACATCATAAGTACTTGTGGTGCCACAACTACATATTGCTCCTTAAACACAAGAACTATATAGGTTGACAAGAATATGTCAAGAACTTAAAAGGTTAAATCTATTCGTGACAAGTTGGGAAGATATACTACTCGTTGAAAATGATAAGCCGTTAACATATGAAAAAGCAATCGCTTCACTAGACTCTAAGAGATAGTTGGAAGTCATGAGGTTTAAGATGGACTCTATGTATACCATCTAAGTATAGGATTTAGTGTTACACCTTGAAACGATAGAGTCACAACAGTTCAACTATATAAATCAATCTAAAATAGTAGCTAACCTCACAGTTATTATCGTAGACTTGATTTACGCAACCATTTAAAAGTAAACAATTCAAACAAAAATATTAATAAAATTACATATAGAGATTTTAAAATATATGCACACATACACACACACACATACACACATATATATATATTGATTATAATATCTTAGGAGATATTTACACATCACAGAAGTTTAAGATAAGAAATATTTACACAATTAGATTTACACGATCAAGAGTTAATATTCAAACTCTCAAAAGTTCGATAGTTCTTCCAATTTAAGTCTCACTCCTCCAAAATTTCCAAAAGCAACTAACTTCTAAGTAATTATAACGCCGCATTTTGGTTAGCACCTATAAGAAGATATATAAAGATGTGAGCAATGAACTACTCAATAAGTAGAGATGAAGACAAAATATTGTACAACAATCACATGCAAGGTTATCAAATAGTTAATTAAATGCAATACAACAAACAAATGACATCGTGCAACGTTGTTCAATTTATTGTGAAATTAGATAAATTTTACCCACTCTAATTCAAGTTTGAGGACTTTCAGTATATTTGCAACATCTCACAACCATACCCAAGTTTGTACAATAGAGACATCCCTTCTCCTGTAACTATCCTTTAAACCACTAATCCCTATCCTTACCGCAACTTCCTCTCTTATCACTTATTTTGACTAAAGATAAAGGATGGATCATTATGCTAAAATGCTATCCCTTCGAAGATGTTGTTATTTGGTCAAGAAATTCTAATTCCTTAATGGGTTGCAATGCATGCCTAGTCGTAGTTCTAGATCAAATGTAATTAAGTCCATTTTGAGGTGAGCAAACATGTCCATATAGTACAAACAGTTACAACCCATAACAGCAAGTTAATAGATTCAATAAGTTTTAGAGACATATGAGCAAGCTACTTACAAGCACAATTAAATACAATTTTAAGTTTTTGAGTACTAAAACAGTACTCTAAAATATAGTAACGTATTGATCCCAAACTTACCTAGAGTATTCCACTTGCTTACTATGGTATGATGTGGAATGCAACATTGCTACTCGTTCTTATAATAGAAATAACATTTTAGTATTTATACAATTATTACATATAAGCTTCAAATCATTATTTTAGTTTAAGGTTATATTTTATTTAGTTGTCTAGATTTATGTTGCTTATGATTAGGCTCATCCTAAACTAGTCTTCGATTCTAATTTGACTTTTGTTTATAATTTTACATATAAATCCTAAAAACTTCCCTTGATCCATTCTATGAAATTTAGCTAACTACATTTTAGATATATTAATTCCCTTATTTAGTTCTTAAGCAACATCCTAATTTATCCTATACACCCAGTTCCTAATCTAGCTTCTAAATTTGCTCTTGATATGAGAATGCTCTATATTTTTAGCACATTCTCCAAATTTATGTTTCACAACTAGATTTATAGTTTATTACTAATGCTTTCATCTTCTTAATTTAATCCAATACACCTTACCCATCGTATTGTGATTTTCACATATTATTCAATTACCACATATTATGCTAATAATATCCACATCCAACATTCTAAACACTATGACTATCACTCCTCAACACCATTTAATATTTTAAGATATCAAAATACACCACAAATCAAAATCTAGTTAAATTTATTGAAAAATCTTTACCTATGCTTAAGAAATTGGCCATTTAATAAGATTTTAAGGCTAAAAAATTAGATAAAAATATAGAAAATAATTTTTAAGAAAAACTTTTCATGGTAATTTCATATTCATCATAAGTAGTGTAAGAAAAATTTTGAGCTAAAAACAATATTAGTAAGGTTTTTTTAAAACAAAAGTGAAATCAGTTTATGTTTAATGATTTCTTAAGTGTAATATATTTTGGGACTTAATTTTATCAAAATAATATTTTTCTCTAAAACTAAATAAAAAAATATGCCAAAATCCCAATTTTCATAATTTTTCATAAAATTTAGTGTTTTTAGTAAATTTGACTAAAATCAAGCTACAAATTCAACTCATTAAAAAATCACCTTGCAACTAACTCCAACTACCCTATGATTGTTAGCCTAACTAAGCATGGGTTCTACTATAGGGTGGTGATCTTGGTTGCTTCTTAGATGTAGGTTTTATGTAGATACTTCGTTTTAGCCTAAATTGAACCTTTTTTTTTTGTTTATTTTTCTAAAAATATTTGTTTCACTCTCTCTAACCTATCTCCATTTTTGCTGGATCCTAAACTAGCTAAAATAAATTATAGAAATGGGTTCCTAAATTTATAGGGAGGGTTTGGTAGATTCTTGAATTTTCTCTAGCCAAATGTTCCTTTTCTTTTTATTTTTTTCCTATACTTAGGTGTCTTAATCTTATTTAAATGTTGCCAAATTAATTCCCATGGTTGCTATGCCACCTTCCAAACTCTTTCCAAGATTACATCTATTTTTCTTTATTTTTTATTATTTTTATTTAATTTATTTAGTATTATTTTAGTATATATATTAATTATTTTAAGTAATTTTAGATATTTTCACCTATACGTAAATACATATATAATACAAATAAATAACCCAAATATTATTTAAGTTATTTTATAATTTTCAATGTGCATATATTTTATTTTTAGTGACTCGTTAATTATCAAAACCCATTTTACACATTTTTTATAAATAATAGATAATATATATATAACTTAACAATATAATATCTAATTATTTAATTATTTTATTTTCCTAAATCTAAACTCATGAGGTTACTTCTATTAATATTTCTAACTCCGTCATAAAACTTGAGCTCGATTAGATAATTTATGCGATTCTTCTAAATTTTACATATTGAATTTGAAACGTCTGATTACGGGGCTTGCATTTGGTAGATGCATCAATTAGGGTGAAATTTGCAGGGCGCAAGTAGATCTTTAAAAAGAAAATTGACATAAATGAGAATGTAAATAACTTTAAAGTTAGGTTAGTAGCAAAAGGTTTTACTTAGTATCATGGAATTGACTATGATGAAACTTTTTCTCTAATAGCAATACTTAAGTCTATTTGGATTTTGTTTGTGTTAACGACTTATAAGGATTATGAGATTTAGTAAATGAATGTCAAAACAACTTTCCTAAATGGAAAGTTAAACGAGGAAGTGTACATGGTACAACCCTAAAGAAGTCCATCTATGGACGAAAGTAAGCTTCTCAAAGTTGAAATCTGAGATTCAACAAGGTAGTTAAGGAATACGATCGTTTTAAGAATCCAAAACAACCGTACGATTACAAGAAGGTGAGTAAGAGCACAATTGTGTTCCTAGTTCTATATGTTAACGATATCTTTCTAATTAGAAATTATATACCTACCTTAGAATCTATTAAGGCTTGGTTAGGTAAGTGTTTCTCCATGAAAGATTTAGGAGAAGCAACCTATATCTTATAAATTAAGCTATATCGAGATAGGTCTATGAGGCTAATTGAACTAAGTTGAAGCATGTATATTGACAAGGCATTGAATAGATTCAATATGTAAGATTCCAAGAGAGGTTTTTTGCCTATATCACATGGTGTATATCTCTCTAATATAATGTGTCCAAAAACATAAGCCGAGAAGGATAAAATGGAAAGAGTACTATATGCTTCGATAATTGGGTCCATAATGTATGTTATGATATATACGTGCCTAGACCTCTCTTATGATGTGAGCATGACAAGTAGATATTAGGCTAACCCAGTTGAGGGTCACTAAATTGCTCTTAAGAACATTCTCAAGTAGTTGATAAGAACAAAGGATTTGTTCTTAGTTTATGGAGTAGATGGGGAACTAGTAGTCAGAGGATATACTGATGCTAATTTCCAAAAGGATCAGGATGATCTAAAGTCACAGTTAGATTATGTGTTTTGCTTGGATAGAGGACTTGTTTATTAAAGGAGTTTCAAACAAGAGATAATGGCAAATTCTATAGTAAAGGTCGAGTACATTGAAGCCTTTGAAACAGCTAAAGAAGCCTTTTGGATAAGAAATTTCATCTCTAAATTAAGAGTGATTTCAAGAATTATTGATATTGTTATACTATATTGTAATAACAATATAGCTATAACTCAATCTAAGGAACTAAAGTCTCTCTAAAGGTCTAAATATGTGCTTAGGAAGTTTCACGTCCTCAGAGAAATAGTTCAAAGAGGTGATGTGTTAGTGTGCATAGTAGCAACAAATGAAAATGTTGTAGATCCACTTATAAAGGCCTTACCTTAGTAAAAACATGAGACCCATGTGAGGAGCTTAGGAATTAAAGTCTATAGTGCTTAGCAATAATGGAAGTAGGATTGTTGTAATTTATGCACAATACGTTAAGATACCTTTTGATATACTTATAAATATCATTAATAAAAGAAAATTATTTATTGTAAGAGTATACTTTTATGCTTGTATATATAATTTATAATAAAGTTCATACAAACTTGTGCATCGGACCGATCCTTAAGGGTTTAGGCAGTTCAACTATAGCAACCCGATGGGTTAGATGACCATTGGTAAAGGTTTGGCCCGATGGTTCAAGGCTGTGCCAACCTTGAAAATTAAAACTATATGTATATCATATATATAATGAAAACAAGTATATAGTAAATATACTATGTATATACTATAATATACATAAATATTATATATTGTACTATATATAATATACTATATAATACACTATAGTCTATATATATATATATATATATATATATTATAACATTACGTATTTATGCTCACTTAGTCTAAGTGAAGTATTTTGATATTGAAAGAAAAAATAACCCAAAATAAAATTTTTTATTCACTTGTCACTACATGTCGAAATAAAGTTTTACAATTAATTGAAAAAGAAAAAGGAATTAATGAATAGAACACGAATTATTTATATTAATTGAGGGAAATGTAGAAAAATAATAAAAAAAAAAAAGAGAATTACATTTCAAAGGCCTTAGAACCGACTTTTGAATTGTCAGTTCAAATGAATCGACTCAAGTTTAGGGGTTAGGCTTAGTTCAATCCATTACTAGCTTGTGACCTAGCGGTTTAGGCCTATTTTGGACTAGTTCAGCTTGATAACTACCTTTCGTCCCATAGATAATTAAGGCATGTATGGAATAATAATAAAGATATGTTATCAATAAGATCCCATGATATCATATTATTTAAAAGTTATTCTTAATCGGATAAATGTCTAGAAAGGATATAGATATTTAGATTAACACATTGTGTAATTAAAGTTATTCTCATTGGATCAGGGAAAGATATCTAAGTTATGTAAGTGGATTCCAAAGTTAAGTGGATACACTGGACATAACCCACAAATAAATGATACCATATGTTTAATGTCATTGGTCCCTCTTCTATGTGAATGAGCACAAATAATTCCTAAACTTGAAACTTTTACATATTCTAGACATGAAATGTTGTGCTTTGATACTGTTAAAAGTAATCTTAATTTAGACTATAAATAATATGACTATTAGGTATAATATGAAATATAAAGAGAATAGTGATGAGTTACGATAGAATTCTTTATTCTCTTAGATTAAGGAGTTGATATCTAGGGTCGTTTGGTTGAGATAATAGTAATTTGTAACTCGTGGTCACAAAAAGTTTTATTAAGTCTAATTTATCTTATAAACCAAGTAGAATGATCAAATATTGATGACATTATATGTAATGATTTTATCAAGATATCATTTGGTAAAAAGATTTAATTACGCAACGATTGGTCTAAAATGGTTTCAGGTTTATAATTTTTCTATTATGTTAGTTAACCAATAATCATTGCTAAACAGTTATTTTAGCTTATGTTTAGATAAACATAGCTTTTGTGTATAGAAATCTAGAAGTTTGCACACAATAACATGGTTAATAAGAATAAGACAATGGACTAAAAATTTTAATGGACATTAAAATTGTGTCAATTTTATTTTAGAATTAGAATTAATTTATTCTGAGATAATAGAATAGCTATTTATAAGTGAATAATCTTATGTCAGTCAGAAAAAGAATTAAAGTCTTAATTGTTTCCACATTTATTTTGGCATTGTTATCTTAAGAGGCATTGAGTGGTTTTAATGGTAATATAGACAAGATAAAATGCAATCGAATTTTAACATTTCATTATTTATGGCATGTTTAGTTGGTTGAATGGAATAAAGGAGGAACGAAAATACAATTATCAAGGAATAAAATAGATGGATAATAAGATGTGAATGACCAATTATGGTGTTTACTTAAATGTAACGAAAATAGCATAACATCATTCACTTGGGAAAATCCAACGAAGAATGCATATCAAATAGAAATGTAAATACCAAAAATTCCCCCGAAGAAATAAAATAACAAAAAAAAAAAAGAAATAAAACCAAATTAAAATCCATCTTATCATTTCTACTGTTTCTTTAACCTCCAAGCCTTAATTATGGAGAATCCATAATCGTCATGCAATGAAGTCAACCATGCCTATTAGATATAAAAACATCATGGAATGGAAACCGGAAACAATTACAAATAGAAAATGGAATTCATAACAGAACTACAAGTGAAATGAAAGGAACAGGTTTACGTCTATTTGGATTCAAAAGCGCAAACATGTACCTTCAATTTAGAGAGAGAAAGTGAGAAAGGTAAGGAGCTACATTGAGAGAGAGAGAGAGAGGAGAAAACGAGAGCATTGCAATGTAGGAAGGAAGAGGAAGAGGAGAGAGAGAGGAAAGAGGTTGGTGGTAGAGGAAATGGAGTATATTGAGTCATTTGGTGAATTAGACTGATTTGAAAACTGAAACGATTTGACTTGAGAAGAGAAAGAGAGAGAGAAAAAGAGAGTTGAAGAGCTATTTGGAGTGATACAAAGGAGGAAGAAAGATACGAATGCAATGTGAATATAAAGAATGGAACAAAGGATGAACATCGATTACGAGTGACGCTTGTAGAGAAACCTAGGATCGATCTTCTATGAGTGTGGGTGATGAATGTCGAAGCTTGGATGATGGATATATTAGAGGGTAGATGTTGTAATTTGTGATTTGTATTGAGGGTAGTTGTGTAATTAAGTAAAGGAAGTGGTTGGGAATATAGATTCTTAAATGCCAGTGAAGAGTCTCAATTCCTACTTTTTGGGGAATATACTATTCTGTGGAGCCTAACCACAACTGAACAAGGGAATGGGGCCTACTTAGAGAATATGGGGGCATGGCCTCCATTTCCCTTTATTGAACAAGTTATTAAGAAATTGAATTATTTTAAATTATTAAAATAATGAACAATTAATGTCTTAAGAATGTAAGAATACATGTATACAGGAGTTCTTTTTTATTAGTGGAGTCTTTTTCTTTGGAATATGTTGGTATAGTCTTACCTCTTAAGAAAGGAGTGTACCGTTTTATATACGTGACAAGGAAATTCTAAAACTATTTTAAATTGTTGGTCATTTCTAATCCTAATTCTAATCTTAGTTATGTAGTAGTATAAAGATTAAAAATAATTTCTATCACCTTATGTGTAAGTACCGCTAGAAGAGCTATAATTGAAGTCTTTGTGGTGAATAATTTTTACAAGAGATAAGCAATTCCCAAATTACACTTGAACTCCATTGCTAAAAGGAAAAGGCTTTTCATTATGAGAAGAAGGTATTTTTCTTATAATTTTATTTATTTGTTTTATTTTCCATATTACACATGGATCCAACGGGATATATTTTGTGGAAAATTTTTAAAATTTGCTGTATATTCTAATCTACAAAACCGAACATGTTTAACAAGTCAAAACATGAGCTGAACTAAACTCAAGTAACTCGCAAACATTTTAACTCATTTACAACCCAAATAATGTGAACTCCATCACAAAATCTAGTAGTGTGAAATGGTTAAATCTATCTTTGTAAATTTATTTCTATATAAAGAAAAGACATACCATATTTTCATTTTTGGCGATTGCTCAGCATTTTTATATAATTATTGTATCGATTATATTTTCAGTTAATTTTCACGTTTTTTATTATTATCCATTTTGTTATGCTGCAAACTTGGTATTAACACAATTATTTCTTTTCCTACTTTGTTTTGCTTTTGTTGAAAATTAAATAATTTCGAAAGTTTTAAGACTCGTTTACGTCGTTTTGGAAAAATTTTAGAACCTATCACATAAATTGAAGATAAGGGGATTCAATTGTAAAGATCTAAAAAATTTTAATACTTGGTTGCTGAAACTAATTATTTATATGGATATGGCTCTTAGGAACCTGTTTGGTCTGCTTAGTGTTATATATAACTAATTATCTATGAACGAAAAGGGCATATTGGCATGCATAATTAAAGATTTGAAGTGTTTTTTCTCATTCTTTAAGTTTTGGTTTACTTTTATGATAGTTTTTAGAGGGGGTACTTGGCCATTGTCCCTTAAGTAACATGATATTTTATAGAATATTTCATTTATTTTTCTTAATTTCATTCAATTTATTGTTTTAAGATGTCACCATATGTAATCAACCGTTAAGATTATAACGAATATGATGATGTCATGATAATATTATATAATATTTTAAAATTTTAAATAATTAATTATAAGTTAAGAGAAATTGAGGAAAAGGTAAATGGATAGAATTCAAATTCAATATTTTAAGAGGTAAGGAGAAAATTGCCATTCTCTTATGTATATAGTATATGTTTTATATAAACTAATTACAATTATTTTTAGGAAAATGTTTATCTTTTATTGAAGTCACTTGTTATATAGAACAAATAAAGAAATTTCATTTTTTTATATGGACTTAATTTATTATAAAATATATAATTAGTCTTGTAAATTGTGAAATTTTTTCTCTTATAGGATTTAATAAAAAAACGTAGGTAAACATCCACAAGAAATAAACTATAAATGAGTCAAGTGGATATAAAATACTGTGCTAGATTTTAGATGATACCCAATAAATTCAAACTCCATTTGATTAAATTCAATCAACTCGATAATTTAAAAAAAAATTATTAATTTATTTAAGATAATATTAGTATTTAAAGTAAACTTACTTTCTATTAAAAAAGTAAAATATAAATTCAGCATGCATTTAAACTTAATTTGAGTTCAATTAAATTTGAAGCATACAAGCTAAGTGAATCAAACATCATAAAAATTAATCTCAAACCGATAAATCATTTAAATAGCTCAACTGAATTCAAATGAATATAGAGCCCAATTTCCCGTAAACTTGTCTTTCACCGTGCATGTCTTACCGTACGTTGAACAATTATATTCTCCAAAATAATAATAATAAAAAGAAAAAACAAGAACCTGAAATTGCACTGGAGGACCGAATCATACTACGAAAATATCAACTCAAGGTTCCTACTTTGGAAATAGCCCTCCCTCTCCGCACTTACTCGCCATCTTCCATTCCCACCATACATACTCAACCAATGCAATCCTCAACCTTCTTCAGTGCGAAGCCTCTCTCAGCTCCAATTCGCGTCAAAGCCTTGTATACCAATCCAGCCGCCAACTCGGTGGCCGTTACAGCTCCCAAGTGGGCCCAAAAGACCATTACTTTGACTCCTCACCGTCGTGGATGCCACCTCATCACTGGCAAGGTATCAATCGAACCCTAATTGTTTGATTGGATTGTATGGTGTGTTTGCTGAACCAAATAGGAAGATTTGACTATGAATTGAATAAAGGTTTTTGCCTTTTCAACGAGACTATGACTGGTTAAGTTCTTTTTCTAGCATAGGAGTTTATTTTAGGGATGACAATTTGTGAATTTCATATCTGTTGAATTCGCGTTCGTATTGAGAAGAAGTTCACTTGTGCGCCTCACGAAAAAGCACGTGCAATAGTTTTATCTTGGCGATTAACAAGTGTTCTAGCATCCATTAATATTTTCTTAAAGATATATATGATTAATTTATTGATTCACCATTTTGTATTACTGTCGGTTTCTCTTTACATTTCGGGTCATATTCCAGAAAGACATCTCCGGTCATGTCAGTTTCGAATTAGGTTAGTCTCGAGTTATGGTGTTGTTTCGACGTTTCGTCAATCATGTACATATAGTATGAAGTCAATATGGCTGTAGTGCAAATGAGGGGGCTTCCCTGGCCTCAATGCTCAATTTTGGTGAAAAAGCACGTAAACGGGATTAAAAGAAAATTGAAATGGCGTAAAAACATATGTCCGTGTATTTCAGGCTACAAAACCTTAGTTTAGCTGGATGTGGAAGGCATCAATGGTTGCTTAGACAATGATAAGTGATGGGTAAGCATACTAGTAAAGAAAGGTGGAAAATTTTCTTGCTTTTTAGGAGAAACTGCTTTTCTTGTTTTAATAGAATGTTATCATTGAGTAGAAATGAGTTCCTGTTTACTAAAACTTTTTTCTATTTTGTGAAATATTTTCATTTTTCAGCACCACCAATATGCAAATTGGAGCCTTAGATATTGAATGATTGAAAACATTTTAATGATCACGGTGTCTACTGAAACTAACTGGGGTGTTGAAAGGCAAATATGGTTGAACTTAAAAATCTCTTTGTTCTCTTCTGTCAAAAACAGTGGGAATTTCTGTGGCAATTCATGCTTTGTCGGTAGGATGTGACTCGACACATTTTCCTCTATGTAGAGTCTGCAGGATCCTCTTAATGGGGTACCTTTGAAGAAAATTAGTATAAATAAGCTAGTTGACATGGTGCTAAGTATATCTCTTTGAAATGATGGTTTCTTCTCAAAGCAGTTCTCCCGGTTTCGCAAAAAGTGGTTTGTAACTTGTAAGTAGAGATAACTATCAAATTTTGATATATTTGGCTCTGACTGTGTCTTTGGTACATTTGCACAGTTAGGTGCATATGAACACAATTTTAACGTGTGTATTATCTTCTCTGTATTTCATATCAGATATTGAATGAAATTGGACAAGACTTGTCTGAATTTAAATGTGGGCTTGCACATATCTTCCGTAAGTTTCTTCAATTTCATCTTGTAAAAGAAAGCCTCCTTCAACTATCATTTTTTTTTTCCCAAGCATATCACTGAGAACTTAAGCTTTTTCCTTTTTATTTTCTATGTTGGCAATATGCAGTTCACCACACGAGTGCTTCTCTTACTATCAATGAGAATTACGATTCAGATGTCCAACATGATACAGAGACGTTTCTGAACAACATAGTTCCCGAGGTTAGTTTTACTTGCACTATTGAGTTGTATGTGCTGCATGGCGGATTAAGTCTGACATGTTGATTGTGGGTACTTTCAGGGGTATTCGGCACCTTGGAAGCACACGATTGAAGGTTAGTATGCTAAATTTATGTTTACATTGTGACCCTGTAAATGGTTTTTGACCAAATAAATATTACTTTTGGATTTGAAAAGGGCTGTATAAAACTGCATTTTATCAGTATACCTTCGCTAAGAGAATTGCAGCTGCAGAGAAATGACGAGGATACCCGATTCAGGGCACAGCATATTGACTTTTCTACATTTCCTTTTGTTCTACTCGCACCTTTTTCTTCTTGTACTTCTTCGTCTTTTCTTTTCCTTCTTTTTTTTCTTTTTCCATAGAAAGAACACATGCACCTTCTGTTGATAAATTCATGTGCTGCATCTGCTATGGTTTAGTATTTTGCAAATATATGCATTCGTAGTTAGTAATTCTCCACTTGCCATACCACTATCAAATGTAGTACCGGGCTATCACTTGAAAACACCTCAATTATATTGCAAAGTAAAGGAACGTGAGGGGTGTTACATGCTCTAACTTCAGACCTTTGGATCATTATGTGATTCTTTTTATAGAGTTCTCGCTCTCCCTCGATCCCCCTGGCTCCCTCCTCCCTCCCTCCTTTAGAGTTAAGATGACCATGTATTAAACTTTCTGCAGGCCCTGATGACATGCCAGCACATATCAAGTCCTCCATGTTTGGCTGCGCTCTCACGTATGATAACTCAGTTCAACGGTGATAACAAGTTCTAGGAGAAATCTTTTAGTCAGTTGCAACTAATCATCTCCTCTTCACTTGACAGGATTCCGATTACAAATGGGAGACTCAATATGGGAACTTGGCAGGTATATAAGAGATCTGTATTAAACAGCTCACCATGCTCCATGTTTTCCTTGCATGTTAGAGGCCTTTCTTATGATCCTTCTTTGGCAGAACTAAGGAAATATTGTGTTACTAGATAGGTTTTGAAAATTCATTTTTCGGGCCTGACAATCTCTTAGTCAGGGCTCGTTTTTTTAGAGAGAACCCCGCAATCTCCTTTATAATTTAATAATTCTAACTTTTCAGAAAATGATAGGACTTGTCTTCATTTTCGTCTTTTTTGGTACATATATTCTGATAACCTATTGCAATTGGATTAACTGCTATGTCCAAAACTGCCCAGTCCTACATTTACTCTATTTCTGACGTCTAGCATAACTACAGTCTAGCCTATTGCAAATAAAATAACTATTGAACAATTTCCCTCCACGAGATCTTTGACTTCCTAGACATAAGACCTTTAACTAATACAACAGCCACTAGTCACAACACTGTAAACAAACTCACTACATAAGTACACGCCTACAACAACTAGTAAATGACACAGAAATTACAAACACATCAATTCTCAGCTTCCTTATTCTTCTTGTATAAAAACATGTTCTCCAAATATTCTTTTGTTGCTTGTGATTCAAGCATAACATTACTTCCCCCTTCCAAACACGCATGACCTTATGCGCGGACAAATTATAATTATGTAACCTTGACAGGTGTAAAACGAAGCCATCCCCCTATACTATTAATGGAAAAGTTGAGTGGCAGGTGCGGTTTTGCCGCCCTGCCCAAATCCAAATTCGTTGACACAGCACTGGTATACCAAACTCTTTAGCAACTTGTTCCTGTTGTACATGCTGACCTTTCAAGTCACGGTATGGGTTGGCTGATTAAGTTGTCAGATACTGCTGCTGCTCTTCCCTTTGGCATCTATCTTCCCCCTCATCATGGTCATACAAGCAATCTAGTAAGAACGTACGATCATCAGCACATAGCTCTTGCTTCAGCAGAATACTAACAAAGGTATTGGTGGGAGACTTCGCAACGGGATATGGATCTTCTGTTATTATTGCTCTTCTTTTTAATTTGTTCCACTGAAGTCAAAATTTCCAGTTTTTCACCCATGGTTGACTCATTCATATCACCCTTTTCAACCACTTCGTCAACAATTTCTTCTTTCCCTATAGTATAAACCACACCACTTTTGTTATCACTTGCAACCTTCTGTTCTGAATTATTTGTTCGTTGTGTTGACAGATCAAGCGTCAAAGACATAAGTTGGACTACTTAGTGGTCGCCCCTTCTGTAGGATTAGCCTGTCAACAAGAGCACCAAATGTTATGGCCCAAGTCAAAAGAAAAAATCAACCTAAAAACCTAGCCTAATAAGTGGGAGAGCCCTTTAGACTTAAGTACAATACTTACTCAGCCCATGTTACTTTTTCATGTGGGACTGTAACATATTACCTTTTCATTTTGTTATGAATTCCCTACAACATAATAGTTGTCTTGGGGCGGTTCAACTTTGATGCGTACATTGTACATAGGGAACTCAGTATACATTTTCAATAGATAGATCTTACTCGTATGGGTTATTGTTACAGGATCAAACTTGTTTAGGTTTTGTTCCTCATTTACCTATGATGTTAGTAAAGTTCGGGCTCGTTAAGAGAGAACTCGATAATCTCATAAAGAAAGAATGTTCTGAGAAAATAGGCTAGTCCCTCATTGATTTCTGCTTCTGTTTTTGTACAACCCAAGGTGACGGTTACCACTCTATTACAACTGTCCCTATTTTCTCTCAAATATAACTGCCTAGTAACTGTAATAATCTTCCCTAATCTGCAAAAACCCAGCCACATAATCATCTAATGGGTCTTACACGTGCAGCCTTTATTACACATAATAACACCTACACACAAACAATATACCAGTATACGCACATACAGGACACACATAATAACACATGATAATAGATATCATAAGACAACACAATAAATAAGGACCAATGTTAAGTCTCTCTCTCCTTATTTTTGCACCTCCCATAAACAAACTTGAAAGGAGTATTGTGCTGTCTGCTAACATCTCTCCCCCCTTCAACAAAGCACATGACCTCAGGTACAAAATTAGGATATCACTAACATAACATGCTAGCATCCTCCCATGAAGACTCAGCTGGAGAATAGTGTTCCCAATGAATCAGCGCTTTGGGTTTGCCATGGTTGTGGCAAACCTCTAGGATAGCTTGTGGAGTAGGGACTGGGACACCTTCACGTGTGCGGAAGAACCAATTGTGTTGGTGGAGGACCAATAAATTTCTTGAGACAAGAGACATGGAACACGGGATGGATTTTCACTGATGGTGGGAGATGAAGGCGATATGCTACTGCTCCAACTCGGGCTTCAATAGGGAATGGTTATAAAATTTAGGCGTCAACTTGTGAGTCTTTTTAGTGTAAAGTGAACTTTGACGATAAGGCCTCAATTTTGACAATACTATGTCGCCCACAGCAAATTGGACATCACAGTGATGGGCATCATATTGATCTTTCATTCGTTGTTGAGCAAGGAGAAGTTGCTCCCTTAAATCTGCGATGAGAACATCATGTTCCAGCAAAGCATGATCTACTGCTTCAAGTTTAGAAGTGCCTGGCAAATAAGAAAGTAAGCTTGGAGCTGATCTACCATAGACCACTTGGAAAGGAGTAGTTTTTAAACTTGAATGATATCCTGTGTCATAGCAATATTCGACCCAGGCGATAAACTCAGTCCACTTCTTGGGTCGTTCACCGGCAAAACCCCTCAAATACATTTCGATAGTACGGTTTACAACTTCAGTTTGACCATTACTTTGAGGATAATAGGAAGAGGAGAAAGAAAGTTGAGTGCCACTTAATTTGAATAATTCTTTCCAAAATAAACTCGTAAATGTAACATCCCTATCGCTTACTATAGTTTCTGGAAGACCATGAAGGCGGAATATCCAATCGAAGAAAAGTTTAGCGACCATCGCTGCATTGTAAGGATGGCTCATGGGAATGAAGTGACCATATTTTGAAAATCGATCCACAACCACCAATAGAACTGATTTACCATGAGAGAGAGGAAGGCCATTGATGAAATCCATTGAAATGTTGGACCAGATTTGAGTGGGAATTGGAAGCGGCTGTAAGAGACCCGTAAGCTGCATATGCTCTGGTTTATTCTGCTGACAAGTTGGACATGAACGGACCACTTCTTGCACTTGATGTTTCATTCCCTTCCAATAAAAGTCTAGTGAAATTCTGTATAATGTTTTCTGATAGCCCTCGTGGAATTGGTGATGGACAGCTTTGATAATAGTAGCACATAGGGCTGAATTCGGAACCAAATAAACCTTGCCTTTATAGAAAATTAATCCTTCACGCAAGGACCAATCTGAGCCAACTTCATTCGCTTGTATCTTTGCCACTACAGATTGTAACTCTGCTGAAGTATGAATTTCTTGTCTAACCAAGTTGAATAATTGTAAATAAGGGGCAGAAATAGCAGATAATTCACTGCTGGAGTCATCACGCCTGGAAAGAGCATCAGCTACCTTATTTTCCTTCCCAGCTTTATATTCAATATCAAAATCATACCCAAGTAGTTTGCTAATCCAATGTTGTTGAGGGGAAGTTGTGACTCGTTGCTCCAAGAGGAACTGTAGACTATTGTGGTAGGTCATAACCACAAATTTTCAGCCCCACAAGTATGCTCTCCAATGGCGAACAGCCTTGGCTAAACCAATTGACTCTTTTTCATAGGCAGGAAGGGCGCTGTGCAAAGGAATGACTGAAAAAAGAGATAGTTTAACCATGCTGCTGGAGAACGGCTCCTACATGGGTATCAAAAGCATCACATTCCACAATAAAAGGATGAGAAAAATCCAGTAGAGCCAACACTGTTGGGCTGGCCATTGCATCCCTAAGTGCACAAAATGCCTGCTCAGATTCTTTTGTCCATTGGAAATTATTTTTCCTCGACATGCATGTTAGTGGTTCCGCAATTATGCCATAATTCTGCACAAGCTTACGGTAGTACCCTGTGAGACCAAAAAATCCCCGTAATGCCTTAATTGTTGTGGGTTTTGGCCAATTAATTATAACTGCCACCTTCTCCAGATCTGCCTCGACTCCTTTAGCTAAAATGACATGGCCAAGGTAGGTAACCTTGCTTTGTGCAAAAGCACATTTTGATTTCTTCAAACACTAACTGATTTTGTCTCAAAACAACAAAGACTATCTTCAAATGTTGAAGGTGTTCCGCTCAAGATTTACTATATATAAGGATGTCATTGAAAAATACTAACACAAACTTCCTTAAATACCCTTTGAACACCTCATTCATCAAGGATTGGAAGGTAGATGGTGCATTTGAGAGGCTGAAAGGCATGACCAAGAACTCAAAGTGGCCGTGGTGCATGTGGAAGGCTGTTTTTTCTACATTATTGGGATTCATCCGGACTTGATGATATCCCGAGCACAAGTCTAGTTTAGAAAAATAGCAAGTACCAAATAATTTTTCAAGTAGTTCTTCAATCACTAGAATTGGAAACTTAGAAACTTATCTTTAATGGTTTTGTCGTTAAGTGCATGATAATTAATGCCAAAGCGCCACATCCCATCAGCCTTCTTTACCAATAAGACGGGTGAAGAATAAGGAGATTGACTCGGCTGTATAATTCCTTTGGCCAACATCTCATCACATGGGCGTTCAATTTCGTCCTTTTGGTTGTACGGATAGTGATATGGTCTTACCACAATGGGTGGAGTTTTAGGAATTAGCTTGATAGTATGATCACATCGCCATGATGGGGCAAGTCCCGAAGGTGGTTGGAACAAATCAAAAAATTCTGTAAGAACCTGCTGCAACTCATGCTGCTGTTCAACTTGTTGAATAGCAGCTGCAACTCCCCAGCCTTCTGGTGTCTTCTCTTCACCTTGTATAATGACCTCTTTTCCCTTGTAAACGAATTTCATCTTCATAGCAGTGAAATCCCAAGCAATGGGTCCTAAAGCCCTCAAACAATTTACTCCAAGGACAGCATCGACTCCACATAAGAGCAAAGAATATAAGTCGAGTGAATGGAACACAACTGCAATCTGCGACAAATCCCAGCACTAAGGGCCCTTTCTCCATTAGCCACTAGAATGTGCAGCCTCTCTTGAACTTCCATTACCGGTTTCAACTTGGTCACCAATACTTCATTTATAAAACTACGCATACTTCCGGAGTCAATAAGCACTAGAACGGGATGTTTCTGAATTTGGCCTCTCACCTTCATTGTTTGCGCCCGTGCAAGACCCCCCAGGGCATGCAGTGATATTTCAACTTCTCCTTCCTGGCCGTCAAGTTCTTCCACCACTTTGTTTTCCTCACCTTCCACCACAAATTCCAACCAAACCAATTTCTTACATTTATGCCCCACTTTAAAAGGCTTGTCACAATTAAAACACAACCCCTTAGCCCTTCTCTCTTCCATTTCTGTTTTGCTAATCCTTTTCAGATAACCAAGCCTGCTTGGTGGCACTGCTGGAGCCAAACCTCACCTCCGATTATCTGCCTCTTCCCTTATCGTCACTCCTCCTCTCCCATACAATCTTGCCAAACTCATGGATTGTGTAAGGCCAGTGGGTTTCTGAATTTCAACCTCAAATGGCAATGTAATCTTTTAAACCACTGATAAAAATTCCTATCTCATGCTCTGGCAGCGAGAATGTAACTTGGGCTGAAAGTTGTTCAAATTTCCGTTGATAACTCTCCACCGACCCAAGTTGACGCAATTTCGCTAGTTCACCAATTTTATTGCTCCTTACCGGGGATCCGAAGCGCAATTCACACAAGGACTTAAACTCAGCCCAAGTCAAGCGTGGATGCTCGCGCTCCAACTTCACGTACCACAGTTGAGCGTCACCTTCCAAATGAAACGCTGCAATATTTACTTTTTCTCCTTCTGCAACGTGTTGATGTTTAAAAAATTGCTCACACCGGTTGAGCCAGGCAAGCGGATCCTCGTTACCACTAAATTTAGGGAAATCCCACTTGGCATACTTGGGCATAATGGCACCCGGATCTGTCCTTATCCCTTCATGCGAGCTGTCATCCACTTCCTCATTAACTTGCTCTCCAACCCGCTGTCTTACACCATCACGTGATAAGCTCTCCACTGTGGTCGCCAAATTTTCCTGTCTCATCTTCCATACGCTCCATGCCAGCCCTATCATCTCTGTGCATCGCCAGCAAGGTTTCCAATCGCTGCTGTACCTTCGTTAACTCGTCCATGAAACTTGTCTCTGATACTAAATTGTTACAGAATCCAACTTGAATGTTCTGAAAATAGGCTAGTCCCTCGTTGGTTTCTGCTTCTGTTTTTGCACACCCCCAAGGTAGTGGTTGCCACTCTATTACAACTGTCCCTATATTCTCACGACTATAACTGCCTAGTAACTGTAATAATCTTCCCTAATCTGCATAGACACAGCCACATCATCATCTATTGGGTCTTACACATGTGCAGCCTTTATTACACATAATAACACCTACACACAAACAAAATACCAGCACACGCACGTACAGGACGCACATAATAACACATGATAATAGATATCATAACACAACACAATAATTAACGACCAATGTCAAGTCTCTTTCTCCTTATTTTTGCGCCTCCCATAAACAAACTTGAAAGGTGTAATATGCTGTCTGCTAACAGTTATTGTATTGATTTAGTAAAAAATATATGCTTTTGGCCAAGAAAGAAAAGTATAATATATATGTGGAATATTTGTATAATGATGGAATCAACGTTGAAGACTGGCATCAGTGTTAAGTTCACCTTGTGGAAGGAAATTTGTGGATTTCACCTGTCAATCCCCCACATGTACTATCTGTGCAGTCAGACCAGACTGTTCAATCATACAATTTTCCTGTTACTAATTACTTTAGATCTCAACTAAGCTAATTGTTTTGCTGCAGGGAGTATGGCTTTGTGAGCATCGAGATGTTCCTACTCCCCGCAAGGTAGTGGTCACACTTAACGGTATATGATATGCCAAGCGCTTGTCCATATCCATTTAAATGTCAATCTAATTTGGTAGTGACAAATTCTGAAATATTCAAGGTTGCCAAGAGAGATATTAAGTGCCTATTGTAATCTGTTAATTTTCAGAGTTTAAATGGATTACTTGCTACTTAGATTTATTTTCTAAATAAGGAGTCTGTGCTTTCCCCCCCTTTGATCATGAAGCAAGAGGAAACTAGCATAAAAGCAATTCAATGCTTTGTATGGTGAGGAGTGATGTTGCACTCTGCCGCTCACTATTTTAGCTGGCGATGGAAAGTTTTGGCTTTCAAGTTTTATCGCTCAAAAAAGTACAAGTAACGGGACTGGATTTGCCACTGGCTCTCCAATTATGCTTCACTTTTAGATTCTAGACTGGATGGCAATATGGGGTGCCACGAATTGGTGGCTGCCACTGCCAAAGCAAGGGGATTCTTCAATAGACTGCTCCCATGAAAGTAAAAGTGGAGCGGGAAGAACCACCTATGCACTGGGCTACAAAAGCAACAGACATTTCGTAGGCTGGATTGCAGTGATGTCGCATTTTTCGCATGATTGCAATCACAGATCACTCTACATTGCTTCCTTCTCGCTAAGCATAATTGAGCACACACAATCACATACAATTTCATTAAGATCGGGAAATGGAGGCAGCTATACAGCAACTCTTAGCAAAAGTAGAGGAGCTATTGCTGAAAGATGGGAATGAATTAGACTGATAACCGACTTTTTTTGCTTAGCTAAAGATATTCTACCATATCTACTTACCAAATAGAGATATATCACCACCAAGCAAAACTATATATATGTAGTGTCACCTTGTACACTTCAGTCCAGCCAATGGAAGACGGAAAAACACGAGCATACTCGGATCAAAGAAAGAGGGTTGGATAAAAGTTAGACCATTGCCTTCCACCAATAAATAAAAGACCCCCGAAGGAAAAGATAAAAAATGACAGAAGAAATCTGAATATTAACACAATAGGACAGACTATTCAGGCTGCAAGGATTGTCAGGCGTTTGAGGCTCCATTCTATGCGAAACCTCCTCTACCTCTGCCTTCTCTTAAACTTCTCACCCTCCTATAATCAATCTCCGCATCAGAGACGGATGCACCCGCATGGTATTTACGACCATTCTTGGATGAGGATATCCTTGAAAATGGATCATATTCGTCGTCAGTAGGTACATGCATACTGGGGGTGCTAGACCCCGAGATGTCGCTTTGCTGTTTCCACCCTTTTAGCTCTGCATCATAATACGAAATGTTTAGCTCTGCATGGTTCCAAGGGAAAAACATGTATAATTTCCTACGCTGCTAGTCGAAATGACATTGCGTTCCCTGCAGTTGTATCTAACTTTAGTTGTACATTTGTCAGTGCGACCGGCCTTTCAGTACTGGTCTCATCTCAAATCAAGCTATAGATAAAACAGGCTATTCATGAACATTAACATAAATGTAAAATCCACATTGCATTATTATGATATTACTGCTGGGAAATCAAATATCTCGGAATTTAATGGTCATATGCACCTATATGTTCTTTCAGATATCATTTACCATCAATGAATAGGTCATAATGTACTAACTAAATCAAGTATGAAATTTCAGTCTTTCCTTATTGAAGCTCCTCTGTCATTAGGCAAAGCAATAATGAGCAAACTAGGTTAGCTTGGAATTCACCTCTATTTTCCTCGTGCAAAATGTACGGTCCGTTGAGAATATCCTTGCCATTGTTAACTGCTTCCCTTCGGTCTGGTTCATCTGCTGTTTGCCCTTTGAAAACTAGTTCAGGTCCTAAACTCCCTTCCACTGGTGGGTTATTGCAGGCAAGAGGTGCGATTGTAAAAGACTCGTCACTTACATCAGCTATCTCTACATATTGGGCAGTTGTGATGATCTCATCGGCACTGAAACCAAATGAAGCCCTGTAAGCTTCTATTTCTTCCGGATCTTGTTTAGGGCTTCTAGTAGTCTGCCTGTTTTGATTTCCGTTGGTAGAGTTTACATCAGAATCCTTGGAAACACTCAACCGCCCACCATTATGAGGAAATGGTGGATTATGATCAAGATAGAACTCTGCAAATGTAGCAGGGCAGAAGAAATTTGTATCATGAGATCTTCGAGAGGCATTGGCAGTTTCATGCCCATATAACCTTCCAGAACCACTCCCAGGATAAATATCACTTTTTGGGGAAGCTGAAGGATCCCATTGAGGAGGAAATTTACGTTCCGGAAATGATGATGATAAAACATCGCCTGAGGTCCTTGATATTGGCGAAATGGGACTACTTGCAGGACTTCCTGCATAAGGTGAAAATGTTGACTGAACATCATTTGTGCCAATATAATTGGACCGGTTTGGGTCTTTGAAACCCCCTGAAGACGAGAGGAACAGTGCATAAGGAACCTCTGGCGAAGAGGGAGTTGTTAAGTGAGCCAACTCTGGCGGGGGAGTTAAAGGAGCAGTTGATGGCTCAGTTGTGAATGATGAGAACACAGGAGGAGAAACAAGCTGAGTTTCATGTGCATATGGCCCTGTGGCATACATGGTGGATGAAGGACCCCCAGGTGAGCTTGCTGATAAAAAACAATTAGGTGATTGAACTGTTGAAGGAAGAGCAGAATTTGTAAATGATGCCGGTGAAGAAGGTGGAGCCATAAGAGATGGAACTAGAGCTGTGGCTTGGTTGCCTAGGCCAGTGACTTGAGGTCCGTTTGGCTGGGGGGCAGAGGCATTACCCTCATGAATACGAGTCGCAGGGGCAATACGTTTCCCTCTTTTCTGACTACGAAAACAAGAAAATGCAGCGAAACAGCCTGACCATCTCTTCGGCTGCCAATGTAATGCAACATGAAAGTTTCGACTCAGATTATTTACATATAAAACCAGGATATGATAGAAAACAAGAGCAAAATGGAGTTCTGTTGATCCATAAAAAAGTTTTCTCTAAGGTTCGGTAACACATTATGATTATTTCAAACTTTAAGCTAACCAAACCTTAGTATTGCTCTTTGTATCGGGAGAATTCACAAATTTGCACATTGGTACAAAAGAAAATCAAATCAGAACCTTTGAACTAAGATATGAAAAAAGAAATATTGTAAATATTGCTGGGTATAATCATAAATTGCTGCAAATCCAACTATGAGACACTCTGGAGACTGACGATCTAAAAAAGAATATAGATATTTGGGAGTTTAAGAGGGAAAATTTTCGCTATGCTCAAATAGCATCTCCAACTGCGTTGCTTACATGGCAGCATAATTGGAATGAACATGGACAGGGACAACATTTGCAAATACGAAAATTGGATTAGAGATCAGCATTACAAGCAATTGACTTAAAAGGATTACTAATCCTAATCACACCCAATATCAAGATTAAACTTAGTTCGAATTCAATTGAGTAAAGTCAAAATACCAAGCTCCAACATATGTTTAACACAAAATCTTGCATTTTATTAAAAAAAAAAAAAGTTGCAAATAATCCATCCCTAACCTAATCAAGTATCATTCACACCGACTTCAAGCTCGGCCAGCCTGGTGTCATCTAACTGGACTCAGTTATGCCCCTACTGCATTTAAGATCAGCTTATCTAAGACCTAGAGACTGCTTAACTACTGGTTTTATAAGAAGCATGAGCTATACTTTTGCAGCTGAAATTACATTATGCCGTACTATATTCTGCACCGCATAGCAAAATGTTACTAGAGACATGGTGTTGCAATTATGAACGATCCCTTTTCCAACTGCAACAAGGACAAGGGATTTTGAACAATAAGATCAAAGGGGACTTACCATTATACACCACCAAGTTATAAATTTACACCACGAAAAAGCTCAACCGAAAACAAGCGCCTTTTAAGCTCATACTCAGTTCAGACAAAACAATCATTTGCACATAACCCACTGAACTGGATCCAACATTAAACAAAACAAACACCACAGTAAGTACTAAGACCGGTTCAGATCTGAATCCTTCATCGCACTACTAACACTAAGCTAAAACCCAACAATGAACAAAACCCAACTCACATAATTCATATATAAACCAGACAAATCAATAAACAGAGCAACATGTTATACCAATTCTTGTCTCTGCTGAGATGCCATAGCAAAGAATCCACTTTCTTACACTTACTGAATTTCTCACTCCACTAAGTCACTTCAAATCCTGAGTAAAAAAGCAAGAGAAAGGTCACTTTTTTTCCATAACAAACGTGAAAAAGGGGGGAAAATTTTCGCTGGGTTATGGAATTCTGAAGCTTAGAGTACCTTTTTTTAGAAGAAACCCATCATCACATTTGCTTCAAGTTTTCAACTTTAGGAGTGTTTAGACATCGTAGGTTCAGGTTTTGGTCACAAAATCCCTGCTTGGTGCAGCAGTAAGCTGACACCTTGAAGATCTGGTGCTTTTGCTCCTTCTGAAAATAAAAAAGAGCAAGAAAGAGAAGGGAGAGAGAAGGGGAGAGAAATGGATATGATATCTGAAACTAATGAAAGAATATTACTATTAAATTTGTATTTGTTACTTAATATTAGGTTGTGTTAATAGGTGTCTCATGGCGTAGTTGCTACCGAAAAATAAAAAATTAATGATATATATAATATTAATATATCATGTATATCATTAATAATATATAAATATTAATAAAAATTTAATATATAATATTAAAAGAATGTCTATTAATTAATATATATATATATATATATATGACAAATTGTATGTAAAATATAATACACAAATTTGATTGTTGTGCACACGAGCTTCATAAGCTTATATCGAGATTGATTGATGAATAATACTTAAAAATAATTCTATCTATAATCTAATTTTTCTTCTTATTAAGAATTTAGGCTCATGTTAGAATTATTATCTAATAAAGGAAAATGCTATTTTATAAGAGGGTGGAAGAAATATAAAAAGAAACCTTTTTTTTTTTTCCTTTCTAAATTTGAATTTGTATTGAATAAAATATATTGATCACACAAGTAATTGTTTTATTATAAAAGATTATTTAGATGTATTAAAAAGCGTATGTGGGAAACTTGTGAATAAAGTACTTATTAGCAGATGAGAATTATTATGGTGATTATTAAAAAATTAAAAAGAAAAGTGCGCGGTATTTATTTAGCAAGGGACAAAGTAAGACAAGAAAAGGAAAAGTGAAAAGGATAGCCGTGTGACGGTAAGCATGGAAAAAGAAAACAATTGTGACAGAGAGAGAGAGATGCCTTTTGTTTTGTTAATTTTTGGATTATGTTAACCGACAGGCACTTTAAGAAAAACGTGTTTAGGACCCGTTTATTGTACTGTTCCCCTCTTTATGACACTGTTTTCTGATCGTGTCTGTTCCTATGGAAATTATTAAGAAAAGTCGTCTGCATATAACGGCGTAAATTCTAATACAAATATATAATTTTTGGTATAAATGTGAAGATTTTGATAATGGTAATATATAGTAGAATTTATACATTTATATTGTACCATATTTATAACTACGATTTCACTATACCCAATAAAATGGTTTGACTTTATTGTGAAATAATTTTCTTTTTGGAAACTCGAAAGTCAATATTAGTTTAAGTAGGTAAACGAGGAGGAAAAAGAAGAAATCATTAAACATTCGTATAAATATAACATCTCAATTCAAAAGTAATTAATAATCAAGTTAACAAATATAGATCTATTTCAACATTACTATAACTTTATAAATTAATACCTATCATTCGTACAATCCATATAATAGGTCATTTTGGAAGTACTCTCCGCTCCTTCTGGGATATATTCCTTAAACTAGAATCAGATTCAGATTGTTCACCTATTGATAGAGGGTAAACTTCGATATTATTTATAGCATTGTAATCCAAAAAAAGTAGATAATTAAGTCAACAAAATATTAATGAATTTACTTCAATCACTTAATTCAAAAGATAATATAATATTCATCACCATAACTTTATAAGCTAATGTAAATTCCTTTTACAATACATTTAGGACTTCAGATAAGCATGAGGTATCAAAACAAAATTGAATCGTTGAAACACAAAGGAAACTCCTAACTGCATAAAATAAAAAACGGATAGGTTTTAAAAGATAATTTCAATTTCGATCATGAGCACGACGTGTTTAAAAGAGGGAATAAAAAAAAAGAAAACTATTGTTTTTCAATTATTACGGAGGAGTAATACATAGATAAACTCTTAATTCACTTATATTTAGTTATACACCCAATAAGATACCTTTTCTAAATAAGTGTTGGAGACACTTAATAGATTGTTTTTAAAAAGATATTCCATAATTTTTTTTTTCTTTTTTGCCATAAAAAAATATTCCATAGTTTGCTTTCTATAAACAGATAGTTATTTGACCTTTAATCATAATCATTTACTATGTATGAATCCATTTAATATTTGAGTCACGAAACCTTTCTCGTTCATTAGTATTATCATTTTCTTTTAGTGAAAATCTAGAAACTCCTTTTTAGGATTCACTTTGTACTGTATTCCCAATACGCTTAATTTCTTTTATTTGTAGTTATTAGTTATCACTTAGGAAGATGAATTGAAGTTCGTTTGTTAAAATTTGTTAAGTTATAATCTTTTATTCTTATATCTTCATTCGCTACCATATGCTTTTTAAAATAAATCTAAATTAAATAACTCGTTTAAAATATAAAAATAATCAACTAAATTTTGGCATTGATAAAAAGGATTTAAATAATTAAGTTAGAAAATAAAGTATTGAATTGAATTTTTCCACAAATATAGAGAATTTTTAGTACATTTATCCCTTAAATCATGAAATAGAAAAATAGATTTAATGAAACATAGATTCCTAGACTTTTTTTTTTTCCTTCTCAAATAAAATAGTTTACTTATAAAAAAGTCCCTTATTTAGAGAAAATCCAATATAGAGTTTTTTTTTTTTTTTTTAGGACATTATTGTAGGACACCACTTAATAGCACCTTTTATTATTATTATATATAAAAAAAAATAATACTGAATCTTGGGTGGAGATTTTCTTTTTTCCTAGGGTTTGAGAAAAGGGTGTGCTAAAGTTGAAAATAAGAGATGAGATTAGCATTAAAGTTAGAGCTGGGTAGGACCTGGAGGATGGAAAAATGGGACCAGAACAATGGATGTTCCTGAGCATGTGCAACTACAAATGTTTCCATTTGATGTGGAACTTCATAAGTGTTCTCCATATAATATAAAAATCCAATATCTTTCAGGTGGGCAGCCATGCACAACAAACTAACAAAATGGTGATGTGCATGCCAAGAGTTATTGGACCGAATTCATTCATGCACGCTCTCTTTTTTCTCTCTCCCTTTTTCTTTTCAAGTCACTTTGTGTGTGTGCGCATACCAATTTTAAATAACTCATGGATCTCATGGTTCAATAGTTGAGGTATTTGATAAAATGCTCTAACATTCATTTTTAAGATGAGTAAAATAAGGAAAGTCTTTCTTTAAACGTAAATCTGCTGTCTTTAACTTATTTAGAACAGCTATTGATTAAATTAAATTAAAAAAAAAAAGGCTTTAATTTGACCTTGAGATCGAGACCTTAAATGGTAATTACTTCTAAATAATTTATTAAAATTTGATGAATGTCTGGGAGCAAGTAAACAAGACATGTTAGGTTTAGAACTTGCAGGAAATCATGATTTTGCTATGGATCTTTATAATGACTCAGTCCTACCATTTATATTTTATCATTGAGATTTGGGTTAATTATTGAGCTTGTCCACTACTCAAATTTAGCGATATAAACCAGAGACTCCCGGACGGAGATTTACGAATTTAAATGACGAAAAATCCAGAATGGTTCTACAATCTTATTTTATGTCCTTGTAAGAAAAGAATTCGATGTATATTACATCACATTTTATATATACGTGATGCTAATAAATTATATATATATATATATATTATACATAGTTGTGCCCAAAAACACTGACTTATGATATACTCATTAGTCATTCATACCTCAAGGTTTACAATTTCATCTTTCAATTGGAGAAAAATTTAATGAAATCCTCAAATTCTAAGGTTGTCCTATTGATTCGCGATATGAAATTGTTAGCATAAAAGCTCCTTAAAATTTCTATAACTCTCTCGCCTTTCCCAAAACAGTTGTATGTTATAATAGTTTATCTAATCAAAATATTAGACAATTTATACCAAAATGATCACAAGAAGTATAACTAAGGGCACGCTTGGTTTTCCTTTTAATTATTATAAGTACTTAGGATTGCAAGTGAATCAAGTTGCTCGAATTCGATCAATTTCAAGCTCGACTTAGCTTGAGCTCAATAAGTAAACGAGCCTCCAATTCAGGTTCGCAAACCTATTTACTTAGTCTCGTGAGCCAACTTGTTTAAACTCGAACTTAAATTGCAGACTTGAATTTAGAAAGACTATGATTTAAACCTTTATATTATTATAGCTTTGATAAAAACAAAATAATAAAAAAAATTGAATGGTAAATAGAAAAAACTCTTAGAGAAACTCAGAAAACAAAAAGGAGGGAACTCTTTTTTTTTTTCCAATTTTATATAATTACTAATTATTTCAAATATTCTTATTATTTTTAGTAATAAATAATGATTGTATAGCCAGGGTTTTGAAAGCACGATTATAAAGATAAGAGGTTTAAACTCTAAATGAAAAAGATATGGGACAAAGCAAAAATAGATCAATTGTGCAATTTATTCCCTTTTTTAAAGTCGCAGGCGTGCTTGAGTTCGATTTTTGCCACTTTCAGTAAATAAGGCCCAACAAAAAACTCTGGATTCTGGAAAATGCATAAGCTGCAATACAATTAGCTTTTATCGATGCTGGTGTTAGCTTCATTCGCGGTCATTTTTGTATTAGATTATCTAGTTTGGTATATAAAAATGATCTGAAATACAATCAAAAACGAAATCACAAATCTGTTTTTATATCAGAGAAGGTCATGGAAGCATTGACTTCATTCGTATATTACAATAATATTAGTTCAAAATGCTCTTAATTCATTAATGAAACAAATATACATAATATATTATAAAAATGTTCATAATTATTTTGGTTATTTAACAATTTGTTTGTTGGCAAAAAAAAAAAAAAAAAAAATTTGTTTAGAGCATTTCATCTATTGTACCTTAATGTGTTGTTTGGTGCTTTTTTCAATTGAAACTGTTATGTTTAAAAACTATGATTTTATGCGTAATCGAAGCAGCATTCAAGTATTGAAATGAATGTAGAAACCTCTTGGACTTCAAACGCTATATATACACTTTAAAGAAGCTATCGTTTTGCGAAAATATTTTTTCTAAATCTTTTTCGATGTTTATTACAATCATAATTTTGCAGTTATCAAATATTATTATAATTGTGATATTAAGAGATTGTAGATATAATCATACAAGTTACTTGTAAAATAAGTGATGGTAAAAGGCGAGGACAGTTGTTGTCCAATAGTGATGATAAACGATAGAAAATACTAATTGAAAAATAAAGATAATGCTTCTTTTTAAAATGCTCAAAGAATATAAAAACCAAAAAGGAATGGGTGATATCTTAAGATTAGTACGATGACATTCCACAATGCATAAACGCCCAAAAGACTTCGAAAAATGTTCTCAAGGAAACAAATTCTTAATTGGTCAATTATAATATATTTTCTAAAACTTTTACTTTTTACTTTGTTAAATTATAATAAACTAATAGAAACGTCATTAATAGTAAATTAACGACGCTCTAAGTAAAGGCCTTTTATAAGCAATCTTGGACCAACTGTTAATGAATTAACACCTTTGTCCACTAAAAATGTAAGACGACTCAATTAGGAGGAAAAGAACGAGGGCTCAAGTATAAGAAAGACAAAAAACAAGAGGACCGTTTTTCTATTTTCCTAGAAAATTTATGTTATTGGTAACATAAAATAATTATAAAATCCTAGATCAAATAATTAATTGAAAAATATGCATAAACTTTTGCTTTGCAATTATATTTTTCACCCATTTGCAATTTTAAGTACTTGAATTTTTTTTTTAATCAATATAACGTAGCATTTCCCATTTAATTAGCACTCTAACAAAACATGAAAACAATTAGGCAAGATAAATTTGACTTAATCGTGGTTTGCATAAGAGTCGCTATGTACAATCAACAATCCTACCATATGTCACTTAAAATAGGAAAAAAAATTCAACAGTACTAATACATCACATATCACACAGATCAATAAATAGTGTGTAAATAATAATAATATTTAAACATGTAAATATGAAGATACGTACTTTCTTAAAAAATTTTCAATAATACTTTTATGTGTTAGAATTTTATTGATATTTACATGTCTTTCTAAAACGAGGATGCAAGAGGACATAATCGTGTATCGATCTTCTTGTGATAACTCTAACAAATAAAAATTTACTAAGAAAAACACCAGAACGGTGTAGACAACAACTTAGAGCCAAACAAAGGTGATCTTCAAGGGTAGGCTGATTAGGCTGGAGAGATTGATTGAAGTTGTCTGGAGGAGTAGGAAGGTTGATGAACTAGCCAGCTGCTGAAAGGTATTGGGGCGTGGCTTATCAGTATTGTTGTGTGGGAATGATAAATTCCTCCTAGTTTTTTTTTGCTTCTTTTAATTAATGTACTTAAAAACTTTGTGATGTTTGTATCTTGTCTAATGATAGATTTTGTTTGTTTTTCCCCCAATCTTAACTCATTTTTATTATTTGAGAGTTGATATTTATTTTTTGTATCCTAATTTTCAATTACCTACACTATCAATTGATTCTATTAAGATACTAAATATTAAAAGGGATATTTATGATTTGATTCGATTTGATTCAAACTACTGATGAATTAAACTGCTCTAAATGGTTAGAGGATTTAAATGTGGTTTGATACAAATCGCTATTAAAAATATATTATTCTAGTTGACAATACCTATATATAGTGATAAGAGTTTTCCAATCGAAGATTAATGTTCAAATTAAAGAATGTTAAGCAAAATAAGCCATATAACACTATGTCACTATGAAATTACATCTTAAGCGATGGTGAAGATACGTAAATATTTAAAAAAATAAAAGATGATGATGAAGTAAAAGGAGGGAATAGTATAAGATAAGAGTGGGATGAGAGATAATAAAAAAATTCTACACCTTAATATTCATTTATTAACCTCTTAATTTTCGAATAAATAAATTCTTTTCATCTCCTCATAGCCAACCAATTTTTCTACTGTTATTCCGAAATCCTTTTTAAGGATTCAAGATAATTGGATGTAGATAAAAGGGAACAGAAATACTACATTGCAATTTACAAAATATGAAGTGCTTATGCTCGGTGACATGCTACTAACAAAATTATATTGGTCATTGTGTGGACATGTGAAGAGAATGACAAACTTCACATGCTCTACTTGACTTATTTTCCATACAAAATTTATATATTGTCCTATATTTTATATTAACATATAAGTCAAATTGATCTATTTAGGTCATTGGTTGACCTATTTAAATCTATAATCGACCTATATGAAGCACCTAAAATCTCTAAGCCGATCTCTTCGTAAAGAATTGAGCTTTCCTTAGCTTAGAACTATCCACTGATGCTCCTAACGACTTACTTCAGAAGAGTATTCGACCTCAAACAAGTCGGCGTGCTCAGAACTCAACCAGGAACGAAAGCCTACATAGAAGTGAAGCCTAGCACCAGAATGAAAAGTCAATGGGTCAAACTGTATTCTTGGATTTCATGAGATCTGTCATCATTTGAAGTTAGCATTTTCCTTATTCGGCAAGATTCATCCTTATCTTTGGTCTTCAAATTATCTCTAAAACTCCACTTAAATAGAGGTGATATCCCCATTGGTAAGTCACCTATACACACACGCACACTCTCTCAGACCTTCCTACTATCTTTTTGTTGGATTATTCCCACGCATACTAATCTTTACCTGCGAAAGTTTAAGCGCGACAATGTCCATACATTTATTGCCTCAAATTAATGCAATGTTATTTGCTTTCAAAAAATACAAAAGAAATAATGTTGGTAGAAGAAAATAATAATAATATTTAAAGAGAAACTTTGGCTTACTACGAGTTCCACTAATAATGCTCTAAAGCCTCTCGATAGGACAATATAGCGTGAATACCATAAATTGTCATGTTTTTGAAAATTTTTGTGCTATTCTTACTTTTAACAAATTTAATGATTATAAGAAAAATATGGCCGCTTAATGCAATTCTCAACAAAATAGTAGCATTTAAATTCTATTTTATTTTTTTGCAGTTATAATTTTACACGAAGCTGAAAAGTTGTTTAAAAATGCATTGCTTTATATAAAATGGATATTTAGAAATATGCAAATAACAGTAACTGTTTTCTTTTGCTACACCTAAGTCTAAAAAATTTAGGCAGTTATTAAAACATTGCACCTTGGCTACCTTTAAAATTGGACATATGCTATGTATTGCAATATAATAGATATAAATCGACCAATCCTTTGATCTTTTTCTTTTTTCCCCTCATCTCTAATATTTTTATATGCTTTACACAATGCACTCTCTATTTTTTTTTTTCTTTTTTCAACTTTTAGCAAATGATATTTGTTAGAACAATTTAACAAGAGAGTTATCGTTCTTTAATTGTAAAACTATATAATCTTAGCCTCTTGCCCCATTGATATATATATTTTTTAATTTAATTTATCAAATTTTTGTATTCAATTGCTCCTTAAGTGCAAATTTTTATGGTTTTCAGACTTTTGATATGTAAAAAGAATTAACCAATATTTTCCGTTCATATAGAGCTAAGAAAATGAAAGGAAAGGATGAGCAAAATTATAAGTATTCTTCAAGATTGCTATACTTTGTAATATAAAATGTTAACTATTAGTCCATTATCCTTTTGTTTCCATATTTTCATGAGAATATATTCTACAGCCTTTTTTGAAACTGATCCATATAACAGCACTATCTTCTCTGATTATTTAGGCACAAAAGTTAAGTAACAAACTTATGTATTAGGTGTTATATGATTTCCTTAAATAGAATATTCATTTATGTAAATAACTTTATATGGCTATAATTAATCGATTGATTAATGAGTTCTTCATTGTAAGCATATGAAAAGTTCGTACAATAAAGTAGATAAAATAATATTAGCATTATTTTTATTGATCATTTTAAGAAAAGGACATATTCGTGCAATTAAGCAATTTTCAGTATTTTTTTGACAATTTTTATCGTAACTTGCTTCTTTTCCCCTGCACGTTTGATCCTAATGAGCCCCTTGTCCACGAGTACATGTATGTTTAAATAAAATATTTCGTTATGATGCACAAATGCATAAAATAGTTGATGAATAGTATTGAACGTCTATAATCCGTAATATACTAGAAAAAACTATTTTTATTTTCGTATACAAAACTGCATTAAGGAATTATCTGAGTAGCTCTAACAACGCCAGAGCTTTAACCGTTGCTTTTAACACAACGGCAACTCCGACCCTACCATTGCTTGTTCAACGGCACTCGATTTTTGCAACCGTTGGATTTTTCCAACATCAAAACAGAACTCCTTTCTTTTATTTTTATTATATTATATTATTTAAGCAATTTTCTAGGTTCCATCCTTATTTTTAGCAAAATATATTTAGTCTTTTATCTCATATTTGATTTTTATCTATTTAGATGTAAATCATTAAAGTGATTGTGTTTTCAATAATTCAAATCTAATAAATATTAAATTAAAGGTAGAATGAGAAGTTGAACCAATCCTATTAAAATGGGAACTAGACTTGTGTAAGAGCTGATTCCAAACTTTAAACCGGTTGTTGAACTGTCAGACTTTAAGGACCCAACGGTTCAACTAAGGCCACCCATCGGGTTAGCGAGTCATCAAACTATCCTTGAACCGACTATTTGGTCTAACAGTTCAAAGTTAGGCCAACCTTGAAAATTAAAAAATATATGTATATAATAAATAATAGGGAAAAATACAAAAAAAATCTCTAATATTTATTTGTATATACAAATCAATCCATAACCTTTAATTTAGTCTATTTTAATAAATATACAATTCATTAGTTTTGTCGATAATTATGGATACCTAGCAAAATTTGATTTGTCTAAATAATTAATTTAATTAAAATAAAATAATAATATATATTATATAACTAAAATATTATAAAAATAATAAGAAATACAAAAAAGATAAAAAAATAATATAAAAATTGAAAATAGTACATATATATTATTTAGTAATATATATTAATATTTAATGTAAAATAAATTAACAAAAAACAGAAAAAAAATCATTTTCTAATCACTTCAAGACTAAAGGTAGCTGGCGACCAACAGTAGAGATCACGCTGATAGATGACCACTAGCTACCCCCTAACCTTAAGTGGTTAAAAAACAGTTAAATTTCAATATAGATCACAACCAATGATGGTATGTAGCAATCTACCCCTTGAGGGGGTGTTGCATGACCTCTCCCTAGGGATAGGTGGCCACCTATGTTATATATATATATATTCGAGATTTGCTTCTTCTTCTNAAAAAAACAAAAAAAAAATTTACAATTCAAGATCCGCTAAGTCGACACTAAAAACATCAGTTCAAGTGAATCGATACAAGCCTATCCCCTTAAAGGCTAAGCTCGATTAGGCCCGATTCACTCTCTTGCGAGCCCGTAAACAAGCAGTTTAAGGTTGATTTCAAGTCAGCAGCCCAGTGAACAACTTTAATGGGAACAGAGTTGTAGAAGCTCAGATTCTTTAATAATGATAAATTAAAAATTATTAATATGTGTATATAATTTTTATTATTTTTTTTAATTTCTTATTATTATCACCAACATAATCTTAAAAATACATTAAAGGTGTTGTTCAAAAGTAATAATAATACAACACTCACAATAATTTTAAAAATAAAACGAAGAAATTTTAAAGGAGAAAAGTTATTTTAATTATTGGCTTCACATCGTATAGGTCATCAGGGATAAAATTGTCATCCTTTCACTACCACTTAAGAATGCTGGCTTCACATCCTAGAGGTCACTTAGGATAAAGTTGTTCTCCTTTTACTATCACGTAGGATAAATACGTACATATTTAATAAGGAGGGCTATAAAGTGGAACTAGAACCTATGAATATTGTATTGCTCAAGCAGAAATAGTAATAGCCAAGACATTAAGTATTTATAGGCATTTTTCAACTACTTTGTCCAAAAGTTTTGAGCTAAAATTAACATATTATTCACTATTTAGCCTTTATAAACTAATACCAATTCCCTTGTATAATCTCATGGAAGACTACATTTCATAAGGTATCATAACCAACCAACCCTTCTCTAAACTCATTGCAAGACCTTACAACTAAGTTCAATTTTGGTGTGTGATTCAATTTATTTCCACCACTTTCAACCTGTAAATCATTCTGAAAACATATTAAAAGTCATATCTTATCGATACCCCCTACCAACCTCAAATTTCTTCTTTAAATGGGGTTAAAATAGACACATCACCTTCTACCTTAATTTATCCCCAAATTGACTGTAAGCCCCAAAGCTAAGCCAATTGACCGTAGGATTGAATTTAGAACCCAAGGTTTAGGGCGATCGGTTAAAAGATCCGATCAAACCCAAATTATAAACTATTGAGAAGAATATTAGTAAAAATGACCCCGTAAACTTAAATTTAAGAAAATAAGTAATAAAATAAGAGACTATAAAATTTTCAAATTTTAAGCATAATAATTGTTAATTACCGAAAAGGCAAAAAGTGTAATCTAATTACTAATAAATTACTAGAGATAGATTATATGTATACTAAAAATAATAGAATGACCTAAATAATATTTAAGAATATTTATTTATACTATATATGAATTTACATGTAAATATAAATACGCGTAATTTCTTAAAATACGCGAAATGAACTAAAATAATACAAAATACTTAAAGAAAATTCATAATTAAATAAGGAAAAATTAAGAAAAATCAGGAAAAGTCATGAATGATCCAGAATTGGGTCGTGGCAGCTAGGAAAAATAAGAAAAAATTCGGCCAATTAAAATAAGACAACATAAAAACCAAAAAATAAGGGATAAGGCAATTGTCTTGTCTCATTTAATGCACAATAAATCCCCTAAAGCCCTATAAATAGCAGGAAAAATTCAGAAGCTCATTTGGACAGTTACAAATCAGAGCAAATTTAGAAGAGGCAAAAATTGAGAGAAAAATTCGAATTAGAAAAAAAAATAAGAAAAACTGTACAGTTAGGGCTTTTAAAGGAAACCTCCACCAGATGAGCAGCTGGAAGTGGACGGCCACCACCACCACACGGTGGTGGCAGCGCCCAGGTCGGCCGACAAGGCCACACCAACCGACAAGGCCACAGTGGCCGGCGGTGGCCGGAGTCACCCAAACCGGTGAGTCCAATTTCCAGTCCGATTCTTGTGTAATTTTGTAAAAATAGTAAATATTATTAGAAAATTATGAATTTTGTTATTCTGGGATATTTTTTTATGTAGTTTGTAGGAAAAATATTATTTTGATGAAAACATGCCCCGTAATATATGGTCCCTAAGAAATCGTGCAAAACCGAGCACATTTCGGTTTAGAAATAAATGACCTTAGGTGTGTAGTTTCAAGCCCAAAATTTTTGTATAGATTACTTAGATGATATAGAACAGTGTATGAAGCCCGTTTTCAAAAATTAATTTTCGAAATTTTTAGATAATGTTTAGGCCCTAAAATAAGGTATAAAATGGATAATTTAGAGCTAATTAAGTAATTAAATGATTAATTACTGATTTGGTGAATAATTATATGTTTTAAGGTGTTGAAATTTGATGGAGTATGATACTTATAGCATTTAAGGTGTTAGATGTAATTATTAGGTTAATTATGTAGTAAATGATTAATAAGGAAAACTAGTTAACTTTAAGTTAATTTTGTAAATTAGGGAAATTAAGAGTAAAATCTGATTTAGGATAAATTTAGACATTTTAAAATGATAATTAATGTTTAGGGATGGTAATTAAAGTGATAGAAATATTAGAAATGCATTACGTACATAATAGACAATAATGCATAATATGTAAAATAGAAAATATTAGAATAAAAATTGATGTTATGATAATAATAAAAATATACAATAAATCTGATGGGAAACTTGAATTTATGTAACTATATGAAAAATGTAAAAATTTCTCACATTAGGAGTAAATTCGGTACACAAATAAGGATTTAAGTGTATCGGGTGAAATAAATACTGACTACCGGGTGGAATAAATACTGACTAGGGGTAATGATGGTATTTAGGAGATCGAGAAGTAAAGTGATTAATTTCACATTATGGGTTGAAACGGATTTCTAGGGTTGGAATCTAAAACATTACTTAAAAATCGAACTAAAAACCTAATTTAGAAATCGATACGAAAACCGAACCTGAACCTAACCCCAAACCTAGAATAATTGTAAAAGACTTAATACCTAGATAATTAGGCATATGAAAAGCTAAAACCACGTTCGTGTTATAGGGATGATCGGCGATGGCTTGAGCAAATCGGACCTCGAGTGGGTGAGCAAAGAGTCGAGGTAAGTTGGGATTAATACGATGCTATATTTTGGAGGCTTAAGATTATGCTTAGTTGTGCTTGTTAGATAGTTGAATGTGTGCATATGCTTGATTATGGGTGATGCTCTGATTTTGTTTGTTGTTCTGGCATATATTGTATGATTTGTATGAAAGGAATGATCACCCTAAACTAAACTTAATCAAATATCCAACCAGTAATCATAATCGGATATGCATGGCAACCCGTTAGGGGAACTTAAGACTCTCCGGCCAAATACCAACCCCTTCGGAAGGGATAGCGCAGGATTGCAAAATGGTCCCTTCTTTATCCTCAGTCGAACTAAGTGACAGGAAAGGAGGTCGCGGTGAGGGTAAAGACAGTGGTTCAAAGGTAGTCGCGGAAGGATACACAAGCCTAGGTTTGGTTGTGAGTTGTTGTATTAACGGCAATTCCTCAACCCAGATTAGAGCGGACGCAATTTCTCTAATCTCACGACGGGCCGGACAACGTCGTGCGATGGCATTTGCTTGCACATGCATTGCATCTAATAAGTGATTGAAAACCTTGTTGTGTTTCTGGTATAGTTTTAAGTCCTCCGTCCCTACTTACTGAGCTGTAGTTGCTCACATCCCTATAGACGTCGTGCAGGTGCTGGCTAAGAAGCGGCAACCAACTACTCTAAAGCTAACAACTGCTGGATCCTAGGGCGTAAGGAAAAATACTGCAGAATAAACATATATTTTTAAGGTCTAAGTTTTTATTTTAGAATTATTTTTCATTTCCGAATGATTTAATAATTTAGAAAAATACTATAGAGAAATATTATAAACTTTAACTGCAATAACTGAATTATAACATATATATATAATTCCTTACTTTTATAGGTAAATGATTTATTTAAATTACAAACTGTCTACTTCAAAGCGGGTTAGTTGTAGACGCCTTGTGTAGATCAGGTCTAAGATAGCGATTGTAAGGCCAACTTCTATCTTAGGATGGTTTATACGGCGGGGCTGTTACGACTCTGCAGCTTTAGGGCTTGACAGTTCTAAATTGGTATCAGAGCGAAGTTTTTGTGAACTCGCTTTAAAATGAACAATTAAAAGAATTAGACACTTTAGGAGTACAGTAAGAGTGGGTAGAAATAAAGGGATATTAAAGTATCGCATTATAAATTCTAAGATAAGTAGTGACTATATCACTACATTGAGATAGGCGTTAATCGAATTTAACTCCAGTGATGGGATCATATAGAGAAATCAGTGGCTAGTTGAGATGATTCAAGTGGAATGAAGGAGAATCCCTGATTTAACCTAAAATCGAGATGTTATGGATGGAATTATTGAGGAGTTTATTATTCGAGTTGTGTGGAAATTGATGAGAAGTGATGAGACTTATGGTCAATAACGGAGATCAATCTGAGTTTTGGCATAATAGGAATCATATGATATGACTTGTTGAATAAGGATGGTTTGGAAGTGAAAGATTGTAACTCAGATGACGTTAATGAGATATGTGTAATAACGATAGAAGAAAGATACTCTATTCTGCTAGTACGACTTATACTTCGACTAGCACATCATATATCCTTGGACGATTAACCTCAAAAGATTTATTGAATGGCTATTACATTTTCTTAAATCAGTTATAGTAGATTAAAATTATATGCAGTATGGGAATACAGTATATGAGGTGACAATTGATAATAGTATTGAGGAGTTTAATAATAATAAGATATATGGAATGATTACTACTTCTGATTTTCTTATTGAAGTACAACGTCCTGAATCACCAAATGGAAAATGATACTTAATGAATGGGAAGATAAATGTGGTGGAAATTTGAATGATGAATACAATATACTAGTTGGTTATATTTTTGTTAGGAGTTTGAATTGATCATATGATTAGTTATTCATATAAGTTAGGATCCTATTGATCTTTTAATAGATACAGTAGTGCTCATTGATGGACATATATTATTAGATATGTACATATGATATAATGTATTATACCCTTGTGAGTAAAACATAAAAAAAGGGAATTGGATACGTCTTAGGTGACCGATTTTGGAAGTACTTTATATATGTAAGAATTGGTGGTTTATTGAAGTGATTTAGGTTGAATAAAGAATAATCTTTGAGTTAATATAGAGTTGAGGCGTAAAGAATATTGATAAAACTAATTAGTAGGATATGTTAATATTGTGGATGAAATTCCTAAAAAGTTTGTTGATGAATTTATGTTGTAATCGGTGTAATGTGATGAAATAATGAGACTCATGAACAATAGTGGAAATCAATTTAAGTTTTGGAACAAGAGAGATACGGTGATATGTACAGAAAACTAAGGTGAATCCAAAACTTATAGGATTTCTGAGATAATCTCAGCTTTGGTGCTTAGTATAAATATGAGGTAGTATAATCTGAAGTGAAATAAAGCATGGTATAAAAATGAATTTTAAGAAGACAAAACATTAAGAGGGAAAAGTTAGAAACTGATTCGGGAATGAATCAAAACCTATACTAGAGATATAATCAAAACCTAATTCAGGAATAAATCTTGTATAAGAATGAGAATATGCGATATAAACCCCAAACCTAGAATAATTGTAAAAGACTTAATACCTAGATAATTAGGCATATTAAACCTTGAACAAAACCTAACAATAAGCGTTATAGGATAAAATGAACTTATAATATTTATATGAAAAGCTGAAACCACGTTCGTGTTATAGGGATGATCGGCGATGGCCTGAGCAAATCGGACCTCGAGTGGGTGAGCGAAGAGTCGAAGTAAGTTGGGATTAATACGATGCTGTATTTTGGAGGCTTAAGATTATGCTTGGTTGTGCTTGTTAGATAGTTGAATGTGTGCATGTGCTTGATTATGGGTGATATTATGATTCTGTTTGTTGTTCTGGCATATATTGTATGATTTGTATGAAAGGAATGATCACCCTAAACTAAACTTAATCAAATATCCGACCAGTAATCATAATCGGATATGCATGGCAACCCGTTAGGGGAACTTAGGACTCTCCGGCTAAATACCGACCCCTTCGGAAGGGATAGTGCAGGATTGCAAAATGATCCCTTCTTCATCCTCAATCGAACTAAGTGACAGGAGAGGAGGTCGCGGCGAGGGTGAAGACAATGGTTCGAAGGTAGTCGCGGGAGGAGCAAGGTCTCCATTACACAAGCTTGGGTTTGGTCGTGAGCTGTTGCATTAACGGTAACTCCTCAACCCGGATTAGAGCGGGCGCAATTTCTCTAATCTCACGACGGGCCGGACAACGTCGTGCGATGGCATTTGCTTGCACATGCATTGCATCTAATAAGTGATTGAAAACCTTGTTGTGTTTCTAGTATAGTTTTAAGTCCTCCGTCCCTATTTACTAAGCTGTGGTTGCTCACATTCCTATAAACGTCGTACAGGTGCTGGCTAAGAAGCGGCAACCAACTACTCTGAAGCTAGCAACTGCTGGATCTTAGGGAGTGACAAAAAATATTGAAGAATAAACACATATTTTTAAAGTCTAAGTTTTTATTTTAGAATTATTTTTCATTTCCGAATGATGTAATAATTTAGAAAAATACTATAAAGAAATATTATAAACTTTAACTGCAATAACTGAATTATAACATATATATATAATTTCTCACTTTTATAGGTAAATGATTTATTTAAATTACAAACTGTCTACTTTAAAGCGGGTTAGTTGTGGACGCCTTGTGTAGATCAGGTCTAAGATAGCAGTTGTAAGGCCAACTTCTATCTTAGGATGGTTTACACGGCAGGGCTGTTACGACTCTGCTACTTCGGGGCGTGACATTGACTACCTACTAGTAACAAGTCATTTTGACATTATTGTTATACTCCATGCCAAAATTAACCAATAGTCAATAAATACTAATCAATCGTTTTTAATCACTTGGTCTAAAAGTTTTCAATTACGTTTGACATGTTATTCACTATTTAGCCTTTGTAAACCAATATTAATTCTCTCATACAATCTATGTATGATTACATTTGATGGGGTACGATGTTTTCAACACGACACCTTATAATTCAATCCTGATCTTCCCTTTATGTTGAAGTACAATTCGATTCATTCTTACTATCCTTAACCTAAAGGTCATCTTAAGAGTATGTTAGAGTATCTTTATTGCTCCCTCCATGCCTTCTTTCTAATGTTAAAGGTAGACCCAAGTAAGAGCGGGCTCTGAACCGTGAACTTGCCTGGCTTGAAAGTAGTCAAGTCGAATCACCTTGAGAAACTGTTAAGCCTTAAGGGCTTCGTTAGTTCAATTCGGCGGTTCAAGGACCGTTGACAAAAATAAAAAAATAAAAATGTGGGCCGGTTCTTTTAACCGACGCACCCCCTAGTCCCTACCCCTTATCCTCTGCTTTCTTAGCTTTTGAATTCAAAAAATCGGATAATTTCAAATTTTCAATTACTTTCGGTGCATGCAATTCGAGATTTAAATTGAAAAATTCAAAAATTGCAATGCCAAAATGTTTCAAAATTCGAATTTTCAAATATTCTTCGCTCCTTATAAATTGAATGGTGCTTATTGACAGCGCTCTTTAGACATAGGCCCCTCAAACCTGGCTGGATCTGACACATCTCGTGACCTAAGACTCACCTCTATAGGCCTAAGCCCTAGGCTTGTATTGATCAAGCCCAGTAAACTTTGCAACAATTAGAATGCATAAGATAAGGATCAAATAGTGTTAAACGGCCACATCCAAAATAAGTGGGACACGTCGGACACAATAACCCCACTTTCCCATACTTGTAAGAGAATATCTCTCCACACCAACTAAACTCCAACTGTCAACTCTACTCCGCTATAAATACTAAATCACCACTTAACAGTAAAGCTCTCTAGACTTTGCATACCAAGCTTACTAATTATTTCAAATTCCTTTCTACTCTCCAAAACCTTACTATTAAATTAAGCATAGAAGTAGCCATATTTGATAACCCCCTATCATCCCCTCACAATGTACTATTTTGCAGGCCTTCTACATGCAAAGCTCCTATATCTATCGGCAAAAACTCAAAGACGATAGTGCCAATATGCAATAGTTATTACTCTACAAACTAATTAAAACACTCTAACTCTAACCATTCTACCTTCGAATTTTTTCAATTGTGAAACGTTGTCATAGAAATATTTCCTTCCATTAATCATCAATATCTGAGCATAATTCTTCATTCCACTATACTAAATCATTTGCATTAGTAAATAACATTGACATACACATATCGCCTTGTTTTGTCTTATATATTATTTCTATATTTCATTCATTAATCTTTGTTGTAGTAAATAAGAGAAAAAAAATTTTAGCATCTATGGAAAGATATTTGCATTGTACCTTTTCTAGTAAGAAGCACGGTTCCTCATCTAGCAAAAAGAGTAAGAATAAGGGTAAGAGCACTGGAACTAGTACATTGTCTAAGCTACGACAATTAGATGATATTCAGGCGTACTTGGGTAACGAGTATAACCTGAACGAGTAGAGGGCATACGATGTAGTTGAGAACATGGAAGAATAAGTTACACTGCCTCTTGACTTCGATCTAGAAACTTATCGTATGAGTAATCATAGTACACTATCTCCTAGATTTGACGTTGAACCTCAATGCATGAGTTATTGAGGCATACTATCTCTCGGTTTTGAACCTCTACACATAAGTGTCCCTAAACGTCTTACTAGATTCGAACCTCCTCATAGGAGTGTCCCTGCATGAACCATCACGGATGAGTTGCTCTACAAACATGTTCAAGGATAAGGAGGATGAGATAGAAATTATTCTCGAAACAAAAGAGTAACATATGGGACAATATGGGCCCATCAGTTCAAGACCTTCAAGATCAAGTAAGCCCCTTAAACTCGATAAATCTAATATTTTTACTACGCATTTTTGTAAAGGTATAGACAAAAAAGGGAACTCGAGGGTATTCTGAAACTACTGTAATGTGAGTTACTCGTGGAAAACAGGGGAGGAATATGGTACCCTTAACAGGCACTTATGGTTGAAGCATCTCAGGGAGGTGGGAATAGATAATATATAGTAAAAAATTGCCTGAGGCGGTGGTTCATCCAATTAACTGCTAATGAGGTACGATGAAGAGAGGTACAAGTACAACCTGGAACTGTACCTGGCAAACATGCACCTGTCATTTAACGTTGGTGCATCAAAGTGATAAAGTTAATACAAGCGAGAAACGTTGAACCTCAGCTCACAACAGTTTAGCCATAAAACGTTAACCTGAGCCACATACGAGCTTTACCACATAGGTAAGAGGGAGCTTGTAGGTAAGTTCACTTCCCTTAATAGGCATGTGTCCATATGTGCTGACATATGAATAGATCATTTTCGTAATAATTCTTATATGGGTATTACTATTCACTAGATAGAAGATAATTGATAATTTAATAAACGACTATTTAAGGATATGTAATGAACGATATATGATGCAAAATATTTATAAAATTATTAAAGAAATCCTAAATAAGTATAAATTAGTGAGGAAAATTTTTTCTATTGGTTTTGACAATATAAGTATCAATATTACCTCAATATTTGATCTACAAAATTACTATCAACCATCGTTGGGAGGGGGGTTTCCACATATGTTGTGCATGTCATATTCTTAACTTATGTGTTAAGGATGGCGTTGTAGGACAGTATAACTACAATAAAGAACATCGTCACAACAATAACAGAGAGGCTGTCCCTTTTCAAAAAGTGGAAGAATTTCTGTATGGAGCGCGGGAAGAGACCTCGAAAGTTTAGGATAGATATACAGCACCGCTGAACCTCGACTTAGGAGTTGCTACATAGTACGGTTCCTTATAGCGAACTGCTGTATGACTTCGCAATATATAGCATATGAGAAGTTATTATTCTTCTTATTAATTAGGATATATGTATCTAGTTGTTAAAAGTTTTAAAAGTTTTTTATGATACTACTAAGACTTTCTCATAGGTTTATAGGCCCAATGTACACTTATTTATTATATCAGTCGTCAGTATACTTGGCATGTTACTTCAAACCAGTGAGGACCCAAACCTGTATGCATGTGTATATGATATGATGTTAAAGTGGTTAACCTATTATAAAGACATTCCTTGTAATTATCTCGTAGTAACCATTCTAGATCCTCATTGTAAAGCGGAATTATTACTAATATATTTGAAAACATATTACAGTTACATTCAAGATCTAATGGATTCCCAAGATGTGTACAGCTTAGAAGCACAGCAAGAAGTGTCAGCAGCGATGGCCGACATAGAAAAAATGCTTAACTATTACCAAAGTCAGTATGGTAGCTAGTTATCAGACTTTTTTTTTATACCCACCAAGGAATGGCATTACTCATTTATGAGTAAGTAATTACTGATGCAAAAATTGAAGAGGCAACGATCTAATGGTTCAATGTTTGAGATACAGCACTACACTAATGCGAATTATGAGTTTTCTGAGAATATCTCCATCAAGGACTTCGATATTTTAAAGTGATGGCAAAAGCACACAAAGAACTACACAATCCTATCTCACATCACCTGTAAAGTATTCACTACTCCAACTTCAACGATCGCCATTGAGCAAGTGTTTGGTATAACAGGCTTTATCACTGACAAATGCTAAGCCTCCCTATTTGTTGTCAACGTTGAGGCAAGTGCTTACATAGAAGATTGGTACAAGGTAGTCTGTAGACAACAAGAACCATGTGGGACATCAAGCGAGGAGGATGATTACTTTAGTGATTAGAACAAATCTGATGGAAGCTCAAGCTCAACCGCGGGTTTCACTCCTAGTCACAAACATAAACAACTACCTCAAGAGAAGACATTGTAAGTTTTCTTTTTATCCTGATCGAAAAAAGTTTTATCACGTAAAAAAATACTTTTTCCCAATTATTAAAAAAAAAAAGTAAATGGTGTGATTTTTCCAAAAGTAGTGATTATCATTAGGGTTTTTCAAATTATGATTGAATGAAATTATTTTCCTTCAAAAAATTTAAATTGGATGCTCACGTACATTTGGATTCTTTTCGTAAAATGTAAAATTGACTAATAAACTAAAGATTTTCTAAATACGTAAACACTTTTCGAACAACCGTAAAATACAATAAAATATATTTTCTCTTCGATCACTTCAATCTACTCAATCATATTAGTTCTTTATACTATTGGAGACTTCTCCATATTTTAATTTTTATCTGTTTGTAATGTATGCTTTATGGAAGGAGGAAAGAAAAAAAAAAGGTTGAAGGCTCGACAAGGGAAAAGGGAAAAAAATTATGGAAAGAAAGGAAAATAAAAAAATAAGAAAAAAAAAATAGTTCAAAAGCCTCAAACTAACCCTTGAATTGTCGACCATATTAAACCGGCCTGGAATCACTGCCTCATGGACTAGTCACTGCTCACCATGTTCCCAGCCCGTGAACTAGCAATTCAGGGCCGGTTCAGCCCTTCGCTCAAGTTTAGTTGAAAGAATGGAAGTGCAAGTCCTTAAGCAATAAAGCATATGCCTTGATTTGGGAACGTACCTTAATAGAGGCATATTCTTTATTATTATTATTGTTGTTGTTCTTTTTAGTTCTCATTGGTTAAGTGTATTTTTGGGACCCATAAAAATTAAATAGGAAATGTTAAGAAAACTTTTTAAAGGAACTTAGGATAAATTGGTGAGCTTCTTAATGAAGGAAGTTTTTTAAGATATTGATGTTGCATTGAGGAATACAAAATGGATTCCCTTAGAATAAAGATGCTCTTAGAAGTTATACACCGATGAGATTCCCCACCCTCCTCGGATACCTTCTCCAAACTAGGTCGAAATAGGCCCACTAACTTCCATCTTAGTTAATCTCGAAACTACCCATCTATTGATAAGGGGTCAATTCTAATACCATTCATTACACCTTAAGCTAAAAGTAATTAATAGTTAAGTCAACAAACATTTATAAACCCTTTCAACCACTTAGCTCAAATGTTTATAACTAGTGTTGATATGTAACTCATTACTTGATATTTATAAATCAATATCAATTCCCTCATACAATTCATATGAGATTACCTTTCATGGGGTATCACAATTATGGCTCTAACATAGCAAGAATGCTTCAACACATTTGGATGTTAGACATAATAATGAGTGTAAATGAGTTATATCTATTCATAATATACTGAAGTTCTATCCAACAACAGTCATCTTGAGCTTAAGTTTGAGCTACTCAAATAATTTATTAAGTTGAACTTGAACTTCATAATATTAAGCTCAATTAGATTGTAACCTTATTAAGCTTAAGTCAAATTTAAATGTTAATAGAGTTGAAGTCAAGTTTAAATATCAATATTATTTCATTTAGAATATTATATATATATAGATAAATAGATAGATAGATAAATAAGTCGATCTTAAACAAACTTAATCACATTAAATTCAAACTTGTTAAGTATAACTTTGAATCGAGTCAAACTCAAATTTCTAATCTCAATTGAACTTTACTAATTGAACTCAAACTTAAAGCTCGAGTCCAACTCAAATCTCTACTTACAGTACTGAATTTAACGTAGCTTTTCTATGTGTATTACAACAAAGATGTTAGTGGAGCAAAGCAGTAGCTCTTGATCACATGGAAAATTATGCCAAAAGAAAATACCTAAGAGTCATTATTATTATTTTTTTTTTCCAATCCCAAGAACGATGTTGAATCCAACAATCTTTAGTGTAGTTCATTACCCCAAACAACTTTCTACTGCTAAACATAGAAAAGAACACGATGATTGTTTGTTTAGTTGATAAGGAGTAGAACTCGCATTCTTTAGGAATTCTATTCCTTGTTTAATTGATAAAACAAGTAGCTTAAAAGAGATCCTATTCCTCTCTAGGATTTTTATTCCTAATATGTCATATCTCTTAATAAATACATTGTATGTGTGCATTTGCCCAGGCCTATCTTTCTCTTTCTCTTTCTCTCTCTCGCACAAATATCCACCTGCTTCTTCTTTTTTATTCCAATTTATGCGACAATTAGGGTTTCTTGATAATTTCATAAAAGCAGAAAGTATTAATTTTATAAATCATAACTGATTATACAAGTGTACACTTTTATTTCGCTAAATAATTTTAGATAAGATATTTAAAAAGGAGCATGATATATAGTAAATCCATGCTATACATCATGCTCAAGTGAACATTATCAAACAAAGGAATAATATAATTCTATTTCCGTTCTGGCAATTACCAATGGTTTGGGAATCTAATTACTTACAAGAAATGGAATTCCAAAAATTGGATTTCCTCGACGAGAAACCAAAATAAGTCTTAAATATAATAGTAAGAGAAAAACGAATATCAAAGACAAATTAATAGATAAATTTAAAAATTTTAAGATTAACTTCGAAAAACTCCGAAATTGGGACTAACAGAATGTTATCTTATTCTAATCAAAGTATAGAAAAGGGAATTACATGCATAATCACATTAAATGAAATATAAACCAGGTTACTGTTTTCACAATCTAAGGTCAAATGTGTATTTTATTGTGCGATAGGACAAACTAGGCATGCCGTCTAAACTTGGTCAGGCTCTAGCTCCAAAACATGTTGAGTTATCAATTACCATAATAAGTCGAGCTAGAGTTGGGGAATTCAAGCTTGAGAGAGCTTTTAAGTGAGGATAGATTTTATACTATTGTTGCAAGCTCGAGCTCAATATCATACCTTTTAGTTTTAATTTGATTACAATCCTGTATACGATGCTTGGAAAATAATTTATAAAGAATTTCATATCAAGATAATTTTTCGATATTACAATATTTATAATCACTCTTACTCCTTTTAACGCTCTATATCTGAACACTATTTTGAATATCTAAGATTTGTTACCTCTTTTTGTCTACCTATTTTTTTTGTTTAGCTGAAATACGAATTTCTTTTGCTTATCCTATAAAAATAATGCAATTCTAACACTAATTCTTAAAAAGCAGTTGATGAGAAAATATTTTAGCAAAGTCCCGAAGATGAAATTACAAAGCATGCTTATTATGCTCAGCAAAGGCTCGATTAATCTACTGAAATTCCAGCATGGGATTTGCATTTTTTTTTTTTTTTCAGGAGAACGCAAGTTTTATCGACTTCTTATAGGCGGACTGACTGCTATGATGTCCAAACACGACAGCAACCGCAGCAGCAGCAATCACACCGCAAAGGTTATTTACAACTAACACCGAATCATATCACTTGAAATAACATAATACATGTGCTCTTAGTACCCCCTAATGCATCAACAATTGCAACAACAACAACCAAACTCTCGAAGCTTATTTACAATTAATACCAAATAACCATATATCAGCAATATAACAAATACTTTAGCTATCACAAAATATTAGTCAGGGATATACTTTTTTAAGTTCCAATCACCATAACATACAATTTTTAAAATATGTATAAAGGATTACATATAGCATTTCTACTTGTATACAAAAATATGAACAACATAAGTTTAAGACTACCTCATTCATCTCCTTTGATGTCAAAATGGCTTCACTTGCTCCAAACTCTAACCTGGCTAAAACCGCTCAAACATACTGTATGTTTTTGGACAACATTAGGCATACGTTGATGGCTCATCCTCTATAATATGGTATAGATCAATCAAAATGAGTCCCTCCCTAATCCCAAAGTCAATATATGTTTATGCTTTTGAGAAGCAAATGTGTCAAGACTCAAGCAATTTGGTCCTTATAGGATACTCAACCCCTCATTCTAACAATAACCCTATATGATGATTCACTAGAGGATTTTAGGATGGATTTTAGGTTTTATATGAAATTCCTTCAATTATTTTGGACTCGAGATTAAAAGAGGAGCCAATAAAAATTAATAAGATAAATTAATATTAATATTTATAGCATGAATAGAGATGTAAGTTGGTAAATACTCATAGATTACTTACTCTGACAATTACCCCATAAAGTTTTAGGACCGGTTACTGATATAGGATAAAAACCCTGTAAGATTTTTCTCAAGTTTTTTAAACTCCTACAAAAGTATCAAGTTAGATTTGGATTCTACGAAATCCATCCTAATTGCATCCTTATAGACCAAGTTACAATGGTAGTAAAGGTTGGATTAGTAGGAGGAACATTGAGCTTTTGGTAAGTCCAGAGAAGGAGAAAGAGACCTAGTTACTACTGGTTCCTAACAACAGCCCCTGCCATGTACCTATCCTCTCCCTCGAACTGCACATTAGTTAGGGAAACCTCTAGCTTTTTTGTGGCCTCAAAGTAATTGGCTTCCAACAATTGCAGTTGCTTCCTCTGAATCATACCATCTCGATACGATCAAAAGCATTTGCCACAAAATAAAAAAAGCATATTATATTAGTACACATGTTAAACTATATGAGATAAACAAACTATATCAATACACCAGTAAGCTATATTAAATGGACCTAAAGCAATATAGCTATATGTCTCACGGAAGCTCTAAGCATCGTCCCAGTTGTGTTCGATGTAGCATTTGGAAATATCATGATATGTATGTATGACAATCGGGATCAACCTCTTCCATACACATCGTGATACTTGAGTTCGATGATACGCCCTTGACGCTCCTATTATATGTATGTATAAGTTGAATGTTACCTTACCTAGTCCTCTCTAATCTTCCATCTAAGATCGATCCAGGAAAGTTATATGTCAACATGATGTGGGATCCACTGGAACCTTCCAAATTGTCAAACAACACGGTCAAAGAGGTGTCATGTGGAATATATCAAAGGTATATGAGCAAGCCAAATATCATTATTTACAAGACAGTAAAGAGGCAGTACATTTGATAATCTTATTTAAGATAGGGCGTCCACAAGGTCTACATAGGCTATGTTTAGATGAATGGGACATAAATTTGTATAACAAATGTAATCATCTTATCATACTTGCTCTACTGTCTGTCGATTTAAAGCTTCTCAATAATTTCCCACAATATGCATAGTAAGTTGCTTCATGTCAAAGTCAGCTTGCCAATGTCATGCCAATAGTCTACCTACAGGATGTACCTTGCAATTTGCATCATGCATTAGACCAACTTTACTCTATAGAAATTTCAAAAATTCCTTACACTGCCATATCAACTTTTTCAGATGCTATGTATCTTAAGAAACTCAATACTTTATTTTTAAATTCCTTCACTAAAATTCTTGATGCTTTTATATTTTCACTATAACTTTTAGATCATTATTTTTTATATTTTGTAAATACAATTCTATTATGAATAAATATAATATTTATCCAATATAATAAACATTGTTATACTATCAATAAATATTAATAGATATTACATTTATTAAAACTTAAAAAGAAGAAGAAGAAGAAGAAGAATAGGGATAACCCCTTGTCAGAGGAACGTCCCCATGTGAAAGGACTTGCTCTATTACAAAGGAACGGTAGTGCATTCCTAAGCGAGGGAAACAGCGATAAAGCTGGTCTTATGAGGAAATTTGTCCCATGCCTAAAGTTATATAAAATTAATGAGCCCCTATCCCTATGGGCATTTGCAGAACGAAACAACTATCAGTACAAACCTGTTAAGCATACAAACCCTTGGTTATAACCCCTTGTAGCTATAAATTCCTTTAATAGTATTAAGAATATCAAGTGAACAATTAGATGATTAGTCTGCAAAGATCAAACCACCCATCTGCTATTGAATATACGCTCAAGAAAATCATATGATGCTTCTTAGTAGTAACAATTTGACTATTTCGCAACCAAGAAATTTTTCATCTTTTAATATAGCATTACGGCCCTCCCTAAGATTAATTTATTAATACGAATTGTGTTATCTCTCTAATTATATATCAACAAAGTAGATATGTGCAAAATCTTTTCTCATTTCTTTTTAAATTCAACCATGTAATGTGCTAATTCTTGATGTCGTGCATACAATCTAGTAGCAAGCAATGACAAGCCTCTTCAATGGTTAGCTTTTATAAATTTTATTGAAGTTGTTAACGACATATCATATACAACATTCCCACTATGTAAAAGGGAGCCAACATCCCATATATTCACCCTTTATTACATTTATAATACTTAAATGTCAAACAAAAATAAGACAAAGTCTCCTCACAACCACTAACTACATATGTCCTCAAACACTTAAAAGACAAAGCCCATGAAGCATAAGACTCATGATCAAACATTGTAAATTTTATGGAAAGTATGTCATTAGCGCTACCCATACTACATGCAATCAATAATTTATAATGATATATTTCATATAAACCCGTTAATATTAACAACTAACCTGCAATATCCAAGGATATGCATGCATGGACAAAAAGTCCATAACAACCCCAAGGGAATCATTTTCCTATCTCTTTGAATTAGTCAAGAATTCCTTGCGATCCCTTATATCAACCATCTCAATTACCTTATATAGTATTAATTGCTCTTCTCTCGTTGTTGTCTTGTAAAGAATGGAAACCATCTTGCTAGGCATTTCTCTAACTTAATTAAGAAAATATCGAGCACATTGAGAAAAAATTCAACTGTAAATGATCTTGATTGAACAATGGATTGACATAAGTATGCAGCCTTTAGTTATCATAACCATATATTTAGTATTGTTGATAGGTCATTTTAGGAATGGACCCTTAATTGTAAATCTAACTTATTTGAGGCACAGGCTGAATTCCTCAAGCCTAATCTAACCTCTTTTTATGCCTAGCTCCTGTGGTCTTGTCCGATCTCCTTCCATGATTGCCAAGCCTCATGCAGCTTAGGTATCCTAGCAAGATATATATCAAACCAAACCTAGCCATGAGAAATCCTTCCTAACCTATTCCAAGTGGTCAGCTTAGTTCCAAACTAAGCAAAAATGAAGATTCTTGAAGCTCTAAAGACTTAGGCTCTTATCTAAGCCTAGCCCATGAAGCTCCTACATTAATAAACAGGGATGATTGCCATGAAAGGCAATTGCCGACCATCCCCAACTTACATCTAAAATCTTTGGAACACGCCTTAATGTCATGATTCTAGATTTCATTTCTTTTCTTTATATTTAAAAGCACATTTAAAAGTCAGAATCGCCAATAACCTTTAAGGAGGAATTTAATTCCGCTTTTGAGAAGGCAAAATGGGCAATTCTATTTCTTTCACATTTATTAATATTAATCAAATTACTTATTTAACATCTAATTTAATTATAACATTCAATATTTAAGGATATTTTAAACAATTATTACCACATACACATTTAATTTCATTCAATTATATTTTATGGACATTTCCAAACATCAAAAAGGATTTTCCATTATATCCCTCATTTCATTCCAAACCAAATGTTACATAAGGGGAAGATTCACTTTCCATAACTACCACATTCTACCCTCCCTCAATAGAAGATCTACTTTTATAATTTAATTTGACCTCATCCCAATAAATAGAGGATAAGGCCTTAGGATAACAACATCTACACTAACATATCCCTAACCTACACTCTGCACGCTTACTTACCTTTTAACTTAAATATCAAAATGACCTCATTGGATGAGCCCCTCAACCATTCTTCTCATCCCTTTTTGTTTTCCAAGCTCATCTACATTTTCACACTAGGCTCTCAAGCCTAACAACTCTATCAACAAAAGTTAAAAACAATGAGTATCACATGTTTTTGGCACTCATGATATCCATATCCCTTATCCCTTTCCAACAAAAAAAAAAAAAAAAAAAAAAGACTATAACCCCTTATCAAACTCCTCAATATGAAATTTGTGGTGATATTTAATGTGGTATGTTTTAACTACTTAAATCGTGTGTTTTTTTTTTTTTTTTGGCAAATCTCATCCCTACCTTCAACCCATCACTAAAACAAAGATTTCCCAAATTTATGCACTTATTTCCCGTAGAAGCTACATAACTATTATTGCAATCTCCTCTTATTAAGGAAAGGGATTGGATATTGGATAGATATGTGGGTTAGCACATGGATGAGATGCTTAGACACTATAGTGCCTCTAGGTATACAATGTGGTGACACTAGTGGTAGTGAATTTGATGATGTGTCAATCACAAAAGAACTGGAAGTGCCACAAGAGAGATTCTCTTCACCAATAGATTTTTCATTAGTACCAATAGGCTAATCCTACAAAATCCTATCAATCTCTTAGTTAAGACGTCTCCAAAGCAAATAAACTAATCTCATGGGATATGCTTAGAGCGTCATCATTGTGTTCAAATATGGCTAAAGCATTCACAAATTGCAGTACTTGGGAGATCAAAGAGGCATAACAATAATAACATTTATTGTGTCTTGCGCAGGTGCTAAGAAGAAGTTACCCCATAATTTAAACATGCAAATCCTAAATGCACAAATCACCCACTAATTTGACCTTATGAATAAGGTTCCCTACTTCTTCACCATTGGTGGGGGCAACACCAAATAATGATCTCGCCTACAAAATGTTTTAGACAACTTAACATGTCAAAGAACACCTCCACTTGATAAGTACTACGATTTACTCTAATACTAGTGCATATTTAAAGCAGCAGTTCCTCATAGTTCGTATTGATTCTCACTTTCATTTTTTTCAACGGTTCCCGGCTATAATATGCCATCTTGTCTCTGTACAGGATATTTTAATTAGCATATATAAAAAATGCAATAAAATTTACCATTTCAACCAACTTGAGGGAACAGCGTGGAGTTTCAAATTGGTGAAAAAAATCGACGGGCAGCACCGATCTAAGTCGTTTTTGCACCCAATTCATATATATATATATAAAACTAAGAATATTTCTGCAAAATCGTTTATGAATTTCACCATACTATAAATCTATAATTTACCAGAAAAGGACATTAAAAATTAGAAGAACGCAAAGTAAAAAATACTAAAAGAAGAACATACCAAAAATCATACCAACCTCTAACAAACCAATTGTAGTTGTGAAACTGCAATTAAATTAAATTTTCGGAGAGAGATTATGAACAGATACAAAGAGAACAACAAACAGGAAAAGGAGGAAAAAGAGAAATACCGAGGAAGAGTAGCAGTATCTTTACCAAAATAATATAACGTACCCCAGAGCTATGAGCCAAAAGCACGAAACTCGAATTCCGTGGAGTTTAACATTGCGACTAAGTTCTAATACACTGAAGTATCGAGCAGATAAAAGTTTTTAACACTTACAAGGCTAAAATCCAAACAAGCACTAAGCATATCGACCATAAACCTTATTTGTATGTGATGCTCCAAGATCTACATTTTACCACTCCCTAATGAAGACGGTGAAACTTGTATCATTTGTTGAGATTCGTCATGGGGTTCGAGTTGTATCATGGGCTATTTTTTTTCTTATTTCCATCTCAGTTGAACTACACAAAAAATAAAATATAAAAATTTGCCCCAATACTCCTCTTATCTCTTTCGTAAATCCTCTAATCCTTATACTCTTTAGACCTTTCGTAACCCTAGTCAAATGTTTTTGAAGTAAAAAATTGTGGAATGGAATAACTATTCGATAGGAATAGAATAAGCAAACGATAGGAATGGAGTTGCTTTAAATAAGTTGGATGAATAAAGGAAAATAACAAAATTAAATGTCAAATCCCCCTTAAACGGTAGATAAGGCAATTTAACCATACCCGATACATATCGGGGACGATCAATGTGGATTATGCAAAACGTATAGACGGGCGTTTCTCTCGATCCACACTACAAGATGCGACAAAAAGGCTGCTATATGAGTTTTAACACAAATGAGTAAACTAATTTTTTTTTGAAAAATATTTTCTTGTATTTTGTAACCCTATTTAACTACATACAAGATGAATATCACTATTGGAAATAACAAATTAAAGTTTCAACTATTACAAACACTAAAATAACAATCTACAATCATTGAGCTTTCTAAACCATCCGACATGATAAAACCAATTGTATCATGTTTGATTTACACAATTAACTTTATATCCCTCATGGAACTGAATTTCAAGTTTTTCATCCCTTCCATTTGATGATGCAAAAACTTTAGAATGGAACACATAAGGTCTCAACAAGAACTTCAAACCAACCCTTATTTTCAATTAATACCTTAACACCGCTTGATCACCACCAATATTGTGATTGCCACCACCTCATCAATACTACCTCAACCTTACTGTCACCACCGTTGCTATCATCCTTACCACAACCACAAGTTGCCACCATGATTACCATCAATACAAAATTAACACCGATTTACCACTATTACCACCATATTATTATTACACTACTACTCACATCACCACCATTGAACGAACTTTATCACAATTTTTATCATTTCTAAAATTTCATATATTGCTGCTATTACAACTATGATTACAATATATCACCATAACCACTACAATTGTTATATTACTATCTCCTTTACCATATCACACTATCATTGCCACTGTCGCCTTCATATAGCTATCACATCATCATTACCATTGCTATTATTCATAAACTAATGCATGCTTGCTATTAGCAAAGAGTTAATAATGTGGTACCATAGTAGTGACGGTGGTGATGACAAAAATAGCAATATTAGCGGCAAGCAGTGATGATGAGATAATGATGAAATGAAAAAATGTCACCTTCATATAGCTACCACTTCATCATCATCACCATTGCTATTATTCATAAACTAATGCATGCTTGCTATTGGCAAAGAGTCAATAATATGGTACTATAGTGGTGACGGTGATGATGACAAAGATAGCAATATAATGTGGTACTATAGTGGTGACGATGGTGATGGTAAAGATAGCGATATTGGCGGCAAGCAGTGATGATGAGATGATGATGAAATGAAAAAATGTCATTAAAACAAACACAACATAATATGAACAATTTAATTGTCAAAATCCTATTCTAAATATTTGCACATAACAAACAATACACAACATAGAAAGTTCGTATTGTACTTGGTGCATCAACCATCGTAGATGGTACAAAACTAACATTGTATTATTTTCCTCACATGTTTTCATGTGCAGTACTATGTTAAAAACCAAATGCTATGTACATGTTACAAGAAGACGGTAAACTTCGATAATGATGCAAACATTAACTCAGGGAGAACAAATGAATAATACGCTCGATCAAATACACATTCCTAGTCTAAAAATAAGAGATTTGTTGTATTGTTGACTTCTTGTTGAATGGTTTACTAATTAGTTAAATGTCTTGTATTTTTCTCTTCTTCTTTTTTTCCCCCCATTAGTTTCTACACCTATTTTGTATTTATCATCAAATTTTATGGGGCTAGGGCACCCATGCTAAGTAGAAAGTAGGTGCAATCGAATACACCTGAATTTCAATGCATTTTATTAACTTTGGGGCACATAGACATTAAGAAATCTTTACGTGGAAACATTTTCCTACAAGTCAAAAGAACAATCTGAGGTATACCTATTTCTCGGGCTTAACCAGACCCCGTGTGGGTTTCTAGGCAGTTATTTTGTCATGAATGCAGAGAGTTAGAGAGAGAGGTGATGGAGACAAAGTACACACGAAACGATCCGGCATCGGCCACCATGCCATCAATATTAAACATTGGCACCAGGCAACACATGATGGCTTAAAAATTTTGAAATCGTTGTCTATCATAACTTACTCCACCGCTCAAAATGGCGCAGCCACTAGCCAGCGTGCACCACACTGCCACCAACACCAACTAGTTGAACAGGCGATAACTTGAGGATAATATGACTGTTTAACTATTAATTCAGGAGGAATAAATAAATGAGCGAATCCTTCATTGCCGTTATGAAATAGCTTATTCACAAATTAGGAAATAGCACTTATTAATTAACAAACCAGATAGCATAATATTCTTCAGAGAAGGAGCGAACCATCTACAGTCGTAAAATCTCGGGACACAACCGACATCTAACTGTTATTTTTATTTTTATTTTTCTTGAGACCTAATCTTTAAAACTCTAGAATTTTAGGGATTTTCTTTAGGGTCAATAATCACTTAAAGATGAGCTAAACCCTAGAATAAAATATGAACCCGCTTCCATTACACAACAACCGGTTTCACAAGAATTTACAATGAGGAGTTACCTTCGTTAATCACCACCAAGAAGTACAAGAATATAACACTTTCACTCTGAACGTGCCTCTCAGTGGTACGTGACCCCACCACATGCATGAGCACATGCAAACGCAAAGACCAATTCAACGTCAACCAGATGATGCCTTTGGCTTAAAATCTAAGGTGGTCCTAATGTGGATCAAATCTACACACACCCCTCCTCCTTTTTCCGGGCTTGGGACCGGCTGTGTTGTTATGACACAGGCGGAGTTACGACCAAATTTCACTTCTTTTTTTTTTTTTTTGGGCGGGGGGTGTTGTGGCCGGGCCGGGGGGGAGAGGGTGGAAGGGGAGGGGGGAGAGGTGGGTGGGGAGTGGGTACCAAAGACCAAATTTCCAAGTTAACTCCTGTTTAAAAGGTGAAGGTAACATACACAAGCCAAGGGAAATCAATGACGCTTAAGCAAGCTATGTTCATAAATAAATAAAATTTCCAATTCTAAATGCTAGTAAATAAAACATCTCAAAGCAAAAGAAAACACGGTAATGCATATATGTATTTGGAATCAAATTTCAAAATGAGCCATCTACATCTTTGGTGAATAAATAAATACTCCACGTTACGAGAATTTTTCAACTTCCTTCCTTCCAGAGTCATCCAGGTCATATTCCATTCACTAAAACTATGGAAAATAAATCAATAAACAAACAAATATATATAACCTCAGACATAACGAACTCCCACTAAGGCCCCATAGTTCAGTTTCAGAAATCCTTTTTACTAATAATTTATTAGGCCCCTAGCTTGCCACTATTATTCATGAAAAGCTTGATTAATTTATACGAATGAGGACAAAAGACATGGCATCATAATTCTCGATTTTTTCGAGCCGTCGGGAGCCATAATCTAATTTCTTTATTTTTCCCTTCCACACCCCACAGTCTCGCCAAACTTCACTAAAAACAATAATAACTGGGTTTCATGGAACAATGCAGAAGGATACTTGCAAATTCATCTATCAATTATTGACAGGTCCAAATAGGGGCTAGTGTTGTCACACCTAAACCGAAAAGTTGATCCAAGAGGATTCAAGAATCATGAGGAAGAAACCGAGTTCAACAAAAATATTATAATATAATTTGTATTTATTTATAATGTAATAAAATTTACCTACATCCTCAATGATTAAAAAATGAAAAAATTTCTTGAAAACCCCCAACAAGTCCTTATAGAAAAGGGGTTAAACCATTCAAAGTCAATCAGATCCAACCAGATCAAACCAAGATCACTGCTAATGAGGGTCAAAAAAGTGACTTCAACCGGATTTGTGAATAGATCAGGTTGAACCGACTTAGATCAAACAAGTTAATCTGGATTTATCAATATCGATAAATTCCCTAAGCTGAATAAACGTAACTTAATTTCTTCATAACCTTTTAAAAATGCAACCCCATTGCTAAAAGGACCCTAAAGCAATGCTTTGTGAAATGTTTATATTTTTAAAAATTATGAGAAGTAAAATCAAACCAAAAATTCACATAATGTATCCACACTCAATCAATACTTTAGGATAGATTTGCAAGTTGTCTTAAAATAGCAAAAAATAAACCACTAAAAAAGCCTATATTGAGCTCCCCTAATGATAATAAAAAAAACAAGTGATTATGAATAAACCCTGAACTATTGATCATGCGTGATAGACCACTTGAACTTTTAAAATGTAATTTAATTTTTCAATAACTTTAAAAGATGTAACCAACTCCTAAACTATTACTAAAACCCACAATCATCACCAAAAATATAAATGATAATGGTTTTGAAGCTTCAACAGCAATTTAGATGTATGAGCATAATTTCCGCATTGTAGAAAAGTATAAAGTCATATTTTAAGAGTTTACATAATAAAAAAAAGATCTCTGAATTGATCTCATCCTAATAGCTAGTTAACGGGATGCGTTTGCAATTTCTCCTTGACAAATAAGATCCATAAGCAGAAAATAAAGATTTAACATAGCATTTCCATGATCTACCGAATCAGGATACGTTACTATTAACAAAATCTACAATAAAGAAGGGAATATCTAGAAGACTGTCTCACTACGTCCAATGAAGTACAAAACTCACACACAAACACCAATTTCATGGATTCCTCAAACAACGATACATCACGAAGATACTAAGAAAAGACTAAACATGGGCTCTAATGAACAGATTAAATCCCCAGGAAAGCAGAGACCGCTGGTGCCTATATATATACAGATCTTTTTTTCCCCCTCCCATTCTGAAAGCATTTGAAATATATTAAAATTATCCTTTCGTGAAAGAAGAATCTGAAATTTGTCATCATGCCCTTATCCATTTCTGGGGGTGATCATCATATTCTACATCTAAGGCCTTTTACCTTTTTTCTTTTTTGTTCCTCAAACTATATTTCAACTTGAGGGGAAAAGGATTCACCGTAGTCCATCCCAATAAAAACCAGCGGCAGACTACAGCAGCCTTTACATATCTAATGCTTCATTAATACATGCTTTTGTCCTTAGGGAGCACATTTAATCGATTCATCCATAACCGTGACACCACGTGAACTATATCCCGTAGTGACTTCCAGTATTCATTATCCTATAAGCTTTCCATAGATCATCAGGAGTCCAATCTTTATTACCATTTAAGGAGATATCAGATGTTTCTTCAGGGATGCCATGAAATATAGCATCTTGGACGTAGGGCACTTAATCAACAAACCGCATTGGCCCATTTGAACCATAAATTTTAAATCAAATTATCGATTCAGTGATCAAAGTCGAAGAACTGTCACGACATTCAGTATATTAATCTTGTAAGGACTCTATGTATCCCAAAGAAGCTGTGCACGAAATTTACTAACTTAAAATCGACCGTCTAGATTTCATTTGTTTATTTTCCTCATCTAGATTTCATTTGTTTATTTTCCTGGCTCATTTCTAACTTAAGTCTCAGATTCATCTCTGCCAATTCAACAAGTACAAGTACGATGATTGCACAGCTTCATTCATAAAGTACTAATCAATACTGTCATTTTCTGCTGCCAAAACAATGGCATCGGCCCTTTGTGCAAATTTATCACGGCCAACCAATTAATTTGTATCCGAATGATCATACTCTCTCGTGTAAACGATTGTCAAGCAACAACACTCGCCTGCCGCAAGTCCCTTTTTCCAGAGTTTCTCTTTCCTCACGGATGAACCTTTAAATCGTATTGAATACACTTTTGGGAAAAAGACGTTAATAATGTTTGCTATATCCATTAACCAAAATAATTCTTGGATTTATAGGCCATGAGAATTATGAGACTGGAACTTTAGCTCAAAGCATCATGGTCGTGCAAAATATGATAGCCTGGAAAGATTTTCTTTTGTTATGCTTCCTTCCAAAAAGTAATTCCAAATAAGCGTGAAATAGCCACGTACACCGCATAAATTTGCATCAAATTTTTATCTATATTGCTTAATTCTCATTATTGGATAGGGCATTTGGCTGAACCGTTACCTGCCACCACTAACTTAAGGCAATAAAGCATTGGCTCTGAAAGAAAAACACACCTGCAGATAATGGCGAAGAGGTCCAGATCGTTGTAAACTTAGTCACCAAAAGAATTGTCATCCTAGGGGGATATCCTAGTTGATTTACACCTGCAACAATGTAAATTTAAAAAATAAAAAAGAAACATAATTAAGAAATTATACAAAAATTTTGAAGAACACAATACTCGAGTTTTTACCAGGCCAGAATATTTCAAGTCAAGATTTATTCCAAGAAAAAGCGCTCAGACTAAAGACAACACTAGATGCCTGACCCAAAAGAATAACATCAGGTGTTAACAAATTGCGGCAAAATTTCAGACTCAAGGCTAACTCCCCCAAAAACATTGTGAAATCATCATTATTAACCCGGCAATCTTAAATTTTTGTAATTGTATAGGAGGAAAAATCATCAGCAAGAACTTAAGGGATTTAATCATCTCCAGGATATGGCAAAAGTAATAGCTTCCCACCTTATTTACTTCAATATAACTCACCATAGCTTCCCAAAAGTGATCATTTATCACTTTTCCCTTAAGGCCAGCAAAACCTGATTAGGTTTGATTCCCAGACTCAACAAATTTCAGTATCACAGTTACACCTCAAATGTTACAGGCTTCTCTAGATTGCAGACTCACCAATATTAGCTTGAACCAGAAGGTACCTCAAGATGTATTATAGTCAATTCATCACACACCATAATAGGCTAATAGCTACAGCTTTCAGGACTTCATCACAGGATAAGTTTTAGATGTAAACAGACTGGAAAAACAAGATATATTTTAGACTTGAAGAGCAACCTATTGAAATCACTGACATTATTCTTTCATGCAGTTTTGAATTGAAAGCAAAAAGCAAGATGGAGAGTTTCGATTGGTTGCTATAATTCAATGCCATGTTTTTTTTTTTTTTGTATCTAATAAATAATATAACGTGATGTATGTTTGTACAAGATTAGTCTCAGACAATCCACATTGCCAGGGAAGCAAAACTGGTACAGATTCTATAATATGAGAAACTCATCTGAACACAGATATCTACAAGTATGGAAATGATAATATTATTCAACTTTGAAGAACATGCAAGAATCTTGATGTGAATAATCACCATGATCACTTCATTCGCCCTTCATCAGGAACCGCGTCTGTGACCTGAGTCAAAAGCTCTGGTTAACAAACAAGGTCGTGCAGAAAATTGCTGCGCTTCAGGAAACAATGATGGTATCAGAAAATAAATATATAAATTGAAACTTTTCTATTCCCTGGGAAACCAAAACACCAAATCCTCCACAATATGCAACTTAAGATATGAAATTACTCTTCTATAAAATCTCAAAAGAAGCACCAAAAAATGTAATCGTGCTGTATCAAAGTGAACAGGGACCACATTACATGCTTTTAATGGAATCCAATACAAACACAAAAAAAGACTCCAGTTAATGCTAACTGCACACATCCTTAGAAGCTTTACCTTACAATTAGATATTGTGCACAAGCAAATTCCAAAAATACTAATTACCCAAAAAGCATCATAAACATGCTATGTACAGCAAAATGCATTTCTACAATTATTCAATATATTGTAAGAGCGATGAATGGTGTAGTCCAGAGCTTATGCTTTCTGTGCTCTTAATCACAAGGCTATGATTCAAATTTTAGTCTCAACTATATAACTGAAAAAACTATAAAGCCCTATCTTAGAAACTGAAGATTCAGTTATATCAGCATATTCAATCTTTTTCAGATTATTTCCTTTCCAACAGTCATTATTCTTTACTTTAAGTAAACCCAATGTGATTTCATATAATATCCACCAACATTAATACTCGAAAGCTAGCAACCACTTTGGATCTACATAAACCAGCCCACTGTGATTTCACATATCATATGCCAACATTTACTCTAGATAGTTAGTCTTCACTATGGATTATGTACGCCTGATGCTAAGGTCTTAAATAACATATCTACAATTATAGAATGCTAAACTTCAGCTAATGAACTCAGCCTTCAATCTGTCAAAGAAGAACTATTTATAGAAAATATTAAAAAGCACAGACTCATCACACGAACGACAATATAAGGGCTATCACGTGCTTTGATGATGCTAATGGATGATACAGCACAACATGCTATGTTGTTGATGAAATCTGGAAGTAGAATTATCCAAAAGAGATGCAGAATACCTATAACTCAATCGTAGCTGATTGTTATAGGCTGGGGACAGCTAAGCAAGAAATCTTTTCAGGAAAGACATGGCAGGAGCATCATATGCTCAGGTAAAACAACATTGACAACTTAAAGGCACCTCAATTTAATGATCCACGGCACCTGCACACCAGAAAGAGAAATGAGATCTTCTACTGCTAAGCACAAAATTCAAGTGCTTTAAGAACCAGTGAAATTCCTTTCACCATAAAAACCAAAACCAACACAATTCTTTTTTTTTTTTTTTCTTAAAATAATAAAATCATTAGAGCTCTTATGATTGAAGTTAGCAGACTTTGTTACCAATCAAAAGCTAGCAAAAGAAATAGTATTTATCTGCAGAAATAGGGTGTTCCACTATAACTGCAAGACAAAGCAATGAACAGGCATATACGACATTCTCATGTGAAATTCATGCAACTTACTTCTTGGAACCACAATTGCAAGGAATTTTCTTTTCCTCCAAAGGAAACTTGTAATTGTAAGTGATTTCTTCCCCAACTAATATGCGCCGTTTAGCATAAATAAAAATCTTCTTCTGACCATCAAGTGTGATGACTTTGGTATAACAATTAGGCTGCCCAACAAAAAGAAAAAAAGAAGGCAACATCTTCAATTATATTGCAACCAGACCACAACTGTGGATATAACTTTCAGCTATGAGCATCATGAACTACCTCACAAGAATGGTTTATAAATCTAGCAATGCCACCACGCTTCGTAGCATCAACCTGCAATATTCAGACAAAATATCATATGGAAATATAGTTACCAAAAAAATCACATCATATGCATATTCCCCACTCATTTAAACAATGGATCTAAGCTTTTACTTCTTAGAGCAAGTTTAATTGACTGCATGAAATCTATTTCAAGAGAATCATTTTCATGCAATTGAATCCTAGAAAAACCTCCAAGATACAAGGAAACACTTCTGCTCTTTAAAAGAGAAGAGAAAATACTTCCCCCCGGAAGTAAATTCCCCTTATATCCACTGGCAAATATTTCTCAGCTCCAAGTGAGCATATCAAACTCTATGGTTCCAAGGCTTCCAGTCTGTAGACAGGATTTCATGTTTGGAATCTAAGCATAATAATTCCGATACTAGTCCTCAGAAATCACCTTGATTTTAACAGCCCCAACCAGAAAATTGAAAGCCATACTTTTTCCATTACACTCATACAAACTATTACTCACCACATAACCATCATCAAGCCTAAAGAGATAACTGCTCCCAATTCCCATCTTCTCATATTGACGTTCACGTATATCTGATATCTGAAGAACCAAACAGCATTATGTTAAATATTGATGCATGCAACACATAGATATACCAATATGCCTAAAGTTGAGAACAGTTGTAACGTGCTTAAAGGCAAATACAGACAACATAAAGCATATTCAAGTTGTTTACCCTAGGGCGAATAAGTTCTCCAACATATTCAATAACAAAATCCTCTGCCTCAATCGGTTCCTCCGCAATCAAACCCCAATCATGTATCTTGCTCCTCTGGAAACGAAGGCGTTTCTTCCTGGCCTGAAATATACCAATTAAACAACCAAAAAGTCATACAAAGAAGAGGCAGCAATAAAACATAACTCAAGAACAGATTTCCTCAAAACCACCTTCAATTGAGTGGCTTTCAGAAGGTCAGCACCCTCTACAGCAGCAAAGAGGCTCCGCCACTTCTGCCTCTCTGATCTTGCAGAAACAACCTTGTCCTTGTTAATTGGTACTTCATATCGCATTCCCCTAACACATGCCCTTTCAATGGGACTTGCATTCATTGACCATTTATGCCATTCCCACCCATCAATTGATGTCCGTGCACATCCATCAGACACAGGACATGGATTGGAAGTTTTGGGCTTAGTAGATTTCGCTCTTTGAACAACTACTTGTTTGGTAGCAGCCTTCCTGCAGAGCTTCTTTGACATCAAAACTTCCCTAGAATGCTGAGGGACATTAGCAAGCTTCCCCTTCAGATTTGCTGTTTTAGTTGCTATGCATATGAAACACACAAGGAATCAGCCAATACAGACAAGATTGGATTAAAACAAATAATGGAGAAACAACACTAACATTTAAGCTTCTTCTCACAGTTGCTGTCAGATAGGTCTTGCTTGATTTCTTCCTTTTGATGATTCAGAAAGTTATCTTGCTTGACTTCAGCTACAAGATTTATATCAACTCCATCTTCAGTACAGCACACCGCTGCACCTTTTACAACCTTTGCTCTCTTAGAATGAGGAGGAGCATTATTAACAACACACTTCCGCTTCAGATTGGCTGTGCTAGTTGCTAAACATATGAATCACAAACACATACAAAGTTAATAAAGAAAGACAAGATTGGATGATAAAAAAAAGAGGAGAAATAACACACACAACCTGGTGTCTTCTCAGAGATATTGGCAGAGCAATCTCGCTTGATTCCTTTCTCTTGATAATTTAGTAACTTATCTTGCTTGGTCTCAACTAGTAGATTTGTATCAAGTCCATCTTCAGCAAAGCACCACACAGCACCTTTCACAACCTTTGCCCTCTTAGTATTCACAGCACCCTCCAGAGACCTATCATCTATAGTCCAGAAATTTCAGCTGATAAGTAATTAGCATATGTTCCTGATGAATATTCCAAAAAAGTGGACAAAGAAACAAGGTCATACCTTTGACAGCTTTGACAGAGTTCGAAGACTGGCAACTCATATTCTTACTTGAAATCTTACCAACAGGATGGACACTCTTCACAATAACATGAGATGGTCCCGAGCAAACAGTTAATTCCATGTGGTGTTTGCTTTTCCTTCTGCTTTTAGGAACCAAAGAACCAATTTTAGCAGAAGCAGGATTAGGTGAATTATCAGAAACTTCTTGTTTCCTTGACTTTTCTGTCTGCAGATTAGCTGACTGAGTGCCAGTGAAAGATTTGCATTGAGAAACTAACTTATCTCTGAGGGTCTTTTTCTTTGGCTTCTCTGATTGCAAACCTGGCAACTCACTGCATGAAAGAGTTCCACATTTGGAAGGAGAATTTCTTTTAGTCTTTTTCTTGCGGTAATATGTAAATTGGCCAGTAGTAGTACGCGCTTCAAAAGAACTGGAGATATGAATCCCTTTCAAAGGCTCACGATCCAAGTGAGAAGAATGTGCATTGTTGAGACGCTCTTTCTTGCAAGCAAAGGATGCATCCTAAGGAAAAGGATAAGCATGAAAATAGAAGAATTTAGGAAACTAAAATTCCTTGAAAAAGAAATAAGGAGGTGGCAAACAGAGACCAATCCAAAGCCCAAATGGAATAATTTCCCTTAAAATGTAGTAACAGTTATGACTAAAATAACACAAGACCACTTTACGAATACCTTGTTACCACTATGCTTCTTTGAAGTAAGCTGCGACGAAACAAATTGCCGAACAAATTTACCCAAAATAGACTTCCACTCCTCAAGTACATCATGATGCAATCTTTGCCTGCACATGGCCCTAGCAACATACTCTTCTATCTTGGGACCATGCTTCACCAAACCAGAACACCGCACTTTACATGGAGCAGATGAAGGCATTGTCTTATGATTGTCTCCAAACCCAGGAGGTGGAGGCTCATCATTTTCTGGTTCAACATCCAAGTCATCCACACACGGAGTTAATTTCTCAAATGCAGTAGCCAGAAAGTTAAACCCAGAAATTTTGAGAGAGCTAGCAGGGCAGCCTCTTATAGATCCTGATGGGGCTCGAGAATCATCAGCCCCTATGAGTGCAGAACTTTCGTGAGAATTGAATGTGAAGTTAACTGGAAAGTCTGAATACGTCCTAGAACCAAGATTTTCCTGCATTTAAAAATTGGATATTTAGCTTCACAAATACAAACCATTAAACTAAGCAGAACAAATATAGAAAAAAAAAGCCAAGGTACAAACTTCGTTTAAAGTATCACTTGCCAAATGTTTAACTGATTTCCTCACTTCTTCCTTGACAATACGGTCAATATACTCATCCACTGAAGCCCTTGCAGATGTAAGGAGTTCATTTTCCACATATTCCAGGATGCAACTAGTTGCATCAGGATTCAGAGATTGCGGTGAGCTCTTCAGTTGAAATGACTTTTCATCGACAAAAGTAGAAGAAGACACACCAGAAGAGTGTACAGCCTTCTTCTTAAAACCTGGAGGACAACCAGCATAACAATCGCGATATTCTTGTTCAGGCAGCAACTGTATAAAAGATGGATTTATAGAATTCACAAGTAAGAAGAAGAACAGTAATAATAAATCCATATGTTTGGACTAGCAAGTTCAAGAAAGAATCCTACCAGTTGCTTACTACCACTGCTCCGAACTTCAATGGTAGGATGACCAGACCAGAGCTTCTGCCTCCGCCAAGAAGTGACATGTTCAGCTATAGTATCATAAAAGACAGCATTCCACATGACTTCCATGCAATAATCAAGAAGCACTGTGCACAAAATTGAGCATGAGTCCCAGAAGTTTTCAATTCCCCCAACAGATTTGAATGTTGCAACAGAATTTGAATGGACTTCTTCCCCAAAATTCTTTTCAGACACATTTTCAAGAGATCCTAGCTGAAATTGAGATCCCATCACACGGTTCCTCTCCATGACTTCAGATTCATGCTGCCAAACCAACACATAAGTATTGCTTTCTGATTAACAAGACAAAGCTTCAAAAAGTTACCTCAATAGCACACATACCTTTTCAACACCTACAAAGCAAGTTCCACTAGCCTGATTATACAATTCAGGTATGATAAGTTTCTGCTCTCTCTTTGCATCAGCAAATTCTGTGATAATGCTACTTATTATCTCATCTAGCACAATCCTTCGAGCAGCTTTCAGGATGCCATGGTGCAGTTGACAAGAAACGGCCTCAGAAATTTCAGGAACAGAACATAGAGGAGAACCACTTCTGCTGTGCTTTACATTAGACAAAGCATAACCTCCAATTTGCCCACCCAATCCATGTGCAACAGACAACAATGACAATGGTCTGAACTTATTTTCAGCATGATGTATCTACCAAAAATGAAAACAACATTTAATTGGAAAGTAGAACTGCAAGGGTTATCAAGAAGATTCACAGGGAGATGAAGATATGACAGACATTACTATTAACTTTCACTGTGATCAATAAATTTTCCATCAGAGCCATGAAATTTAATGCCCCCATCAACCAGGTTAGCTCCTTTAGGAAACTTAAAATGCAATCTACAGTAAAGAAACGCTACTCACAAAAAGTTATGGTGTTGCATGTGAACAAAAAACACAGAAATCCCAAAATAGCAAAATTCAAAAATTCACATACAATAATACATACAAATATATACAGTAATCCATGAGAATAGGAGTTACCATAACTGAATCCTGCAAATATCCATAACAATGCCAAGAATACAGGTCCCTAAGAGAATAAGGCCCATGCTTATTCCCTTTTTCATCTTCAAGCAACCAGCAAGAAACTTCACCATCCTAGAGCAGAGTAACACATATGTCAATGAGAAATCCATATGCCAAATCTACTCTAGCAAGCATTAATTGATCAGGAGAAGACAGAAAATTCTATGATCTTAAGGCATCTGTGCTAAAGCAAGTTTCAAATGTTTAGGACATTGTTCAGTAAACTCATAAAATTTACCAACCTCAAGTTTTCCCACTTCCAAAAAAAATATTCAATTCATGTAAGTCAGTCAAATCTTTTCAATTAACTACTACAATTATGATATAAGAATTACCAAAAAGTTGAATAATATACATAGTAGAATCCACTTGCAATTGTAACTTTGATCGACATCTAGTTCTAAACATTTAGGACAATAAACTAATAATGTTTACCAACCTAGATTTTTCCCACTTCCCAAAATAAAAATTTAAAAATTAAATAAAATATATATCAATTCATCCAACTTGGTCAAATCTTTTCAATCAACAATTATAATTTATGATTACCAAAAAGTTATATTACCTTCATAGTAGAATCCACTTTGCAATTGAAACTTCCAGGTGACAAGGACTTGATCACACATGTCAAACAACAGCGCAATTAATTAATTTCAATGTTCTAGGATGAAGTAATACATCGTGGTTAAGATTAGGGTTTCATTTGCCAAATCCTTCATATGTGGCATCGAATATGTATGCCGTTGACTGCATAAATGCGGGGTTTCCATTTCAATGAAAGCAGGACCATTATCACCTTAAAGATATCATTTCCATAAATCAAATCCTTCACATTAAGACACCAAAAACTTGTCCAGTTAGTATTAATATAATGCCAGACTATAAGTAGACAACTTATCTTTCATTGATTGAACAATGCAAAAACCAGCCAATTGCCACAAACAATCAACAAGTACAACATGAAAAAGAATACAATCACAATTAACAAATAGCCAAAAAAAAAAGATACCTTCCCATAGCCATTAAAGTTGGCCCAAGACTGCAATGGAACCTGTGCAGTTGTTTCTTTACTAACATTGCCTTCTTGCTTCAACATCATTGAATTAGAGCTTGAAGGGGTCGTACATGAGATATTTGTAGACAAATACACAAAACCAGTGGCAATGTGGTCAGGAAACTGCCTGAAATATTTCAATGGGACCGGTTTAGTTGTTGATCCATTCAAAACCGGATATACAGGGAGCTCATCTGGCAAGAACCCAGTGCACAGACCCTCGTATAGCTGTTGTTGTATATAAGGTCCACACATTTGCCCCTTGTCATTCATATACATCCATCCACTAACAAAAGCATTATGGGTATATCCAGAAAAATTCTTCTCGAAATAAGCTGCACCCCCATTATTAGAAGATTCAGCAAAATTGCTACTATCCCCATTTGAATGGCAGCTTGATTCAGTTGCATTGTCTAACCCATCGATTTCCTGGAGACTAAAGCAAGGTGATGCCTTGGAGCAACTTGAGGAGCACCTTAAACATCATTAACAACGATGAGAAAAAGGAACAAAACAAAGAGAGTGATCCAAGAGGCTTCCAGATAACAAAACAGGATTATACCTATAAGAAAAACAACACTCTTCTTCTAAGCCGTGCTGTCTTGAACAACCAGCACCGTAATTGCCTAGACAATCACGTGAATCAGAGATTCTATACTCAAGATCAGCGACTTTCAACCTTTTAGAAGGAAAAACAAATTGATCGAATTCATCTGGAAGCGCCCGAAGAAAAACCATGACCGATTAGGTCATGAAAATCACCTCACCAAACCTAATATAAGCAATACATTAGAAGGCCCAAAATCTGTATAAGTTGTCGAACCTGTCTATATGATTACTATTCCGAACATAAAGATATCATTACAAACATAAGAAATTCAAAACTGATTCCGAAAAAGATCACAAATAGTAAATAATGGTTGAAATAATATAAAACGTTTTAACATAATCAATTAACCGTTCAATGAAAAATCAAAAAATCTAATAAATGACAAATCCACGACATACACGAATCAAACTAGTGAACTTAGAAATTGCATAGCATCTGCACTGACGAATGCCTGCAGTTAAAAATTTTAACCTAATTCTAATTAATCCATGGAAGATCGGAAAATCAAAGTTGTAAATCAAAAATTCAATGTGTGTTTATTGATATGATTAGAGACTAAGCATATGTTATCCAGCAGATTAGGTTCAATTACACTTACCGGATAAGATAAGGTTAGGGTCTGAAATATCTTTGCTAGTTCGATTAGGGTTGTCTTCTTTCTTTCCTCTTTCTTCTTCTCTGTATGTGCAGGTCTTTGTTCTCCCTACCATGATGACAAACAAGTCAAGGAGACCGCCTTCAAAATCAGGCCAAGCCCATCTCCTACCGCGTATCTATGTTGGGCTTGAGAAGTAACTAAATATGAAAACCTAATTATTTTTTTTTAAGGAAACTATTTTGAAGCATTTTTAATTTAATAAATAAATATCCATGTTATATGTTTGATGAAAAAAGAAAGAAAACAAACATCCAAACAATTCAGCACATTCAATGAAAAAATACTCATCGTAAAAGAAAAGAAATGAAAATATCACAACACATAAGATAAAATAGAGAAAGATCATAAAATGATAAATCCATTTACTAAAACATTGGTATCCGGTGGTTATTTATCCATGGAGATTATATAGATTGTAGGTGGTTTTCAGATGTTATATCTTTGTGTTGCTTGGGTCTTATGGGAAAATAATACATTAAAAGATACATAAGAACATTAAAATCGCCAAAGCAATGTTATTGGCTTTAATATATATATATATATGTGTGTGTGTGTGTGTGTGTGTATTATATGTGTAATATTTAAAGGAGAAGGAAACTTAACTGTTATAACTGTTATTTAACTCTCCATTATCTTGTTTTTTTATATATAATTGGCTAATAACTAAATTTATAAGGTTCTATAAAATAATAAAATATTTCACTCGTCATATTACCATTTCCACTTTTTCCATTTCCAAATAACTGACTTACCATTATCTTACTTTATCATTCCTTTAACTTTTTGCTCTCTCTTCGCACCCTTTGTCTCTTTGCTTTCTCTATCTTTCTATCTCTTCTTATTTAGATAGTTGCTTTAGTTTCATATAATTTCTTCTCTCTCGAAGCTTCATTTGTGGATTGTTAGTTTCATATTGCGATTCTTTCGATCGTTTCATATACTTTTTATAGGGTTTTCTTTTCTTTTCTCAAATCTTCAACTTTTGGTCAGACTTAGGGCTCTTTCAATTCTCTAGGCCTTAATCCAATATATCATCATCGATTCAATATTTTGATATTCGACAAACTCTAACGTCAATTCTAAAGTTTTGTATTATAGAGAATTTTGAACTTTTATTGCTTTCTTCAATTTTTACTTTATTTTGGATTAGGATTTCATATTTGGAGATGGGTACATAGGTAGCTTTACAAGGGTAAAGCAAGGATTGCCAACACATAAGAGGTTTTGGATTGAACATGGAAAGTAAATTTATTATGGGTGTATTTATCAATAACTACTAAGTTTAGCTGAAATTGGTGGGCACTTTAGTGTTTCATTATCAATTTAAACAAGTGTTGTTGAACCCAGTCTAACCCAGTTAGACTTAACCCATCCATACGACCAGTCTGAGTCATCCTTTTGACCTTCATTAATGTGGCTTCGGTTTAACTAATTGACCCAACCGATTGGTATCGAACTTAGTACACAAAATTTAGGTTTGATTGGATAATTTAAGCGATTGGTTAAAAGATCCAATCAAATCTAAATTATAAACTAAAACTAGAAATATTAGTAAAAGTGATCCTGTAAATTTAAATTTAAGAAAATAAGTAATAAAATAAGAGAATATAAAATTTCCAAATTCTAAGTATATTATTTGTTATTTATCGAAATGCATTTTACTCTCTAAAATACATTTCACTAACTAATAAATCGCTAGAAATAAATTATATGTATACTAAAAATCATAAAATGACCCAAATAATATTTAAGAGTGTTTACTTGTACCCCACATATATTTACATGTAGATAGAAATATGCGAAATTACTTAAATTGCCTGAAATTAGCTAAAAATTTACTAAATAATTAAAGAAAATTATAAAAAAATCAAGGAAAGGGGGAATGAACCAAATCAAGTTGTGGCAACAAGGAGAGTAAGAAACCAAAATTAACCAATAAAAAACAAGCAACAAAAAAGGTAAAATGAAAGAGATATGGGCATTGTCTTATCTTAATTAATGCACAATAATTCCTACAAACCCCTATAAATAGCAAGAAAATTTACAGAGCTCATTTAGTCAGTTGGGAACTGGAAAAAATTAAGAGAACCAAAATTGAGAGGGAAAATTAAGGTTTTAGAAATTTTGTCCCAAATCTATGTAGATAGGGCAAGAAGGCTGAACTCACACATCACCACCACTTGGAACCAAACCATCACCACCACTTGGAATCGAACCATCACCACCAGGAATAGAACCATCACCACCACTCCACTTCAAACCCACCACCTGGACCGGTCGACACACCTAAACTAGCGTTGGAGGCCAAAAAGCTTTCGAACCAAGTGAGTCTCACATCTCCTCCAATTTTGCAAAATTCCTTAAAATTGTTTATTATGCTTAGAAAATTATGAAATTAATTATTTTGATGTTTTATTGTATGTAGATTTAGGGTTTAGGGAAAAATAGTGATTAAGTTTAATCATGTCTATAAATATAGGATTCTTAAGAAATTAGACAAAACCGAGCATAATTATAATTAAAAATAAATAGGCTTAAGAGTGTAGTTTGGAGCTCAATTTTTTTTTTTTATAAAATGCTTAAGTGATATAGAATAGCGCTATAAAGCCATTTTTTTAAAATTAATTTTTGAAAATTTTAAGTAAATTTTTAACCTTAAAATGATGAAAAAAATGGGTAATTTTAGCTTAATTAAGTGATTAAATGATTAATTACTAATATAGAATGTAATTAGATGTTTAAGAATGTTAATCTCTAATATGGAAACCTAATCCTAGTTTTTGGAGTGTTAATTGTAATTAATATGGAAATTATGTGATAATTGTAGAAAATTTAGGAATATGTGAAGTTGGGATTATAATAAATATGAAAAAAATAGGTTAAATTGGATAATATAATAATAATATTAGTACAAAATAAATTTGATACAAAAATTAATTTTAGGTAATTGGATAAAAAATATAAAATTTTCTCATATCAGAAGTAAATCCGATATCCCGATTAGAATTAAAGTGTACTGAATAGGTTAGAATACTAAATTAAGACCCAGTATGATATTAGAATACTCGAGCTTAAAATAATGAATTTCACATTAAGATTTAAGCATATTTCAGATTCCTCATAGTTAAAAACAATTTAGAACCAAAACTGAAATCTAATTCAAAAATTGAACCCCGAGCTAATGTAGAGTGAATCATTAGTAAATAATAGATATATATGGAGAATTAAGTTAAATTATAACTTAGAATATGTATCATCAAAGTATAAGTATAAAAAAGACGTATTTATATTATAGGGTACCCGTAGACAAACCAACCTGCAATTAAGTGATTGAGCGATTGAAAATTCCCGATAAGTTAGGTTTATTACTTCACTGTATTTGGAGTACTATTTTAGAGTAATCGGACATGTGCATGTAAGTAGTTTTATGCATGTGCTTGTGTATCTGATTTCGTATTGAAATTTGTGTTGCGATTGATGATTGGATTGGTATGAAATTGTCTAAACACTTTAAATTGAACTTAATCTTATTCGATCCTAAAACCCTAAATAATCATGCATTGCAACCTTTTAGGGAATCATTAGGATTCTCAAACTAAATACCGATAACTTCGAAAAAGATAGCGCTAGATAGCAAATTGGTCTTTTCTTCATCCTTAGCCAAACTAAGTGATAGGAAAGGAGGTCACGGTAAAGATGAGGGCATTAGTTTGAAGAATAGTCTTAAGAGGAGCAGTGTCTCTATTATACAAATCTGGATTTGGTTTTAAGCTGTTGCATAACATGAAAACTTCTTAACCCAGATTAGAGTAAGTGAAATTACTCCAATTTCATAACGGACCGGACTACGTTGTGTGATGATACTTGCTTATTGCATTGCATGAAAATAATTGCTTGATAATCTTGTTCGTATGAGTCTCCAATTTAACTTACTGAGATGTAGTTATCCATACCCGTATAGATTTTTTTGCAAGTCCTAATCCTTGATTACTTTGGCTAATATGCCGTCCTACAACTATCCAGAGGTTAGTTTTTTTTTAAGCCTAGGGGTATGAGAATCAATTTGCTTAATAGTTAATATATATCTATAGTCTCACTAGTATCTTTAAGACTGAAAGACTGATATTTGATATGTAAATCGACTAACTGTTATAATATGATGTAGAATCACTTAGGAATGCTACAATAATGTACATGTAATTATATATATATATATATATTGACTTGAAGCTTTAATACTTATTGTAACTTTAATTAAATTTTTAATTGAACTATTTACTTCAAATCAAGGAGTCGTCGACACCTTGTGTAGATCATTTCTAGGATAGGCACTGTGAGGCTAATTACTATCATAGAATGGTTTATACAATGGGACTATTGTGACTCTACGACTTTGGGACGTAACATATTCTTCCTATTGTAAGGTGAAGTTATATTGTTCTCTTAAATGTTGCTCTTTGTTTATAAGTTGTTATGGTGGGTTAATTGAGAGGTTTTGCCCAATTCTTTTCAGCTCTTTTTGTATAAGGCTTTTCCTAGCTCTTAAATGGCCAAAGGTATGTTTATTCTAATCGATTGAGGTTTGTTGGAGGTAAGGTAAAATTTGAAGCAACTCATTATTGTGCCATTCCCACACTTATTTTATCAAGTGTAGAAAGGTTAAATGTGATAATCACATGGGTTGAAAACAAAAAGGTTAGTTAATTCTTTTTGTGTGGCCAATTGGGTTGGGTATTAAGGAGAATTAGCTTGTGGTCTAAGACCAACTTTTATAAATGTTGAATAACTGTATGCAAGTAAAGATTTTTCCATGAATAATTAGCCTAACCCCTATCGATTCTAGTTTGCTTAATGCTCCTAATGTTTTATATATTCAACCAAGTATATCTTGGTCCTATAAAGCCCAAATCAAAGAGATCAGAATCTAACATGCATGTATGATAAGGTTGGGTTAGTTTGTAGTTAAAGGAGTCTCATACCATTTTTTAGCCCTATATACTATATTGTTGAAGTTACCTAGTTAACACTATGATTTATTTTGTATATCATTATGGTATTCTCTAATCCATTGCCATAGCATAGCTCTAACATGCGATTATTATGGTCGTAGATTGCAATAAAAAACCAACAATATGTTTGACAAACTTTAGAAGAGATGAAATGGGTAGAAATAAGTAAAAGTAAAAAGAAAAGAAAATAGTAGAAATGGAAAGAAAGGAAATAATAATATTATTTTGTGTTTAGATATTTAAAAAAGAAATGAAAGGAAATTAGTACTTTAACAGACTATATTATCTTTACTTTTATTTAGCAAATATACATGATATTCATTTCCACCTATTTTTTAATTATGGCTTTAAAAATGGAAAACTTTCCACTATTTTTCCCTTGTTTCCTTAGATTTCTATATTTATTTTAAATTATCAAACATCAACGTCCCACTCGTTTCTATTGATTTCATTTGATGTCTACTCATCCAAACATGGTCCAAAGAGTCATTAGAGGACCTAACTTAGACAAGGATGTAAATTTCTTGTAGCAACTGGTGGATACGGCTTACTAAGTTCTAGGGAGTTCTCATGCCCGAAAAGTAGTAGGCCACCCCGGCTACCCTTGAATTGCGAACATATCAGCCCATAAAAGGGAAGGTCATAAATTAGATCATATGCTCTGACAGCGTCCATTTTGGTTTCCACGAGTAAAAGCATGTGGACTAGCTCTTTTCTTTCATTGATCTTGTGGAGGGAGTTCGCTCTGCAGATATTTCTAGCAATAATCTTGATCGGCTTCTGTGATGCAGGTATGTCTTTAGTGTCCATTACTGTAGCTGCGAGTTTATACCACTGGGTTTGGGAGGTTAACTCTATAACCCTTCGGATTTCCAACAAGAAGTTGGTCGAACGTGAGTCATGCAACAAGAGTGCCATGGCCTCCTCGCGACTGTATAACACTAGGGAGTTTGACAACTGTCTAATCATAGGGAAGGTTACTGGTACCAGCGCCGATGCTGGATTGAAATTTGGTCATTGAAACAGCATCTGGATCGCAGTTATACAGGTTAGTTCCCATTGGTCAAGAATCAGGTTCGACTGGGTCATATGAGTGGGCACTGTCGCTGGGATTGTCATCAGGTATTCTCTTATTGTTTGTAATGGCACACCGTTCCTCTACACTTGCCAGCCGTTCTATACTATGACATATAGATGGACTGGAGGGACTTGTTCCATCGGCACTATGTAGTTTTCCAAGTATGTTTGCTGGGGAAGTTCCATCAGCATTCTTGTCCAACCGTTGAGGAAAGGAACATACTGCAGTCGCAGCGGGGGTATTACCCAAGGCAAATGCGAGTTTCGGTGGAGGATCTTGAGTGAAATGGTAATGTTCACGCGCCTGTCCGTGGTAGGATTTCTGCCGAGCAAGCTTTTTCAAGGATATTGATTTCTGAGGCAGGGTTTTTTGGCTTTTGATTTGGGACTGTGCTTTAAAGATAATAAGATGAAGTATTTGTGAATTTTATCAACTTATGAAGAATGCAACTCAAGAATCATATCAATTTCTATATTTGTTTGTATTGAAAAATCAATCTCGATACGGAGTCTTCTAGCTATTTATACAAACAAAGTTAGTTAATTAATCAGCTTAACTAACTGAAAGTAACTAATCTACTACTAATCGTATTTAATTACAACTGTACTTCAATTATGTCTATGTGTACTAGTATATATCAAAACGTACAGCAACTGATAAATAATTTAAATAACAGTAGCTTCACATCCCCTTTTAAGTAGGACTTGGTTGAAGGGCCAACTTAAAGCATAGAAATTGTAGCTGTTGGGTGCCTAACGCCTTGGTCAAGAGATTTATAACTTGATTGATGGAGGAAACATGAACAAGTTTAAGAAACTAAAAAGAAACATGGTCATGAACAAAATGTACATTGATATCGATGTGTTTTGTCCATTCATGAAGATAAGGATTAGATGCTATGAATATAGCAGACCTATTATCACAATGTAAAGGAATAAGAGTATGAATATCAGGTAAAATATAAGATATCTAAAGAATCTCATTAGTAGTAGAAGCTAAGCTCCTATATTCAATTGCTGTAGTAAATGTAGAAACCATTGGTTGCTTCTTAGTCTTCCAGGACATGAGAGCATTGCCTAAAAAAATATAATAGCCAGTGATGGACTTACAATCAAATGCATGAGATCTCCAACCTAAATCAGAAAATGTAGCAAGAGAAAGATGATTATCAGTTGCATAAAATATTCCATGATTAAAGGTGCCTTTAAGATACTTCAATAAATGAAGTAAAGCATGATAGTGAGGCATCCGTAGAGATGAAACAAACTGACTAAGGTAGTGAACCGAAAGGGAGATATTTGGTCAGGTCAATGTGAGATACAATAGATGACCAATTATCTTATGATAAATCGAAGGATTAGACAACAAATCGCTTGAATCACGAGATAATTTGAGACCCGTTGGAAGAGGAAAAGAGGTAGGTTTGCAACCAGAAAGTCCTACTTCACAAAGCAAATGAAGAATAAATTTGCACTAGTTGATAAGTAAGCATTTATTAGTGGAACAAAATTCTAATCCAAGAAAGAACCGAGCTATGCCTAAATCCTTTATAGTAAAAGCATTGTGAAGCTTAGCTTTGATATTAGTAATAAAAGAAGCATATGAAATCGTAATAATCATGTCATCCACATATAATAATATAATAACAAGACCAACAGAACTATGATGAATGAATAGTGAGTAATCATGATGAGATTGAGAAAAACCATAAGCAACAAGAAATTTCGAAATCTCTAAATTCTATTACCTAGAAGCTTGCTTTAACCCATATAAAAAGCGTTTAAGTTTACAAACTTAGTTAGGCAATACTTTAGAGTATCCTTCAGGTGGTTTTATGTAAATTTCTTTATCAAGAAAACCGTGCAAGAAAGCATTATTTATGTCATTTTGATACATAGGCCAACTGTATGAAATAGCTACGGTAAATAAGATTTAAACACTTCCTAGTTTAGCTATTGGAGAAAAAGTTTCATGATAGTCTATACCTTCTAAATGTGTATATCCTTTGGCTACCAAATGTGCTTTGTGTCTTTTAATAGTTCCATTAAGCCTAAATTTAATCTTAAACACTCACTTACAACCTATAGCTTTCTTGCCTTTAAGCAAACTTGTTAATTCCCATGTGTCATTGCATTCTAAGGCAATTAATTCTTGATTCATTGCATCTACCCATTGTTTCTATTTAGCCACTTCTAAATAACTATATGATTCTTTAGTTGTAAAAATGTTAGCTAGAGAAGCAATATAGTCCTTTAGTAAAGAATAAAAAGTGCAGTCATCAAACAAAGGATAAGAAAGTTTATTAGTATGTGGTGGTTAAGGAATAGTAACAGTAGCTTCTTAAGAATGTATGTTACCGACAAAACTATCAAGCCATTTTGGTGGTTTTCTAATACAAGTAAATTTGCGTAAAGCAATACCTTCTAACAAAAAATCATTATTAGACAAGGATAAGCTTAGACATGAATTGTCAGAAGGAATTAAAGTACTGAGTGTTGTGTTGTGTTGTTTAAAGGCACAAAAGTTGTTGTAACCTTAATGGTAAAGCGTGAATCATGTGGAATAGAACTTATGGAAATAGGGGACTCAAGCAATATATGAGACTTAAGAATAGACTTAGGAAGAGAATGATCATTAGAGGAATTGTATTTGAAAGGAAAAATTTGCTCATGAAACACTACCTCTTGTGAAACAAGAATCTTTTTATGTTTCAAGTCATAAACTTTGTACCCTTTTTTATGACATGCATATCTTATGAAAACACGATGTATACCTTGAGGCTCCAATTTATCCTAAGGAATTGGTTAAAAACTAACATAACATAAACATCCCATGATTTGTAGCTTTGAATAATCCGGTTATTGCCCGAATAATTTTTCATATGGACTTTGCCATCTAAGATTCTCCATAGGCATTAGATTAATCAAGTATGTTGCTGTAAGTACACATTCTCCCTAAAATTTCTTTAGCAAATTTGCATTAATTCGTAAAGCTTGTGAATTGTCTAAAAGATGATGATGTTTCCTTTCAACTGCACCATTTTGCTAAGGCGTATACACTATACTCCTTTGATGAATTATGCTCAGTGCTTGAAAAGCAGCTTTACATTCATTTGAAACAAACTCAAACCTATTATCAATTCAAATAATCTTCTGTACAACTTAGAAATGATTTTTGGTGTATGATAGAAATTGTTTAACAATTGAGCAAACTTGAGATTTATGTTTGAACAAATATGTCCAAGTATTTTTAGTAAAATCATCAACTAATGTTAAAAGGTACTTGGCACTTGAGACTAACTCTATTTTATATGGCCCTCATACATTGCAATGAAGTAATCGAAAGGCATCAAAGGACTCAAGTGTACTCTAAGGAAAGGATAAGCAATGAAATTTAGATAAAGAACAAACATCACAAACAAAAGGCTTTAAAATGAAACTGTTTATAACAAGATAATCGTTGCATTTTGGAATAAGAAATATGCCCAAGACGAGCATGCAACATTTGAGAGAATGAATTAGTGTTTTATGTATGTGAAGAATTACAACCAATAGTCTGATCTTTGCCAGAAATTTGAAGAGCACCATTAAGAGCTTTCTTCTCAACCTGTAAAATATACAACCTAAAAGAAGCATGTGTTGTTGCTATTGGTTGTTTATTTTTGTGATCCTGAAAAAGGCATGAGTTTTTATCAAAAATTACAATCAAATTTTAGTCTTGAAGAATTCTTAGCATGGACAACAGGTTATGAGTAAATTGAGATACTAATAGAACATTATGAATGGTGAAGTTGTGGTTAATGTATATTGAACTAGTATGTGAAATTGTAAGATGCCTTCCATCAGGTAATTTTACTTGAATTGGATTATTCAGTGGTTTTAGATATTAGAAGAGTAATGGATAAGGACACATGTGATCTGTAGCCCCAATATCTACTACCCAAGAACAATCAGAGTTATAAGATGTGCTAAAATAGATTAAAAAAGTAAAGCAAGAGTTACTTGCGAAATCCATGACTTCAACAACATTGGCTACTGTTAAGTCCTCTCTTTCTTTCATCAATTGAACAAATTCCTAAAACATGGATTCAATAAGAGATTCATTAGTTGGAGACAAAACAGATTTCTTCCCATATGTTTCATTTGAATCCAATGGAGTCTCTACTAGATGTGTAGCAGAAATTTAGCCAAAAGATTACCCTTTAGCAAACTGACCCTTTCCTTTATTAATCCTTCAACCTTTATACCATTCTGAATATCCTACAATCTGAAAACATGTTTCAATTGTATGATTATCTCCCTTACAATGATTATAAAACATCATACTCCCTAATTCTTTATCCTTTCTTCGATCACTAAGAAATTTATTTCCATTCGACTCCCTAAAAAAATAAGTTGATGAATCCATATCATTGTCTACAAAATTAGTTATTTCTCGCTGCTTCTCAACTTGCTAAAGAAAATAAAATACTTTATTCACATTAGGCACTGGATCCATGATCAATATTTGATTCCTCACTAAATCAAATGAATCATTAAGCCTAATTGGAAATTGCATGAGTTTATCATGTGTTTCATATGTTGTAATTCTCTCTTTCAATTCATAGGTGCAGTATTCAATTTGATCACATAAGCACTTCGAAAATCCATTCACAACCTCCAATTCATCGTACGGCTTTTTTAAATGATTATAATATGTAGCTATTGAATGATTTCCTTGTCTACAATTATAAATTTCATGTTTGATTTGAAAAATCAAAAATCCATTTGCATTTCCATATCTCTCATTCACTTCATTCTATAGTTCATTTGCAGATTAAACATATAGAAAAGCTCGTGATAGATCACTCTTTCATCGAGTTCAATAGCCAACAACGGACCATATAATTACGTCTAGTCCATTTAACAAGATTTGGTGAATTAACTTAGGTCTATTGATTATACCATCTATGAACCATAACTTTAATTTGGTGCCTAAAGCCATCTTAACAATATGACCCATGCTAAGAAATTGCTACCATCAAACATGATGTTTTCTATTGACATATTAGGACTATTTGAACTACTTATAAGCATAGGATCATTTACAACTTGATCTCCATTCAAAGTCATGGCTCATAGAATTATGAAAGCTTTGTTACTTAAAACAAATATCACGATAATACTTGATTGTAAGTGCCAAAACTTTCCCTTGATACTATGTGAATTTTACCGGCTTATAAATAATGCAACTCAAGAATCATAGTTGAGCACGAGTGAAAATTTTAGTTTCTGTATTTGTTTGTATCGAAAAATCAGTCCTGATACAGAGTCTTCTAGTTATTTATACAAACAGAGTTAGTTGATTAATCAGCCTAACTAATTGCAAGTAACTAATCTACAACTAAACGTATTTAATTACAATTGTATTTTAGTTCTGTCTCTATATACTAATATATATCAAAACATACAGCGGTTGATAAATAATTTAAATAACAGTAGTTTCACAGTATTGTTGCGATGGACTTATTGCAAGAGTTTTAACTGGACGAGATGGGTTTTGCAGTGGAGGCATTGCATTATTCTGATCGTTATTTGGCTTTAGGGCTTCCATCATTGGTTTAGTTGGGACTTGTTGGAACAGTTGCCGAATCCGATTTGGTTTGGTTTTGGTGTGTTTTCTTCTTTGTTTGAGAGTGTTGTCCTTCATTGTGTTTGTTTCCGGATCGGGTTGAATTTTTTTTTAGGGGTATCGTTTGATTTCTTTCGCTTCTGAACTAGAGTCCATGTCCCGTAGTTGTTGCCATTGGAAGATACGTTCGCCCTAACTTTTGGTACAGGACTCGTAGGCTGTCGCATTGCCATGTGATCTTCTCTATCTCTATTAAATGCGCTGTCCTCTTTTTGCATACGCGATGATTGCTTGAACGGAGTGATTGAGGGTTTTTGCTGTTTATTGCATTGGGTGGGGTCTAATATATTAAATGCAGTAATTGATTGTTTCTTTCTCGGAGGTTAGACATTTATATCTAGTGTGTCAAATCTTTTCACAGTATAGGTATAAATTATTAAATCTTAGATTCAATTATATCTCGTTCATTTGAACAGAATTCAAATTTCATTTTTCTTTTATCACTTATTATAGCATTTATTTATTTTTTTTCTCCAAATCATAATTTTTTAGCAATATCAAGTAATAAAGATTTTTTAATTCAACTAAAAAATTACGATTTTTCACAAAATTTCATATTTTCTTAAAAATAACTTCGTATCAATTTAATAATAACCACTATTATCATTATCATTATTACCATAGGCCACCACTAACCACTACCGCCAACGCTAATGCAGTCGCTACCATTAACCACTAACCATCATTATTGTCGCTGTCACCAACACTATCATTACTATTGTTTCTACTATTATTATTCTGCTGCCACTATTATTACCGATCATTACTTCTGTCGCTGCCATCGCCATTGCCGCTGCTATCGCTACTATCATCACCATCGCTACTGTTGCTACTACTATCACCTTGTTACCACTATTATTACTGCTAGAGTCACTATCGCCATTACTGCCGTCGCCGCCGCTACCGCCGCCCCCACTTACTACTGTTGTCACTACTATTACTATTATCACCAATCATTGTTATCATCACCATGATTGCTGTCACTACCACCATTGTAACTGCCATCACTTCCGCTACTGTCATTGTCATCGTTACCATCACTACCACTATTGACCATTACTCATAACCGCCGTCAATCATTACCATCACCTCCGTTCTTACAGTTGATTTTCATCGTTACCATTTATTATTTTAAAATTATTCGAGAAAAAAAATTGATCAAGAGTAATTTAGTTATTAAAGATTTATTATGTATTTATTTTTATGTTATTAATCAAACTAAATAAAGTAATAGGTATTACATTTTTACTATATTTTCTAAAAATTTCAATTACATCCTCCTTTTCTTTCATTTCATTTTATTCAATAAAATAAATGAACATAGTAAGTATTTAAAATCAACCTTTATAATTATTGTATGGATTAAAGGTCGATCCAAATTAATTTGTACATACAGTCGAGCAAAGCGGCCTCATAAAGTTATCGTGTCGTACCTTAACTCTAGGCCAATAGCTTTGCCTATTTTTCATAGGGTCGTGGGTGAGTAGCATTTGAGTGGTACTTCGGGTAATGCAAACCCAGACGGCCACTGAAATGAAAGTGGATTTAGATATTTGGAAGTTTGACTCCCATTTGCGCATGGTTAAAAAAATGCCCAAAGATGAACCAGGGTCAGTTTTTTATGATTGCTTGAAGGTCTTCTGATGTTTGAAAAGTGACATTATAATATCCCCTACCTAAGCTAATTAGAGAGAAATTGTTTGTAAGTTACCACATTGATTTTAGTTTCAGATTATAAGATTGGGATATTTAATGGTTTGACCAAATACTTTGATGATGAGAGAATCACGCCATGGCTGCTTAATTAGATTCTTCTCTACTTTGGAGAAAATTATTTTGGTAGCTCCCTCATTTGTGTGTTCTTGTTGAGAAATATCATTTGTTTCTAATTCATCATCCTGGGCGCCACTATTTTGTCCCCCATTCTTCATTTTCATCTATCAATCTGAAGTTTCTTGCATATGCTCCGGGGATGGTATGTGCTGCTATGTCCTTGTGGGATTGCTTTTTCCTTTATAACTTAAATTATCGTCCATATGACCTTCCTTTTGGATTGTAGGCTGGTGGTTAGCCATATCCACTGTCGAGGAGTTTGGGAAGGAGTTATCTACTAGATCATGGAATTCATTTAACTCGAGTCCTCTTTTCTTCTTATTTAACAAGGCAACTATAGATGGGATCTGGGTTCATGAAGGAGGTTGGGTTGGGTTCATTACCAGAGAGATAGTTTTGCTATAGAATACCAAGTCAAGTCAGTTTGCTAAAGTTGTCATATTTTGTTGCAACCTCCTTTGTTCTTTTGAATTATTGATGCATTAGTCAAATCCGTTCTTGGACAAGCCATGTCTTGACTAAAACCGGTCTCAGGTTCGGGCGGAGTTACAATGATACCCCTAAAATCATCATAATTATAAAAAGACGTTAAGTTCATAAAATATTATACTTAAATAAAAAAATAGTTGACACTAAAAACTCTTCTTCCAATAAAAGGACCAAATTAGTCCATTACATAAATATATACTTTTCCTTTTGCCGAGTCATACTTTGATTTGAGGGCTTCGATGACTTTATCAATATTTTTTATCAGTTAATACGTAAATAAATTGAGTTCAGAAGGTTATTAATATCGTACACTAATATTAAATATTGACTTGGTACTATATTGGAGTAAAATTTTTCAAGAGGAGAGTAAGTAAAATATTTTAGAAATCGAGGATCTTTCTTTAATGGGAAAAATACATTTGAAGTCCTAAACATTTGGATGCTTTCGTAGTGAAGTTATAAACATTTTTTTTTCATTTTTTCTATTTGACTCTTTAATATTTGTAAAAGTTTACAAGTAAGAACTTTTCTTAACATCAGCAGTTTTATTTTTTTTTTTCAATGGTTTTTGTCACACATGGCATGCTCTAATTCATCTAAACTATGAATTTTAATAAATAAAATAATTAAATAAATATAAATAGCATAGATAATTAAAAACAATTAGAAAAGTTGCAAAAGAAATAGAAAAGGTGCATAAAATAAAAAAAATAAATCTAGCTACTCTAACGTTAAGGTCTCCAAAATTGGTTGGAATTACAACAAGATAAGTAGTAGATCAACTCTCATTTACAAAACCCGATCAAGCTCTTGAAAAAAAAAAATGGTTTTTCCTTTTTTCTTTTTTAATGATTTCGTGGTGATTGGTAGCTATCTACAAGTCACCACTATGACTGGGTTAAACGATCCATTTTCAAAATTGAGCCATAATCTTTTAGATTTTCGTATTAGTTTTGACCACTTTAAAATTAAGGGATAGCCAATGATTACTTGGCGAGGGAGAGAGGAGAGAAAGTGGTCATTTAAAAGTTTTTTTTTTTAATTTTTAAATTCCTTTGGTGGTCGGATTTTTTTTCTTTTTTTTTAATGCTATTTTCCTGGTTTGCAAATTTTTACAAATATTGAAGACTCAAATTAAAAAATAAAAAGTTATGAAATAGAAAACGATCAAATGTTGAAAACTAAGAATGTATTTTTCCCTTCTTTAATTTATTCATAATAATTTTATCATCAGTACTCTTGAAATTTTCTTACACTAAGAACTTGGTTTACATCAAAATAATTTTATTATTCTGAAATAAATAATTTGTTTGGCCAATTCTAACTTTGAAATATTATATGGTAGCTCTCTAATCTTCTACGTATGAAGGTAATAACTATACAAATATGAACTTTGTTAACTATTTAGCAATAATTGTTGGTCATCTAGCACAATTGAATGTTCTGAACCATGAGCCACTATTAACCAATTATTGCATACTTATTATCTCTTCATCTCATGGCATTCTAATCGAACCATTTTACGCTATAGCATCAATATTTAATTATTTACCTTGGTTTACAAAATAACTTAGACTCAATGAATTTTGTTATTGCTAGAGGTATGCAAGTCATTCGTATTCCAATAATACGATCATGGATATTGACTCCTAATCTATGGAAGTGATAAATTCTATCTTGATTCATTACTCTCTTTAGTACACTTCATGCGATACTCAATAACTAAGGTGAACTAAGATTGTATTTAATGGTATCATAATCTAATGATCCAAATATAGGTTATGTAAATCTTAAGTTTAGAGATCATTTATATGCATATACACAAAGGATGGCCAATAACATTAAATATGTAGTGCTTGATTGCTAGGTGTGTTTACTTAACTTTAAGCATCCATTTTAAACATAAATATGCAAGTGGTTTTGTGAGTTAAATATTACATACCAACAACTAAATCAAATTAAAGATCAATTGCAAGATTGATATTACTTATAACTTGAAATTAACAAAAAAGTGATTAAAAGATAACCGATGTAGTATCCAGTGATCAAGAGATATGTCACAATCAACAGTGTATTGATCAGTAATGACAAAAAAAATCGAAAGGGAATTACTCATTCAAGAAATAACCGTAGTGGTCTAATGATTTGTCAATGCAATTAAAACCCCTTTTAAGAAGTTTTAGGGGAAGAAGAGTAATAATATTAACTAATAGGACAAACTAAATTTGCAGAACAATGACATGGCCTTTCAAACACCTAAACTAGTCATTCGAGTGTTCATTCATAACAAGTGATCCATTCAAACGCCCAAATTACCATCTATATGATCATCATAAAAAAGGATCCATCCAAATGCCCATAGTTGCCGTCCTAATGAAGTTGACATGAAAAGTGAACAGTAGCGATTCTTTTTCCTTGTATTGGAATGTCTGTTATAGATGTCCGCATGAATTGTTCCTGGATGACACTCCTTCGAACTGCTCTTACTTTGATTAAGGGAACTCCTCGAGTTTTGAGCTCAGATTAGCTTTGGCCTGACTCGTTTCACTCCCCGATAACTCAGTTGAAACTTTGGTGTATGATTCTCGTCGATTTGCATGGTTTGGTTATCTTTCCCAACCTAAAAAAAAAAGCAGTCATACAATGTGTTTGCCTACATGTTTATTGCATTTCTCGAGAGAAATTTATATATTTATTATCAAAATTAATAAATATTACATAATAAATTAAATAAAAAATATTACCAAAATATCGTCGATATATCGTATCTTGAAGATACCATATAACTATTTATACTAATATTAAACTTTTAACATGCGATATTAATATAATACTTACGTCGTATCTTGAAGATACGATATTAATGTATTTATATTTATATCGCATTTTCAAAATATGACATAATTATGGTATACAAATACGATGTCGTATTTTTAAGATAAGATATAATAACAATATTTTGTTATTATTTTTTATCTAATTTGTATCTATGTAATATTTTTTCTTAAAGTTAGTAGACATGTATTACACTAACTTTCTAGATATATATCAAATTAAGGACAAATCTTTTATATTAAGTTCTTATAGAATGTGATGTCAATGAAACTTTATTGTAAAACTTATGCGTATTAAAAAAGTATAATATAGGATAAACACTTACCTTTAGTTAATAATATCCATAAACACATTAAAATTTATCTGGTCACATTATGCACCAGTTACATTCCCACTTAAACTATTATCAATTAATACAGATCATCAAAACCCTATACTCATTAATTGCATAGGTTTCATGTTTTGTTGAGGTAAGGCTTTTTTAAGTAGGTTTACAGTATTTTCTTTTGTTGCTCTTGCAACCAAGACATCATCAATTTGAACCATTTCTTTGAGGATATTAACTTTTAGAGCACATATGTTTAAATCTCCGGTATGACCTAAGTTAATTAGTGCAACCTCGCTATAGTAGCATCTAGAATTAGGCACGGCCGAGTCCAAACCGTAACTTGGCCAGAAACCACCCAGTCGGGTTAAAGATTCGGCCTAGACTCGACCCTACGGGTTGGACTCGAGGGGTCAATTCACCGAGTTAACAAGTCTAAACTGAGTCAACTTCTTAGACCGGTGGATTGGGTCATTCTAGAAGTGTCGACTTATAAATAGGAAAATAATTATTTTTTATTAACAACATTTAATGTATTGCTATTCATAAAAATGCAATAAATGTAATTTTAAAAGCTTGTGTGAATTAATATATATAAACCTTCATCAAAAGGTGAATTTCATTCTTAACAATGTGAGATTAACTTCTTTTTTTTAAACTTCTTTGTAGCCTTCATATCTTTTCTTCTACGTTACTAATATAATAATTGAGTTGAATATAACAGTATATAAATAAGTGCATATCCTAAAATAACTATTTTCTAAAATGGATTAAGGATAACATTTGTCTTATATTTAAATAATTTTAATTTAAATAGTTTATTTTTTTATTTTTTAAATTTTTATTTTTTGAAAAACTGGTTTATAGTTTCCTAAGCCTTTGATTGAATTGACGAGTCCAAGGAACCGGCCCGTAAACTGATCCTATGGGTTTAGGTCCGGTTTCCTATTTTAGGAACCGAGAATTGGTGGATGTAGGTTCGGTTTCGAGCCGATCCAGACCTATGCCTAGGTCTAGTAGCATTATTGTTATAATAAAGTGTAACTTGAACAATAACGCCTAAAATCACCCTTAACATGGGGGTAAAATTTCTAACATAAACGAGTTATTTAAGAAGATGAAATGTCTTTTGAACATTGTTGTAAAATTTGTTAGTGATTTATTTGGAACTTCTCTAACAAACAACTTTGAGGTTTAAGGAAAACATGTGTCATATCATTCTAAATTTTTGAAATCGGTATATCCACTAAACACTAGAACCTTATCACATCGTATACAAAGAATCATGTCTTTGGTTCTTCTAATGCACTTAAGAAAGATCTTAATAGTAGCCCAATGATCATACCCTGGATTGACTTAATATTTATTTCTCATGCTAAGATGTAAAAGAATAATTTGCTGTTATATTAGCTAAAAATATTTTGATCTCATATTTTTAAAAGGGGTGTAAACATTGCATTTCAATTAAAAGTTCTAGGTCTTCTTATAATTTTAATAAATTTTAGGGATTGCTATAAGTTTTGTTTTTTCTTTTTCTTCTTCTTTCTTTTTAATGATCGGATAAGAAGAGGGGTTAGATAATTGCCTCTTGCAAGCCAAAGATGTTGATATCGTCACTCATACCAGGGATTCACTGAGAGAATGATCTACCCTTATTCGTGTCTCTCGAGGTCTAAAGCATTAATACTCTAACCGGGTTGTGGCATTGTCTTGCATATATTTGATTCCAAAACCAATCGTAGTTCCCTAAAGGTCCATTTCACACCTTATCCTTCTACGCAGTACAGACACGATATTTTGGTACTATAGCCGGCTGGTTGCATTATCTTCCCACTTGGCTTCCCACCGGGAGCTTAAAACCATCGGTTCATGAGTTTGGTTACTGCTAAATCATGACTAGCTTATAGGGGTGGTTTCGAGCTGATTCAACTAGTCCAGCGATTCAACCTTTGAACCAATTTTTTGTTTAATATTTAATTTTTTATTAATATTTATTTTAAACATATTAATAAATCCTAATAATGTAACCTTCATTCTGTTTTGTTTTTAAGTATATAAATTTATTAAGATTTTCTAATTTTTTTTATTAATTTCCAACTTAATGTGATTCCGACTTTTTTTTTTCTTCTCAAATTTTATATTTTCCTCGTATTCAAGTAATTAATATTTAAAAAGTTTTACAAAAAAGACTTACATTAATTTAAATTAAATTTTTGATTTATTGTTAACAAATAATTAATTTATGATTAGTCATCTATAATTAGTCATCTATAATTAGTTTGATAATATTATTTTTAAAAAATTATTCTTCACCATTGGAAAGAATATAGTTTTGACATACTATAACCTAATAGATATGATCTAATTATTTTTTTCTAAGTTAATAACCTTCCTTTTCTCTATTTTTGTTTTTCTTAAGAGGTGAACCGAGCGGCCCAACATGCAGGTTCAATAACAAGTCAACTTGACGATTCATGAACTATTGGTTTAGTTGATTCTACCCTTTTGAACCGCTTGAGCCCTTAAGGCTCAGCAGTTCAAAGGAGTGATTTGGCCCGGCCTCCCATAAGCTGGGCCGGTTTATGGTTCGAAACCATCCTTTGCATGGGCTTAAGCTTTTCCAACAAACATGTGTTCTTGAGTCTCTTAACGGTTGGGCATATGGATCGTAAACCTAATCTTCATGCATATATATGCCTCATTCACTTGAGGAGTATTATATTCCTCATTTTATTCTCTATTACAATGTTCACTTTATTTTATATCATCAAATCACAATTATGTAAGAATCTTTATTACTTGAAATCAAGTAATATGAATTCTTTACTTTAATTAAAGAATTATGATTCCTTGTAAAATTTCATATTTTTTCAAAAAATGACCTCATTCAAATTTAACAACCACCAACACTAGTGGTAACCACGATTCAATTTGGTATGGTACACTTCTTCTTATCGAACTGAACCTAATATAATTGTTCGGTTTTTTTTTTTTGGAAGTTGAACCTAACCATACAGTTTGGTTTATAAATTTTTTTAATCTAATTAAAACCGATTCAGTTCGGTTCGATTCACGGTTCGAACCGTTTATATATCTTCAATAAATATAAAATTTCAAATGAAGTTTACTTAATGTAATCTTAATAATTGATATAAAATTATGATAAATAATAACAGGATATGAAAAATTTAATGAAATTTATGAAGATTGATGAAAAAAAATATAAAAAAATACAAAATAATTGCATGAATTTTTTTATTTAACTAAATGATTCAGTTTGATTCAAAACGATACTGTTTAATTCATTTCCCTGAATCAAACTGTGAATTGTTTATACATAACCAAAACGAACCATAAACTAAATAGTTCGCAAAAAAACCGATTTTTTTGTTTGGTTCGTTTTATGATTCAATCCGCGGTTCGCGATTTTTTTGCCCAACCCTAACCAACATTGCTACCGTCGCCATCGCTATCACCACCATTGCCTCCATCACGACCAACTACTATTATTACTGCCATTGCTATTGCTGTTGTCGTCATCAATAACCCCACTATCATTATCACCACCACCAACCCAAAGCTGCTATCATTACTACCACCACCTCCATCATCATCGCTGCTACCTCCGCTACAACCATTGTCGTCGCTGCCAATTATCACTGCCGTCGTCTATCACTTTAGGGTTAGTTGAGAAATAAGATGGACCAAGAATAATTTAGTTATTAATATTCTATTACAATCTATTCTTAATTTAGCTATAAATTTAACTAAATAAAGTAATAGGCATTACACCTTTATTCCATTACTTAGTAATTCTAATTCCATTCTCCTTTCATTTCATTAAGTAAAGTAAACGAGCCAATAGTATATAGTTTTATTGAATGCATAAAAAATAATGATGGAGATGTGCACAGCATGAAATAATATCTTATTAGGTCTAATTAAAAATAATTTTGGTACGAGAACCGTTGTAACTTAATAGTATCATTACTGATTTTTTATTGGAATAGATTAGAATTTGAATCCTCTTTATCCTAAATTATAACATAGTTGGAGGAGTAAAGAAAAGTTCCAATGAAATTTATTGCATTTATAATTTTGTAGTTTTTATACTTATTTGATAAAGGATCACATGGTTCTCGTTCTCTCTTTGCTAATTATATTCACGTTAATCATTTCATAGAATTATTTCAATTTTTCGTTTGCTAATGCTCCTTCCTAAGCCAACCACCAATAAAATATCGATAGTGGATAGAGCTTTTTGAGACGTTATAACTGGTACTGTGATACATTAACTTTATTCAATTGCATCCGTTATTAATCAATTAATATAGCATGCCACTTTTATCGAAGTAAAAAGAATGAAAAATGCTTCCAATAATTATTTCGCAATTTTAGTTATCCTTAATAGAAATCCCTTTATTTGGCGCCATGAGTTCTACCAATGATCGATATAAATTAAATATGCTCACTTTGGATGAATTAAAGTTGTTTGGATCTTAAGTAATTGTTATCTTTAAAATTATATATTTATCCTTTATTTAATATTATTTAACAACAAAACCAGCTCTTTTATTAACTATTGATTAATTTAATAAAAATATATTTGCACTACAGGATCTCTCCTGTAACTTCTCTTTCTATTACTTTTTCCAACAAACCTTTCCACTGTTCCATTATCACATTTTTTAAAATTTCAAAATATTGTTGTTCCATTAAAATAGGAGAATTCCCTATTTTTCTCTCCTCTCTCTCTCTCTCTCTCTCTCTACACGTTATCTCTCTCCTGTTATTGTCTCTCCTATTATCATCTGTAATAATTACTATTTTCTCCAGGTATCTCCATAACTTACAAATCCTAAGCTCCTATCTCCATAATCCCAAAATTATCACATTAAGAAGACCATATTCTTTGAAAACCTATCCCTTCAACTTCTTCAACAATTTCTCTCCATTTGTCCGTGTAATATCTCTCTCATTGATTACTTTTTCGCTCCATCTTAGATTTTCTTTTTAGTTTTATAATAGATATTCCTTCGTACATTTTTTTTTCTCTTATTATTATGATTACTATGTTTGTTGGGTATATACAATTGAATTTTAACATTGTTATGATATTTGTGAAGGTTTGTGTGAACTAGGTGTATCATTTTCTTTTAGGTGGTGATAACAACAATATTGTTTATTTGTGTAAGTTGGTGGATACTTGATCTTCTGTGCATATGTTAAGAGTTCTTTTTTTCTTTTCCTTGAGTTAACAATATGTTAAGAGATAATGTTCCCATTTGAGCGGTTTTAGCCAAAATGAAGTTAAAAAAAAAAAAAAAAAAACAAAGTGGAGAGTGCAATAACAACATACACATTTGTTTTCTGTTTCAACATTTGTTTTGTTATTATTTTTTTATTTTAACATTTCATCTTATTTATTATATTGTTCTAAAGTTTCATCATTTTATATTAGCCCTATAAATTGTTTAATTATTACATTTTGGTTTTGATGATAGATATCAATTTCATATTCCTCATATTTTATTATCGCAACTCCAAGGAATGGGTGTGGAACATATAAGTTGAAGTTTCATTCTTTATTTTCTTTTTATCTCTCTCTCTCTCTCTCTTTGTTACCAATCTTGATTCAATTTAGATTTATAGTTTCTTTTTATTAACTACTATAGTATTTGTTCACTTTGTATATATATGGAATCATTGATTTTTATTGATGGTTTAATGTTGATATTGCTTCCATAATAACCACATCTTATATTTTTTTACTATGTGTAGTGTGAATATCCTATCTCTATAATATCTTTCACATGGCATGTTTTATAATATTGAAAAGAAAAAAAAAAAAGAAAAGAAACGAAAAGAAAACTTATATCTAAAGTTTATAATGGGTGCTTTGTAATTTATAAAAGAAAAAAGAATTTTTTTTTCCATATATCTTATTTGTAATAAGTTTTAAGTGATTACTAATAAATTGCCCAATAAAACTATATAGAAAAACCTTATTTTATTTATTTTTTATTAGTATTACATATAATGAATTTATTTTTTATTGTACACACAACGCGGGTATATGTTTGCTAGTAAATGTATATATATATATTGGTATAATTTAGACGCAACAATAGAACCAATACTTAAATTTAGGGGTCATATTATATATCATTTTGCTAAAATTGGAAAAACTTATCAATATCTATAATGTTAAAGTGGAATTTCAACTTTGTTTTTCTACTGCTTTTATTTTATTTTATTTTTTCTAATTCATGCAAATAGTAAGATACTTATCAAACTAAAACCACTCCTTATCCCGCTAAACCTTACTCTCTCAAAAAGCATTTCTAGTATAATGTCTAGAGGTTACATATGAATATAGGAAAAGGATCCTCTAAAGTACTTTAAATAAAATTACAAATTTAATAGTTGATATTATCTCGATTTTTAAATTATCAAATGATATCATTATAATACCATATTTTTCTTTATAATATTAATCATTGATTAGACGTATTTGCATTTTAGGAGGATAATTTTAGGAAAATAATTTTAAAGGATTCAAATCCTGTGCTATTCTTTTAATGTTTTCATTTAAGGCTCATGTATAAACCTGAGGAAGGATCGGTTTCTAATCTTGAATCAGTCGAAGATCTACCGGTTCATGTGTTCAAGGTAGTTTGAGTTGTCTGAATCGATAAGCTTGAATTGAACTTTTTTTTTTTTTTGCAATTTCTATTATATATTTATATATAACATATAATGTACATATATTATATTTCATATATATTATACTAACACGTATATATTTATACATATTATTACGTATTCTACATATTAACATATATATAATATCCATATTATATACATTAACATATTGTATATATCATATATATATAATACACATTAACATATATAATATGTGCATATAATATACATATTTTACATATATATATTTATATATATTACAGACCTAAAAGAAAAAACAAAATCATTGAAGATATGACCCATTAACCTACTTGCCTCATGGAACTGGCTGTAGATGAGTTGTGTTGAACCTTGACCCGATAATTCTCGATCCGTTCCGACTCGACCCCAAGTCTACTTGTGCATTACAAGTGCACCATCACACACACGCATACACATATTTATAGATACAAACTATAAAGGTCTTAAATATTTTATGATATTAATATATTCCATGAATTAATTAGTGATGTATAAACACTAATCAAATTTTGGTGGTTGACACTTATTACAAACATGAATCGTAGTTTTTCAAAAATTACAGATAATCATTTGTGAACATTTTACTAGTGTTTATCTACTAATATGTATACATGTTGCTATTAATCAATCTGTTACTGTATTTTTGACCTAACTATGTTAATATATCTACTAATAAACTATCAATACTAATTTCGCGTATCGTCATAAGAATCGAATATAATATGTATAGCACTACGTACGAAAGATTAGTTTTAAATGACTCATCCTGCAGTGGAAATATTAAATAGGAAACAAAGCACTTCATGGCTGTGCATCATCACTGTAAACCCATGATTGCAGGAAAATGAAAATAACCACCCTAACGGATCAAACATCCAATGATTGGAGAATTAATAACTAAAAAAATGAAATGATTGGAGACTATATATATATATATATATATATATATATTTAATAGCTTTGAGAAGAAATATAGATGACAAATTAAGAAAGAGATGAGATTAGAATATTAATAATCATTAATTTCTTCTAAAATATATATCATATAAACAAAAACTTTCTCCTAGCATAGAGTAAGCAAAAACTATATATTCTAAAAATTCTATAGTATTATCTAAATAACATAAAAATTCTATAAAATTATTATCATAATTATCTTTTACTATTTGAGACATTTAGCAAACATTAAACATGAATAATAACTATTAAAATTTAAATAAAGATAAAGGTACGTGATGTTGTATTGCTAAGCGCACAAAGGATTGGTTATCCTCCTTTATACCAGTAGCCTGTAACACCTAATATTCCAACCTATATACCTTATGCTTTTAGATCACCACAGGCAGTAGAGCCAAGGCTAATGACGCTTAGATATAAAAATAACAAGCATAAACATTAAAAGAAACATAAATAACATTAAAGTAATATCAAAAGAAAACCTCCATAGGCGGTACAATCTACCAATTATGAGATGTATGCATTAAGCATTAAATAGATAAATAGAAACCTTATGGAGATACGCTCATACAGAGATGGAGACTCCCACCATAAGATATAAGAAGAAGATATTGGAACATAAATTTTATTTCATTAATATGTACAAAATGTACAAAACAAATGAGAGCATTACATTTAGACCATTAGATGTAGAAGAAAACATTGAAGGTATATATATATTATACCTTAAGACAGAAGCGTATGAACGCTTTTCAATTATGAAATATTAAAATTTTTTATCAATTGGAAGAAAGAAAAGAGAATAAATGAAGAAGAGAGATATATGAACGGAAGAGGGAAAAGGATTGGAGAGGGATGAGAAGAGAAAGAGAAAGATGAGAGAGAACCGATCTTGAACTCTACCTTCAAAGAGTAAGAGATAGCCTTTATTTATAGTAGGAGAGGCCGACAAGATACTATTCCTTTCACTAGAGAATAGTGAAAAGTGAATTATTGTGGCCAATAGTTTACTATAGTAAATAGTAAAAAGTCAAGAGAAGGAATTATTTTGTTAGAAATGGATTCTGATGTCATTGAGATGTCATTGTGCATTATGATATATGTGGAAAGAGTATTTCTATTGGTATTTTATAGTGCAATATGTTTCATCAAAATACATTCATTTAATATTACATTCAAAGTACATTAAGGATCACTTGTGTCTATCCCATAGCAATCATCTTAATTGGTATTGCCATTGTGATTAGAGATAGAATCTAAAATTGATCCTGTTGTTGATTCATTCAAACTTGCCAATGCTTTCTCTAATAATTGTTTTATCTGGTTTGGAGAACTTATATGAGCCATTAATGCCACTAAGAATCCTTTGTCATGAAAAAAAAGGAGTCTGAGAAGTTGGAATATTTGTTGGAATTATTGAAGATTTATCATTTTTTATCCAATTGAGGACCTCATTTTCTTCAACTTTATTCTACATTTTAAATCCATCCCACCATTTAACCTTATATTTTTTTTATTAAAACGGTAGTTTTAGATTCATTGTCGGTTTTATAATCATAAAACCATGTCATTATCCATGATATACTAATATGTATAAAATATAACATGTCTTTTTTGAAACATTATTCATGGGTTGTTTAGACATATTGTTTCATGAAAATATTATATCCATTGCAGGCTTTGTCATGGATTATTTCATTAGTTACTCCAAATTCATACCACTAATGTACAAGCCAGTAAGGAAGATTTTTTGAAAAACATTTTTCAAAGAAAATCAACCATGTGTGTGATTTCGTTGGGTTCATTAAAAAAAAAAAAAGCATTCTACCAAACTTGCTTATAATCATAATAATTATAATTAGCTCAATAATTTGGTTAGGGTTCTAATGGTGACATTTGAAATTTATTTAGCATTGCTGAGTAGCTGGACCATTCAGTAAAGTTGATGACCTTACGAATCCTAGCCGTTGAATAGCTTATTATTCTATTTGATTCAAAATGTTTAAATGAAACTGAATCAGTCTCACTTAAAATTCTTTCATAAAAATCAATTTTCTTATAATAATCATATGAGATAAAAGTAAAATTTTCAGTAAAAATCTTTTTGGCATAATCATAAGGATCATTTTCAAAAATGCCTTTTTTAACTAAAAAGATATATTTGAAAATTCCTTCATTGAAAAATTTTGATTTTTGAGGGACTGTAAGTATCCTAAAAGAAGATGCCATCTCAATAATTTGGACATTTGGTCCTGACATTTTTTCTTGTGGAATTGTTTCCACTTGTATTCCTAAAATCATTGGAGGAGTCATTGATGGTTATAGAACAGTTGCTAGTGCTCTGAGAAATTCAGGAGTTATTTGAATCTTTGAAGATTCAGAATTTCATTGTGTTTAATTTAAGGAGTCATTGGGGGTAATTCATTTTTAGAGGTCATTGAAGAAGATGATTCATCTTTAATCATTAATGGGGCATTGGTCTTAGTGGTATTAAGCTAAGAACGTATATTAGTCAAACTTTTTTGGTATGGGGATCTTTCCCTTTCCCCTTTTCTTTCTTGGGAGGCGTCTCCTTACAAGAATTCATGAGCAAGAAAGTTAGGGAGAGAATTAAATGATCTATTGAGATGCTTAATTTCAAAATAAAAAACAAATAAAATGGATTGCCATATAGCAAAAATTTGCTTTGAAGCAACATTTTGAATATTTTTTTGTAAAACATTTTTAACAACTTTACAATCAATTCTTAAAAGAAATTTTTTATTTAATAAATCTCCTTAAAATTTAGAAATTGTTAAGACTATTGCTAAAATTTCTTTCTTGATTGTAAAGTAATTCTTTGACATTCATTCCAATGTTTAGAAATAAATTGGACAACATTTTCATTATGATTTTGCTTTTGTTTAAGAATTCTACTGAATCCAATATTAAAAGCATCTGTCTCTACTATTTTGAATAGAGATGGGTCTGCAATATGGAGACATGAAATTTCTTTAATTTGCCTTATTATATTTGCATGAATTTCTGACCATTTTGGAGGATTCTACTTTAATCTTTGGTGAAGAGGTTTACATAAAATATTAAGATTTAGAAATAAATCTGCCACATAATTTAAACTTTCTAAAAATTTTTGGAGTTGATTCTTGTCTTTGATTTCGTCTGGAAATTTAGATGCAAATTCTATTAACCTTTAAATTGGTATTATGGTTTCATTATGTATTTGGTACCCTATGAATCTAATCTTAGTTTGGAAAATAGATATCTTAGAGAGTGACACTGTTAAACCATTTTTTTCTTATAACATTAATGAAGATCTTAATATGTTTGAAATGTTCATCAATATTTGGAGAAAATATTAAGACATCATCAATGTAAACAATTATGAAATTTAAATAATCATTAAAAATTTCATTTATTATTCTCTAAAACTTAGAGAAAGCATTTCTTAATCCAAAAGGTATAACATTCCATTCATACTAACCAAAAGGTACAGTAAATGCAGTTTTATACCTATATGATTCTTTAATATGAATTTGTTAAAATCTAGATTTCATATCAAATTTTGAAAATATTTTAGCATTGTGAAGTCTATTAAGTAAGTCTTTTTTATTAGGTATTGGATATCTAGTCCATTTTAAAGTATTGTTAAGAAATTTATAGTTAATTACTAATCTTAGTACACCTCTTTCAATTTCATCATTCTTATTAACATAAAACGTAGAATAACTCTAAGGAGACTAGCTCTTACAAATTGATTTTTTATTAAGCAAGTCCTTAATCTCATTTTTGCAATGGTTTAAGACTTTATTATTCATTCGAAAAGGTCTAACCTTAGTTGAAATATTTTTCTTATTGAAATCATTTTGATAAGGTAAATTGATAATATGAGATTTACGTTCCCAAATAGCATTTGGTAAAGTTGAATATATTGAATTTTTTATTTGTAATTCTAAATCAAAAATTCTTTTCTTTAAATTTTCATTTGAAAGTTGGTTCTCAATTTTCTTGAACTCAAAATCATTTTTAAAAACATTAAGTAGTTTTCTTTACATTTGATTAAATAGTTCAATTCTAAAATTGAATTATGTTTTAATTCATTTAAATATTTAGTTCGTGGCTTTAAGACAAAATTAAAAACAATTTTCTTTTTTAGATAATGTGTCTCAATACCTTTGTTATTCATAGAAAAAGGTTGAAATGAATTAATAAAAAATGTTCCTAAAATAACATTTTGCTTTAAATTCTTAACAAGAATAAAAGCGGTTTTGTAAAAAACATTGTTTTTCACAATTTCAGCATTGGATAATCTAAAATTAATCTACAATTTGTTACTAGATGCAGAACTAAGAGACTGAGTTGTTTTTTTAAAATATTTTGTAAGAATCAACCCTTCTCTGATACAGGGCAAATAAGCACCCTGTATCAAATAACGTAGTGGTTTCTAAAACAAATTCATTGTTAATTTTAATTGTAACATTGATAATCCATTTCCTGGTAGTTATCTCTATAGGTTGTAGGAGATAATCAGAATTATTTTCAGAAAATTTTTTAACATTGTTTAAAGTTCCTTCTTCATTGTTTGAACTTTTAAAATTTTCTTGAATAATCATTTTTTATTTCATTTCAAGAAAATCTTTTTATAATTTTAATTGCATTAACTTTAATTCTTTTATTTTTTGTTTTTGATTATTGATTTTATTATGAAGATGATTTACAGAAATGGGTTTTCTTGGTGAATTTTTACATTTTTCCGTTATTTTCTTAAGATTATAAGTTAAATTATGTAGGACTGAAAAAGTATTTTTATTAACATTTTTTAAACATTCAAATTTTTTATTATCATTGGATAATTGATCTACTTTTTAAAGAATTTCTTTTTCTTCATTTATTAGAATATTTAATTCATTATCATCTTCAAAAAATGTTGATGATAATTCAATGCCATTAACTTGAATACCATCATCATTTTTTTTCTTTAGATGTGAAAGGTTCATTTTTTGCATAAATTTGTAAAATACTTTCCATTGTTTCTTCATCAAGATCTAATTCATTAATCTTCTTATTAATTCTGCAAAAATTAGCCATGTGACTTGTTTTTCCACATTTATAACATCTTAATTGTTTATAAGATTTTTCTTATATTTTTTATCAATTGGTTCCTTTTTAGGATTTTTTTGAGATTTTTTCTTAAAATTTCTTCTTGGTTTTTTCTCTGAACATTGTGAACATTTAGATATCTTTTTCGTCTTTTTATCTACAAAAGACAGATCATATTGAACACAAAAATCACCAAGACTTTAGTGTTTCATACGTTGTTCATTTTTTAATTGCTTTTGCAATCTTATTGTGGTGCATAAATTTGTTCTTATTTTATAGACATAAGATACTAATTCCCTATAAGATAAATTATCATAAGGAATTTTGTCATCATTTTCCTCTCTGATTTTGTCTCCAATTTGTTCTCCTATTAATTTAGGTAAATCGATGAGAAACTTTTCTTTTCAGAAAAGTTGATTGTATTCATTTATGAGAATGACTCTTCGGAAGAAAATATCGTTATACCAACAAAATTCTTTTAGAGACCTGCATTTCATATTAGATAGAAGATCTAAGGTTTTATCCTTAATGTGGGAAGGATCTTTGATAAAATGTTGACTGATTAAAAATATTAAAGTATTAACCATATATTGGATTGGTTCATTATTATCATTAAGAATTTTAATTCCATTCTCATCAGTTTTATATGATGTTAAAATATTAATTCGTTGTTCCTCAGTGAGATAATTATTCCACCAACTTTTTAATTGTTTGATGAAATCAAAAATTAAAAAGAGTGCTACTTGGTAATCGGTAGTATTAGGAATGATTTTATTGGTGTTAGAGAACATTATCACTTGATTAAGAATATTAAGATTTTTCTGTTATGAGGCTCCATTTATATTCAATTTGTAGGTGAATCTTGTAGAATATTTATTTTGAAAATTATCATTTTTTTCTTCAAAAATTATATCTAGAGGAGTAGCTCTTTGGTAATATAATTTTTGAGATTCTTTCCAATTGATTTTATTAATTTCTTCATCAAATTCATTGATTTTTAGGTCTTTTAAAGAAATATTGATGGTTGAATTATTTTCTAAAGTCATTATCAGTTTCATTAAGAACATTATTTTTTTTTGAAAGAGTATCATTTATGACAATATCCCTAAATTTTGAGGTATTAATTAGTGTTTCCCTTTTTAAAATATCAATTGGTTTTATATCTTCTTTGACCATTTTATTTTTTAACATTCTTTTTCTTTCTTTTAAGGCTTTTAAAAATTCATTGCTTAGATTTTTTGGCATTTCAAAAGGTTTGAATAAAGATACATTTTTATTAGTTGAAATTTTTTCATAAGTTTTATTTACTTCATTATTTATTACATTTTCCATTCCATCTAATTGTTTTCCTATCATGTGTAAATATTGATTTGTATAATTATTTTGGTCTATTATTTTTTTAATTCCTGTGTCTTCATTTTCTATTGCATTTTTAAAAGGTGCAAATTTTATCTAAGTATTTTTGTGAATAGATTTTATATTACTAAGTGGTGGATGATTAGATTCTATGATTTGTCCATCACTTAATTGCCATTTGAAACCCTAGTTTACAACATTAATTTCTATGGGTTTTAAATAATATTCTTCAAACCATTTGAAGAAATATATTTGAAAACCATTTTTATACATAAAATCATAATATTCATCTTTTATTTATTTAGTAATAATATTGAAAGTATTAAAAAACCATTTTCTAATTTTTTCATTCTTTAATGAATTAAATTCTTTGTTTAGAAAAACTCTAACTAGTTCAAAGGGTTTTCTATAACATTAAGATCTAGATCTCTTAAAACAGAGGTAGATGGTTCTTTATAATTTGGTTCATTGTTAGGTTGGTAAATTGGTCTAGTTATACCCAACTTATCATTAACTATTCCACTTAGTGGAGGATTATTCTAGACATTGACTTGATCATTGGTTTGAACAATAATTGGATGATTAATTATAAGTAGAGGTAGATCTATTGATCTCTTAGAAGAAGAGGACATTAACCTTATTTCTAAGGGTTTTCTAGGATAATCTAAAGATCTCTTAGCAATGGATTATAGTGGAAGGTTCAATATTGCAAATTGGTTGTTTTAGAAGAGGATTATTTACTTCTCATTGTTTAGGTAGATTAACCTAATCCCATTGTATCATTTTAGGTATCGACATATTAGCTTTAGTTAAGTCTGTTTAGATTAAAAGTGTTTGACCTTTTTTATCAATTTTGTAAACTTTAGATCCAAAAACAGTTTTTATTAATTTAAAATACATTTTTTGTCAATTTTATATTACTTTATACATCCACATCATTATGCTTTGTCTAGCCATGCAAGCAAGGATTGGAAGCAATAAGTATAGAAGACCTGTTGTTGCAATGTAGAGAAATAGGAAAGGTAACAGGAATGTGAATATTGTGAAGTAAAAATGACAACCTAAGAATCTCTTCAGTGGTGGCAACTAAACTCCTATACTCAGCCTCTATCGTTGATGTGGAAATAGTAGGTTGATTCTTTGTTTTCCAAGCAACAAGAGCATTGCTAAGGAAAACATAATATCTAATTAAAGACTCACAATCAAAGGTGGATCCTTAGTTAGAATCAGAGTAAGCAGAGAGCTGCAAACTATTACTTATTGGATAAAATAAACTAAGATGAAAAGTTCCCCTAAAATATCAAAGCAAGTGCAACAGAGCATGGTAATGTGATACTCTAGGAGCCAAAACAAATTTACTTAAGCACTGCACTAAATAAGAAACATCTAGCCTAATAATGGTAATATAAAGTAAATGTCTAATGATGCATTGGAACAAAGAAAGATCATGAAACAAATCAACTGAATCTCTATTAAGATTAACTCTTGCTTCCATAGGAGTATGTTAAGGCTTGCTGGCAGACAATTTAGCATCACTCAATAGATCAAGAATGAACTTACATTGACTAATAAAAAGACCTTCAGTAGTACAGTAAAGCTCCAATCCTAATAAAAAACAAGCTTGACCCAAGTCCTTGATGGTAAATGCTTTGTCAAGTTCAATTTTAATTATCATAATAAAACCTACAGAACTAGTCAATAACTTATCATCAACATAGAGAAGAATGATTACAAAACCTGCCTATCCAACATGTATGTATAAAGAATGATCATATTTTGAATAATTGAAATCATGCGAGAACAGGAACTTTGATAGTTTTAGGTCTGTTATCTAGAAGTTTGCTTTAAACCATATAAAAACCTTTTTAACTTGCAAACTTGACCAGGAAGTGCTTTATTATAACCCTTTGGAGGTGTCATATAAATATCTTCATTAAGATATCCATGGAAAAAAAACATCGTTTATATCAATTTGCTGTAAAGACCAGTGATTAGCTATAGCAATAATAAGCACAAGTCAAACTATATCAAGTTTAGCAACAAGGGAAAAGGTCTCGTGATAATCAACTCCTTCCCTTTATATATATCCCTTTGCAACTAAATGAGCCTTATGTCTCTTAATGATCCTATCCGATTGATATTTAACCTTAAACATTCATTTACACCCTATTGCCTTTTTCCTTTTAGGCAAAGTTACTAAGCCCTAAGTATTATTGCATTCAAGAGCATCAAGCTCCCTTTTCACGAGATCAATCCATTCTTGTTGATCAGTTGCTTCTAAGTAACTATTAGGTTCTTTAGTCACAAAAACATAACACAATGAGGCAACAAAATCATGTAAAAGATGAGAAAAGTTATGAGGTGTCAACAAGGGATATGGAGTAGTGGTTAGTTAGAAGGTAGAGGGATTAACATAAATTGAAGAGGTAAAACTTGTATGATTGATGTTGGTCACAAAATCTTGCAACCATTTAGGTAGCTGTCTTTGTCTAACAGACCTTTGAAGCTGAGTATTAACAGGTGTAAGCAATGACTAATCTTCATGACTATTTATAGAGGAAGAAGACCTACAAGCTTCACTGGATGGAATGTCACTACTATGATTAGTAAATGACTAATCAAAAGGACATATCTGTTGATCAAAAGAAGATTGATTAGTTGGAGGGGATGACTTAAACAAAACAAAACTTTTAGGCATGGACATGGAAGAATTAGAAACAAACGATTGTGTAGAATAGTGGAAAGGAAAAATGTGTTAACAAAATTTAACATCTCTAGACACTTAAATTTTTCCAGTTTTCAAGTTGTACACTTTATATCCCTTTTGTGTTGAGAGATATCCTAAGAAAACACATTGTTCCCTTCTTGGTTCAAACTTGTCTTTAGAACAGAGTTAAGTACTAATTTAACATAAACAACCCATAACTTTCAGATAACTATAATCTGGTGATGATTCAAACAATAGTTCATAAGGGGATTTCCATCTTTGGCTCTTGTCACGCCCCGAAGCGGCAGAGTCGTAACAGCCTCGCCATGTAAACCATCCTAAGATAGAAGTTAGCTTTACAACCGCTATCTTAAACCTAATCTACACAAGGCGTCCACGACTAACCCGCTTTAAAGTAAACAGTTTGTAATTTAAATAATTTATTTACCTAAGAAAGTGAGAAAAGTTATATATAATCACTATAATTCAGTTATTACATTAATCAGAAATGAAAAGTAATAAATATATGTGTTGATTCTTCAATGTTTTTCCTCACTCCCTAGGATCCAGCAGTTGCTAGCTTCAGAGTAGTTGTTTGCCGCTTCTTAGCCAGCACCTGCACGACGTCTATAGGGATGTGAGCAACCACAGCTCAGTAAGTTAGGATGGAGGACTTAAAACTATACCACAAATACAACAAGGTTTTTAATCAATTTATTAGGTACAATGCATGTGCAAGCAAATGCCATCGTACGATGTTGTCCGGCCGGTCGTGAGATTAGAGAAATTACACTCGTTTTAATCCGGGTTGAGGAGTTGCCATTAATGCAACAACAGCTCACGACTAAACCCAGGCTTGTGCAATGGAGACCTCGTTCCTCCCGCAACTACCTTCGAACCACTGACTTCACCCTTACCGCGACCTCCTCTCCTGTCACTTAGTTCGACTAAGGATAAAGAAGGGACCATTATGCAATCCTGCGCTATCCCTTTCGAAGGGGTCGGTATTTGGCCGGAGAGTCTAAATTCCCCTAATGGGTTGCCATGCATGTCCGATTATGATTGCTAGTAATATATTTGATTAAGTCTAGTTTAGGGTGATTAATCATTTCATACAAAACATACAATAAATGCCAGAGCAACAAACAGAATCATAGCATCACCCATAATCAAGCACATCCACACATTCAACTATCTAGCAAGCACAACAAGCATAATCTTAATTCTCCAATATACAGCATCGTATTAATCCCAACTTACCTCGACTCCTCACCCACTCACTCGAGGTCCGATTTGCTCGGGCCATTGCTGATCATCCCTATAACACAAACGTGGTTTCAGCTTTTCATATAACTATTAAAGGTTTGTTTTATCCTATAATACTTATTGTTAGGTTTTGTTTAAGGTTTAATATGCCTAATTATCTAGGTATTAAGTCTTTTACAGTTATTCTAGGTTTGGGGTTAGGTTCAGGTTCGGTTTTCGTATCGATTTCTAAATTAGGTTTTAGTTCGATTTCTAAGTAATGTTTTAGATTCCAACCCTAGAAATTCGTTTCAACCCATAATATGAAATTAATCACTTTACTTCCCGATCTCCTAAATACCATCATTACGTCTAGTCAGTATTTATTTTACCCGGTATACTTAAATCCATATTAGTGTACCGAATTCACTCCTAATGTGAGAAATTTTTACATTTTCCATATAATTACATAAATTCAAGTTTCTTATCAAATTTATTATATATCCCTATTATTTATATAATATCAATTTTTATCCTAATATTTTTTATTTATTATATTTTCAAAAATTTACATATTATGCATTATTGCCTATTATGTACATAATGCATTTCTAATATTTCTATCACTTTAATTACCATCCCTAAACATCAATTATCATTTCAAAATGTCTAAATTCATCCTAAATCAGATTTTACTCCTAATTTCCTTAATTTACAAAATTAACTTAAAGTTAATTATTTTTCCCTATTAATCATTTACTACATAATTAACCTAATAATTACATCTAACACCCTAAATGCTATAAGTATCATACTCCATCAGATTTCCACATCCTAAAACATCTACTTATTCACTAAGTCAGTAATTAATAATTTAATTACTCAATTAACCTTAAATTACCCATTTTATACCTCATTTTAAGGCCTAAAAATTATCTAAAAATTTCAAAAATTAATTTTTGAAAACAGGCTTCATAGCACTGTTCTATATCATCTAAGTAATCTACACAAAAATTTTGGGCTCGAAACTACACTCCTAAGGTCATTTATTTATAAACCAAAACATGCTCGGTTTTGCATAATTTCTTAAGGACCCTATATCACAAGACATATTTTCATCAAAATAATATTTTTCCTACAAACTACATACAAAAATATTTTAGAATAAAAAAATTCATAATTTTCTAATAATATTTACTATTTTTACAAAATTACGTAAGAATCGGGCTGGAAATTGGACTCATCAATTTGGGTGGCTTCGGCCACCACCGGCCGCCGTGGCCTTGTTGGCCGGCCTAGGCACTGCCACCACCATGTGGTGGTGGTGGCCGTCCACTCCCAGCTGCTCGTCTGGTGTGGGTTCCCTTTGAAAGCCCTAATTGCATAGTTTTTTCTAATTTTTTTCTAAACCGAAATTTTCTCTCAATTTTCGCCTCTCTCTAATTTTCTATGATTTGTATCTGTCCAAATGAGCTTCTGAATTTTTCTTGCTATTTATAGAGCTTTAGGGGTTTTATTGTGCATTAAATGGGACAAGACAATTGTCTTATCCCTAAATTTTTGGCTTTTGTGTTGTTCTAATTTAATTGGTTGATTTTTCTTTTTCAGATTCTGAATGACCATGACCAAATTTACATCATTCCACACTCTTCTGATTTTTTTCTGATTTTTCCACAATTAATTTATAATTTTCTTTAATTATTTACTAAGTTTTTGGCTAATTTAGGTAATTTCGCGTATTTTTATCTATACGTAAATACATGTAGGGTACATGTAAACATTCCTAATTATTATTTTGGTCATTCTAAAATTTTTTGTATACATATAATCTATTTATAGTAATTTATCAGTTATTAAATTACACTATTCGCCTTTTCGATAATTAGCAATTATTATGCTTAAAATTTGAAAATTTTATAATCTCCTATTTTACTACTTATTTTCTTAAATTCAAGTTTACGGGGTCATTTTTCCTAATATTTCTCTCAATAGTTTATAATTTAGGCTTGATAGGATCTTTCAGCCGATCGAAACCTTGAGTGATTGGTTGTGGGGCTTACAGCTTTCACTAAGCATTTTGTTTATTAAGTATGTGGCAATGAGGATACACTCACCCGCCGCCCCCCGCCCCCCCCCCAAAAAAAAGGTCTTTAGTAAATTTGCATTGATGTGTAAGGCTCTCAAAATGTTAAGAAGGTGTTTATGTTTTCTTTCTATCGCTCCATTTTATTGGGGTATGTATGGGATAGTTTTATGATGAACAATGCCAAAGGATGAAAACAAAGACTCACATGTATTAGATATAAACTCTTCCCCATTATCAATCCAAAACAACTTTTGGTACAACTTGAAATCGATTCTTGACATAACAAAAGAAATGTTTCAACATTGACAAGATTGATGTTCATTATGCATCAAGTAAGTCTATGTAGACTTAATAAAATCATCAACCATTGATAGGAAAAAGCTAGCACTAGATATTGATGCAATAGCATAGGGTCCCCACACATCAACATGTAATATTTGAAAAGGAGAAATAGCTTTGTGTTCACTTTCAGGAAGGGACAACCTATGAATTTGCTTAATTGACAAGCATTACAAACAAAAGAATGGAAATCAAGACCCTTATAGCTAGACAAATGTTTCGGCTTAGCTACAAAAGGATGCCCCATGCGAGCATGTAATAGATGAAGTAAATTATCATTAACACATGAAAGAAAAGCATTCTAAGTTAAAGTTTTATTACTAGCAGATGATGAGACTATGTTGGACTTAGCCTGAAGTATATAAAGTCCATCAACAACTGCTGCCCTTACTAACACAGCAGATATATTCAACTCTTGTAAGAGTTTAGGTATTGATAAAAGGTTATGAGATAAATGAGGTAGAAGCAAAACTCGGCTAATGGAAAGAAATTTGTTTATGTATATAGTTCCATGATGTGTGACTGTAAGAAAGTGTCCATTAGGTAGTCTAACATGTACTGGTTTGTGAGTTGTTGTAAGTCATGGAAAAGATTTGAATGAAGGCTCATATGATCAGTTGCTCCATTATTTATGACTTAAGAACACAAATCCATACTTATTATGCTAAAACAATAAGAATAGGTTAAAGTCATACCTACAAACTCTACATAGTTTGCAACAACCTCAACAACGGCTGAGCACTCTTCTTTGCCACGCATCATCTTTAACACTTCATTACATACAATATGTATAAGATCTTGATCCGCTTACTTTGATTCTCCTGTGTTACAAACAAGTGGAGTATCACTAGTAGTGTTACAGAAAGATGCAGTTGTATGATTCCTTTTAAAACCAATCCTATTTTTCTTATTTATCCTCTTGCCCTTGTACCAATTAGGGTATCCAATCAATTGAAAACATGAGTCTATTGTGTGACTTGCACCTTTGTAATGCTTAAAAACTACCTTACTAATTTAAGTCTTAGCTTTTCTTCCATCGACTTGATTCTTAGAAGACTCTATTCTATTCATCAGATATGCAGATACATCCAAGTCAGTAGAAATAACCGAAGTAACTTCCTTTTGCTTTTATACTTATTGCATCAAGTAAAAAGCCTTATTCACGCTGAGTATCTAATCCATTGAGAGAATCTAATTACGTACACTATCATAACACTCATTGATTCCCATGAGAAATTCAATCGGCTTAGTATAACACTCATGTTCTAAAACTTTGTTCTTTAGTTTACAAGTATAATTAGACATATAACTACACTTTCAACAAGGATATGAATGAATAGCATGAAGTTCATCCCAAAACTGTTTCGGTTGTCGAGCTTAGTTTTTCACTTTCTGGTTCTTTTATAAAATTAAGTCTTTTTTAAACCGATCAATACTAAACCTTACTCGTTTAATACTAACACTCAATTGGGGTTTAAAGAAAATCGATTTTTAATTTGAAAATGCCTTGGAGTTGCCATCTAACCAAAGTCGGAAAAAAAAGTTAAGTTATAACTAATTAAGTGGATTGATTATAACTTGACTACTGATCTATTGATTAAACTAATTTATGAAACAGTTTTTAAAAATTAGAGATCTAAATCTATGGTTTTTTTAAATCCTAAACGGATACCACTTTTTAACTTTCCAATTTTAAATTTACTTTTCAATAATACCCTTTTTCTATTTCTAAACGACTAATCATATTACATGCGACATAAACTAATTAATTTAAACAAATATCTACAAAAATAGAAAAAAATAAAACTTTCCATATTTTAGGTCGTTTTGTACTTACGTACAAGTACCTACGTACTTGTTATTCAAGATCAAATTATTGTAATTCATTTACCAAAAATATAGCGGGTTGATTAATTTTAATTTTTAAAAAACAACTGAATTTACGTTTTTACTCACTTTGATTTATTTGAAGAAATTTCCTAAAGGGTCCTAAATTGAATTTCATTTTTGGAAATTATAAAACACCCTAGTTTGGAAAATGGTTGATTTATTTTTATTTTACTTTTGGAAAATCAATTTTTTAAGTGATAAAACAATATTATTATTATTTATTATTTATTCCTCTTACGTTTTATTTTTATTTTTTGTTATTCTTTGGTTTTTTTAGCGAAAATGTGAAAATAAATAAATAAAACTAAACTAAATACTTCTTCATTTTTTTCCTTCTTTTTCTTTTTCTTTTTCTTTTGTCTTTCCTTTTTTTAGTTTCCCTCTCTCTTTTTTTCTTTTGCTTTTTTCTTCTTTTTGTTAATTACAATTACATTCACCTTACAAACAAGTAAAATGATAAAAAACAAATAAATAAGATAATACAACACAAAAACCAAAATAGGAAGTGGGGAAATGGACCAAATGAATAAAATGATAAAAAAAACAAATAAATTAAATCTAAGCTCAAGTTCAACGGTTCTTTATTTAAATTAAAAATCTACTCTATTTAATTGTGACTTTTCAAATTTTCTTTTATATTTTTTTGAATTTTTCATTTTTTTGTATATTTTTGTGCTTTTTCCTATTTTCCTTTTTTTTTTGTACTTTCATGAACTTCATATTGCTTTGTTTTCTCATTTTTCTATTTTTTGCATTTTTCCTAATTTAGGACCCTTTAGCTTATTCTAAAAATAAATAAATAAATAAGAGAGGGGGGCGGGGTAAAAATGAGTTGATTAACTAAGGTAGGTAAAGTGCTCTTAGAGTTGGCTAAGACCCTAAATAGAATGAGAAAGCTTAGTTGTACTCTAAAGAGTTGACGAACTAAGGTAGGCAAAATGCTTATAGAATTGGCTAAGACCCTAAACTAAAAGAGGAAACTTGGTCGTGCCCTAATGAATTGACTAATCACGGCGGATAAAGTGCTCTTAGAATTGGCTAAGACCCTAAATTAAAACCCGATAATGCCTTATTGAGCTAACTAACCTAGGCGAGAGCATCTCTCGGGAACTAGCAACTCTAAAATTGGATCGATCTAAAAGACTTGGTAGTGTTCCTTTAAGTTGACTAGCTTAAGAGGGAGTGTTTCTTAGGGATTAGAAACCCTGAAATTGGATCAATCTAAAAGACTTGTTAGTGTTCCTTTAAGTTGACTAACTTAGGTTGGAGCATCTCTTGAAGACTAGTAACCCTAAAATTGGATCGATTTGGAAAACTTAGTAGTGCTCATTTGAGCTGACTAACCTAGGCGAAAGCATCTCTCAAGGACTAACAGCCTTGAAATTGGATCGATTTAGAAAACCTGATAATGCTCTTTTGAGCTAACTAACCTAGGCGGGAGTGCCTCTCAAGGATTAGTAACCTTAAATTAGATTCATTTGGAAAACTTGGTTGTGAGCCCCTAAAATTGAGTTTAAGATAACAGAGCCTAGATTTAGGGCTTTTAGGAAAAGTTAACCGATTGAGTCCACACTTTACGACTAGGATAAAAAAGTTAGACCAAGTAATAAAATGAAGTTAGATTTTAAAAAATAATGACCAAAAATCCCAATTTTTCTCTTAGAAGTGGGATTATTTAATATAGTAATAAAAAGCCCGGAACCCCTAAAATTGAGCTCAAATTATGACAAAAATTTAGAGATAAGTTAATTAAGCTAAAAAATAAGATAGTATAATATAATTTACTATATGAATATATATGTATTTTTATGAGTATACCCGGTATAAATAATAATTATACCTGTAAATTAACCCTAAATTACTTAATTATATATATATTGTGTTGAATTCATGAAATTAATTAAGAGAACATATCCTAAAAATCAAACATATGTTAGAAATTTAATTATATGAGTATAGTTGTACATTACGCGTGATATATACACACAATATATATACTTGTATATTACTAAATAACTAAATGTTAATAAAATACACCTAAAATACTAAAATAATTGAAAATCCTATCTTAATAACTCAATTTGCGACTGGAAATTCTGGAGAATCACCGTAGCAAGCCTTAAAGACAAATAATTGCTAATTCAATAGCAAATGTTCCTATATAAGATACCTCCTACTTCAATTATGGGGAGAAAACAAAAGAAACAAAAATTAAAAGAATTCCAAAGAGGTGGAAAAACCCTATAAATACTAAACCCTCAGCAGACTAGCAATAGTTTAGGAATTAGGAACTGAGAATTGAGAAAAAAAAAATCTGAATAATAGAACAATTTAAGAAAAAATACATAAAAACAGGGAAACCCACCGTGCCACCACCGTACCAAACCTAGATGACCACCTGACAACAAGCCCAACCATCCACCACCAGTCCATGCCACGTCTAAGCCTTCTGACATACCCCCACTACCCCACGGTCGTCGGAACCACCAAGAACAGCGAGATCAAATTCTTGCCCTATTTTTCAATAATTCGTGAAAAATATTAAATCCACCTAGAAAATTATGAAAAAAATTGTACTTAGGTTATTTTGAACATGCTTTTATGTGATATTTTCATTTTTGAAAAATTCGTAATATTTAATATAATTTCTTAGGAAATATATTAGTCATCCGAATATAGAATTTGTAAAATAAATGTACTAAATAATGTTGTTTCTAACTAAAAATTTTTGTGTAAGATGTGTATGATATATAGATAATTGCTATGTAGCTTGAATTTTGATTTTAATATTTTTAATATTTATTGCATTTTTTGGCCTAAAAATAGCTCGAAAATAGGTTGAAATTAAGAATTAAATAGGAAATTATGAAATTAATTGAGAAACTGGATATCTACTGATCTCTAGTGAATAATAATAATGTTGGGTTAAATTGAAATTAATTTGGTGTAAAAAGAATCATAATCGACTAATTTAGGATTAAAAATCGTAAATACGAATATATAAGCAATAGGTCAAAAACTCGAAACTAAGTGATAACTGAATTCTCCGTATTTTTAGGAGTCTATAAAAATTTTTGGGGAATTATTTAGTAACCTAAACTATTTATTACGATTTTACTTAGTAAAATAGCTTAATTTATTAGTTGGAATGTATTTTTAGTAATTATAAGTTAAAATGGATTAAATAGTTAAATAAAAACTATGTATGAGATTGCAGATCAGAATGGATAAAAAGTGTATAATTAATATATTTACTGATATTTTCTGATCGTGATATACTATAGGTATATTATGGTTAGATAATATTCATATTATAACGTTATATAGAAAAATTAGGTAAAATCCAATCTAATAACGTAAATTACATATAATACGATAATATTTATATAAATATATATAACTGTATTAAAAACTTGAATTACCCGTTAAAAGTCGTCTTTTGAACAAGACTCGTAAAATGTGTTATTAGGTCTGTACGAACCCAACGACATTAATTTTATTAAAATCAGATAATCTTAAGCAATATAACCTATACTCTATCATATTCTAGAATGTATGTATTTTGGTAACCCTACCGGAATTAAAACATGATTTAATAAATTGAAAGTACGTTTCGATGCAATGAAACAATATATAATACGTAATAGTATAGATGACGTAAAGTATCAATAATTAATAATTTAATTCGATATATAAGGATAATATGACTATATATTATAGAAATAATATATATATATATATATAACCGTTTTAGATTGAATTTTAATTTTTTTCGTAATTATTATGAAAACTGAATTTGGGTCTTTTGTGTAAATAGGATGTTCCAGTACAAAAACGGTTGACGACTTGAGTCAACAGTAGTGAGCGTTTAAACAAGTAAGTTAGGATTGTGGCTTCACCGCCTGTTAGGATATTGTATTAAAGTATCTGGAGACTTAAGAGTACTTTTAACTGTGTTTGTAATTAGTTGATTGTGCGCATGCTATGTATGTGTATGATACTTAGTTGTAACAAGAGTTAAACTCTTTGGTGTGTTGTTTTGTATGTTTACGTTGTTTCTGTATTGTATGAACTTGTTTGGTCATCTTTAATTAAAACTAATGTTTATTCGACTAAAAAGAAACTGGACCTACATAACACCCATTAAGGGAAATGATTAAGAGTGTCGGGCTATATACCGACTTCCTTCGATGAGGATAGCTGAAATTGTCCTCTTCCCATCCTTGGTCGAACTAAGTGCCAGGTAAAGAGGTTGCGACAAGGATGGGGACCATGGTTTGAAGGTAATCATAGGAGGAGGGTGTTCTCCATTGCATAAGCTTAAGTTTGGTCTAACTTGAGTCGCGATGAAACTCCTCAATCTGGGTTAGACTGAATGTAATTTCTCTAACCTCACAGTGGATTGGATAACATTATGCGATGTTTTATTTGATTGATTGCATTACATTTCATCATAATTAATAGTTTTGCTTGTGATTGTATGGTCCTCTTCTAACTCTGTTCAACTTACTGAGCTAGTTGTACTCACATCCCTATAGATTTTTTTGCGAGTGCTAAGTGAGGTCAAGATGTTTCGATACCACCATTCACAGGTTAATGTATTGTTATTTGAGAAAGTAAGGAATGCGGAATCAACTAAACCTCGGCTTTTGACTTTTTGAGGAAACTAACTAAGAATTCCCTAGGACATTCACAAATTCCCTAGGACATCCACTAGTTCCCTAACTTTTGTATATAGTCTGCAAACCTGTAGCTTTTCAATATAATTTGATTGTAAATTATAACTTTGATGTAAGATGTTTATGTTAGTATTGTTGTGTTATGAGACAATAGGTTATATAGAACAGGTATTTTGTAAAGCTATACCATAAGTTTGATTACTCATAGGTATCAGAACGAATGCTTTAAGCTGGTTGAATCGTGTATACCTTGTGTGGACTATATCTATGATAATAGTTGTGAGGTCAGCTTCTATCTTAGGTTAGTTTACACGGCGGGACTGTTATGACTTTTCTTGTTCGGAGTATAACACTTGTACTGCTCCTTTGAGCTAACTAACCTAGGTGGAGCATCTTTCGGAGACTAGTAACCCTAAAATTGGATCGATTTGGAAAACCTTGTAGTGTTCCTTTAAGCTGACTAGCCTAAAAGGGAGCGTATCTTGGGGACTAGCAACCCTGAAATTAGATCAATCTGGAAAACTTGGTAATACTTCTTTGAGCTGACTAACTTAGGTGAGAGCGTCTCTCGAGGACTAGTAACACTAAAATTGGATTAATCTAGAAAACCTGGTAGTACTCTTTTGAGCCAGCAAACCTAGGCAAGAGCGTCTCTTGGGGACCAATAATCCTAAAATTGGATCAATCTAGAAAACTTAGTAGTGCTCTTTTGAGTTGACTGACCTAGGCAGGAGCATCTCTCGGGGACTAGTAATCCTAAAATTGAATCGATTTGGAAAACCTGATAATGCTTCTTTAAGTTGACTAACCTAGGCGGGAGTGTCTCTTAGGGACCAATAATCCTAAAATTAGATCAATCTGGAAAACCTGGTAGTGCTCTTTTAAGTTGACTAACCTAGGTGAGAGTGTCTCTCGAGGACTGGCAACCCTAAAATTGGATCAATCTAGAAGACCTAGTAGTGAGAAGTGCCCTACAGTTTCGTGAAGAGAAAGTTGAAAGAAAGCGCCCTATGGGCTCGTTAAGACAAAGTTGATGAGGAGACACATCCTGTTGGCTTGCTTAAGTAGATTTGATGAGAGAAAGTGCCTAATGGGCTCATTAAGAGAAAGTCAATGAGGAGACATGCCCTATAGGCTCTCTAAGAGAAAGTTGGTGAGGGAAATGCCTTATGGGCTCGCTAAAGACCCTAAAGGAAGATGACAAAAGAAGGTTTAAAAGCTAGCTAGCAACCTAGAAAGAAAGATGAGATGACGCCCTAAAGGCTAACGGGATCCCTAAAATGAAAGACAGGATAGCACCCTAAAGGTTAATTAAATCCCTAAGAAAAGAGGAGTCAGTGCTCTAAGAGCTTACTAACACCTTAGAAAGACGAGACAATACCCTAAAGACTAGCTATAGCCTTAAAAAGAATAGTAAAAGAGACAGCGCTCTAAGAGCTAGATAGAACCCCAAAAAAATGAGAAGAATAAAAGAGGGGTTAGCGTTCTAAAAGCTGACTAAAACCTTAGAAAGATAAGACAACACTTTGTAGGCTAACTGGAACCCTGAAAAGAATGAAAGAGGGGTCAGTGCTCTAAGAGCTAGCTAATACCCTAGAAAGAAGGGACAACGCCCTAAAGGCTAGCTAGAACCCTAAAAAGAATAAAAGAGGGGTTAGCACTCTAAGAGCTGGCTAGAACCCTAGAAAGACAGGACAACGCCCTAAAGGCTTGCTGGATCCTTGAAAAGAAAAAGATGGGTTAGTGCTCTAAGAGTTAACTAGAACCCTAAGAGGAATTTTGATAAAGAATTGAAGAAGTAAGGTAAGGAAAATAACCGGTTTTAAAAGACTTCTTAACTTGGAAAAGTATTTACAAGGAGATTGTTAAAAAACCATTTATGAAAAAATACATTAGGGATAACCTTCTTGATTTGAAAAAGAGTCAACAAATTGCAACAAAGAAAAAAGATCTAAAGTATTAAGGTTAATTTAAAAAAAAGATTACCATGGAAAGGAAATAGATGACATGAATTGAAAGCTTGGCTACTCAAGTCGACATAGATTGGACAAGAATTTTGTGATAAGGCTTTACTTTCTCTCTCTTCTCTTTTTTCTTTTTCTTTTTATTTGTTTTTAAAAGTTTTGCCAATGGGTATAAATTCTTATTTAAGGAATAAGCTTATAACTATCCCTATCCTTAGTAATCATGTAGAGCTTCTCATTGCCCTTAACCTTAAGGCTTTCTCATGGGGCTTTTGTGATTTCAAGTCAGTCTTTTCTTAAGGAAAAGGTAACCCATGATTAGTTTAGTCGAAAAGGTCTTCCTTGCAAGCACTTCGTATAGATTTCACTCTTGGCTATAGTTCTAAAAATTACAATCCATTTTATAGGTGATATGCCTTGATCAATCTGTTAGGTCCTTTTCGGTTCAACATCATGAATTTAGGCTTTTGGTCCAAGGGTTTTAAAATGATTAATGAGAAGGCCTGAAAGAAATACTTTTATTAATCCTAGGTGTACAAGTTAAGAACCCTAGGGAAAAATTAAAAGCATGCTTGCCCCAGTTTCAAAGACAACTTTTATTAAAAATAGATTATCATTCAAGATCGAAAGAGCTTTTACTGTGTAGTATTGCGGGTAGGAAGGCTTTGTATGATTTAGCATAGGTAAAAGAGGCTTTGGATGGATATAGAGATTTTAGGTTTCTGAGCTTTAGAACGTGACTTAAGGCCTTGTGTTTCTGGGGTTATTTAGGATTTGACTCCTAGCCTTTTGATTCAACTTGGTTGCCTTTATTGGGATATGAAATATTTCTCAGGGCTTTTGTCTTATGCTTAGGTGTAATTCTTTTGGCTTCTTTTTCTTTCCTTCTTTTTTTTTTTTAATTGCTTTGCCCCATTATCTTTTACTACTCTTTCTCTTCTTTTGGCTCCAAGAGTGATTGTCTCCATTATCAAGTTTTTGCTTTTTAAACAATTCAAGACCCTAAATCTATAAGCTTGAGGTGCTCGAAAAGGAAATTGGTTCTTCTTCATTTTAGAGAAAAATAATTTATCAGAAATAAATGTCATTTTTGAATTAATATTACTTACACAAGCATAAACCAATCTTATCCCTATTTTCTAATCAATGACCCTAACCTCCAAATTGCCCCATTGTAGGGTGGTTCTTGATAGGGTTTGATTTTGAAAATTCTCTAAATAGGTCCAACAAGGTGAACAACAGATGATTGTGTTTAAGATTTATAAATGAATGCCTAACTTCATTTTAATTTACATATCACATTCAAAGTGGATCTCCTTTAAGAAATGTGTCCAAGGTATCCTCACCATTACATAACTCAACTCTCAAAGTGTTTCAAGTTGGTGTATAGAATATAGCTTGCCTCTTCTCATCTTAAACTTTTCGAAAAGTGAGTTATCAATTTCTGAAGGAGAAATCCATATTTATTTGCCCAAGGTGAAGATTGGTTTTGCCCCCTAGTTTCTCAAATCATACCCCAATATTTAACTTTGTGTTATTGTTCAATTCATGATTAAGCTTAGCTTTCTAAACAGGTCAGGGGTTTTAGCTTGGCTCGGTTACTTTTAGGGGCTAAGGATTGTGCTTAGGTTGGTTGCCTTGATGGTCGTGGTTCATGTTCAAATTGGCTACTTGGCTTAGTGGCTTATGTTTAGGTAAGTCACTTGAATGGGCCTAAGGTTGGTGTTTAGGTTGAATGCCTAGCCAAGTGGCCTGTATTTAGGTAGGTTACCTAAATGGTCTTAAGGTTAGTGTTGGCCAAGTGGCTTGTGTTTGGATTAGATGGGATAAAGGGCTCGTGTTAGCTTCTTTAATAGGTTTGGTGTGGGTTGAAAGCCAAGTGGTTGGGTAAGTTACTTGATTGGGCCAAAGGGCTCGTGTTTGTTGAATGGGCCAAGAGCTTGTATTAGGGTTGAATGGGCCAAGGGGCTTATGTTTGTTGAATGGGCCAAGAGCTTATGTTGGCTCTTTAGGCTTATAAGGATTTATAGCCATTTGGTAACTTTTCTTTTCATTTTTATATATATTTTTTTCCAATTTTTTCTTTTTTTTTAAGAGAGAGAGAGAGGTAAAGTTTTATTTTTAGAAAATAATTTACAAATAAGGATGGTGATTTTTTAGGTTCTATTTAAAAGTCTATGGATTTTATTTTCATTTCCCTAAATAAGAATGAATAATGGTTAGATAAATGTTTCTTGAATGACTATTTAGAAAGATGGGAATGTTTAAAGAATGAAAAATAATAAACTAAAGAGAGCTTTATTAAAAGGATTAGGATACAAAAATAAAGGCAGAGAACCTAGTATTTATTCTGGAACTTTATTCTAGGCTCTCTAGATCTGAATTGAAAAAACTTTACATTAAGTCCTGTATACAGGCCTTAAGATCCTTTATCATCTCATAAGTATCCCCAATAACCTGTTCTAAAAGGGACCTTAAGGCCCGGTTGTGAGCCTCAAAACATTCGAGCTTTTCCTTCAAATATGCAATTTCATCCTTCGACATTTGTTCACAAATTATAGAGGTGTCCAGTAGCCTCTTGTTCACTTGATCATTTGCTTGATTATTTACCATCCTAAGTTTACACATTTTATGGATAAGAATTAGTCATCAATGCAACAAAAGAAAAAAAAAATGTAGAAATTTGCAAAATGTTAAGGTCATTTGAGTTAATATATTACTCCTCAAGTTGCAACCTTAAGACTTGTTTGCATTAAAACTCTTGAATGATTAGTAAGGTTACAATTTCTTAAGGGTAATGTATTAACTCAAGCTCGAATGAAAGTATATGCAATTTAGGTGGGTTCTAAAAGGTCTTTAAGCTCTGTAATCTCACTTGTTTTTTAGAAAATACTTTCTTTGATCACATAAGCTTAAGTGGAGTGGCTAAATCGACCTCAAACAGTGGTTACCCCACAACACCTGGAACTTACACAATGGCTCCCCTCCTAAGGTCCTTCGATGGCTTGGGTTTGACCGCATCGACTTTGCATCTTTGATGCAACAGATGAACCCCCCCATGTCCTGATATATGCTATTTGCAAAATAAATATGCTAATTAAAACAAAAATGCACATGAAGTCAATAATAAATAAATAATTGAATATACAAATAAATAAACAAATAACTAAACAACATGAGTAATTTAAAAAGTGATTTTAATTTCAGAATGTTTTTAAGTGGTTAGCTTTCTAAAGGATCTTTAGTAGAGTCGCCAAGCTATCGAGCCTGGTTTTTCACCTCTCAATTCTTTTATAAAATTAAGTTTTCTTTAAACCAATTAATACTAAATCTTATCCATTTAATACTAACTTTTGACTAGAGTTTAAAGAAAATTGGTTTTTAATTTAAAAATGCTTTAGAGTTGCTGCTCAACCGAAGTTGGGAAAAAAGTTAAAGTTATAACTAATTGGATGGATTGGTTATAACTTAACTGCCAGTTTACTGATTAAACCAATTTATGAAACAGTTTTTAAAAACCAGAGATCTAGATCTGAAGGGTAATTTTTTAAACTTTAAATGAATACCACTTTTTAACTTTCCAATTTTAAATTTGTTTTTCAATAATACCCTTTTTCTATTTCTAAACGACTATTCACATTACATGTAACATAAACTAATTAATTTATACGAATATCTACAAAAATGAAAAAAATAAAACTTTCTATATTTTAAATCACCTGTAATTACGTACAGGTACTTACATACCTGTTATTCTAGATCAAACTTTCGCAGTTCATTTACCAAAAACACAATGGGTTAATTAATTTTAATTTTTGAAAAATAACCAAGTTTACATTTTTATCCACTTTGATTTAATTGAATGGGTTGATTAATTTTAATTTTTGAAAAATAACCAAATTTACATTTTTATCCACTTTGATTTAATTGAAGAAATTTTCTAAAGGATCCTAAATTGAATTTCATTTTTGGAAATTATAAAACGCCCTAGTTTGGAAAATGATTGATTTATTTTTATTTTATTTTTACAAAATCAATTTTCTAAGTGATAAAACAATTTTATTATTATTTTTATTTATTGTTTATTCCTCTTACTTTTTATTTTTATTTTTTGTTATTCTTTGTTTTTTTTTTGGCTAAAACGTAAAAATAAATAAATAAAACTAAACTAAATACTTCTTCATTTTTTTCCTCCTTTTTCTTTTTTTTTTCTTTTTTCTTTCCTTTTTTCGGTTTTTCTCTCTCTATTTTTTTTCTTTTGCTTTTTTCTTCTTTTTTTTTCTCTTTTTGTTAATTACAATTACATTCACCTTATAAATGAATAAAATGATAAAAAAAAACAAATAAATAAAATAATACAACACCAAAACCAAAATGGGAAATGGGGAAATAGACCAAGTTGCGCCCGGGTTAGTGAGTACGGCTTGGATCCAGTTCGGGTTGGGTCAAATCCGGATTGCGTCCAGTGGCTAGAGCAGCGTGTCGGAAGCCATTGCAGGGTGTATTTTGAGCGGGTGAGGGTAATTTGTAGGTTTCATATTGGACTTAGGGGGTTTAGGAGTGGTGACAGGGCTTAATTTGGCCAATGGTGGCGATCGGTGCTTAGAGTAATGGTGTGTGTGGGTTCATAATAGGGGTCAGTTTGTTGTAATGGCTGTAGGTTTAGGGTGAAGGCCAAGAGAGAGAGAGAACTAGGGTAGAGTGGTCACATTTGTGTGTTGCGGCCAGCAGTGAGGATGGGGTCGTTGAATGGGTATTTGGTGTCGATGGTGTAGATTGGGTGTGAGCAAGAGAGAGAAAAAGGCTAAGAGTGAAGGAGTTGGTTTGGTTGGGTTACATATGTGTGAGGGGGTGGCTCGTGTGGTTGTGCGCGTGGCTAAGGAGGGTTTGTAAGTGGTTGTGTGTTAGTCGTTAATGTGTTTGGGTTTGGATCTTCTCTAATGGTTGCACCTACTGTGTTGGCTCGGGTCAATGGATTGGGTATGTGTTTAAGAGTGAGAGTAAAGAGAAAGAAAGGTAGTAGAAAGAGAGTCCAAGCATAAAGAGCAAGGATGAGGGTGGCTGAAAGAGTGGTGTCTCGTGTGTGGGTTTGTGGGTGGTGGTATGATGAATGGTCGAGAGAAGGGCGGAGTGTGTCATAGGTCAGTGTGTGGTGGCCATAACTGGTAAGGGGGAGAGGGTTCAAGAGAGTAAGCTTAGAGAGAGAGTTAAGAGTGTCTAGAAGAGAGAAGGCTAAGAGAGATTTGTTTGGAGAGAGAAAGAGAGAATTGCCGTGGACAGTAGAGAGAGAGAGAGATTTGGTTTCCGGAGAGAGAGAGAGAGAATGTATGGTCCCCCTTTGTGTTATGTGTGATTTTTTCGAAAAATCAAACATCCTCTCACTTGCGTGTGTGTGTTTTTTTAAATCAAAATCCCCTCTATTGTTTCTATCTCTTTTTCAAATCCAATCCCCCTTCCTTGTATGTGTTTGTTTTCTTTTTCAGTTAGAGTCACCCCCTCCTTATTTTTACAGTGTGAATTTTTTCTTTTAAAATGAGAAAGTGAGGGGGAAAAAAGGAAAGGAGAAAAGGAAAATAGGGAAATAAAGTGTGTTGTTATAGCAACTCATAACGTGTCACGTGTTATAATTAGACATGTGGTAATATGTGGATTTAAAGAAGAAAAAGATAAAAAACAACTTCATGCCCTCATTAAGTCTCAAATCCTTAATCTTTAACTTAACTTATATGTAAAGTTTATATACTTATCCGTTAAACCATTGGCTTATATCTTATTTAATTGCACGTATGGACTACTTCAGCTTGAGTTAGATTTAAATATAAGCTTAGGTTCAACGGGTTTTTATTTAAATTAAAAATTTACTCTATTTAAATTACCTAAAAACTTTTATTGTCCAAATTTCCTATTTTTTTCAATTTTTTGTAACTTTTCAAATTTTCTTATATATTTTTATGAATTTTTCCATTTTTTTGTATTTTCTGTACTTTTTCCTATTTTCTTTTTTTTTTTTGTATTTTCCTGAACTTCATATTTTTGGGTTTTCTTATTTTTTTTTTTTATTTTTGCATTTTTCCTAATTTAAGACCTTTAAGCCTATTCTAAAAATAAATAAATAAAAGAGGGGGTGGGGGGTGGGGGAGGGAGGCCAAAAATGAGGTGTCTGCATTAGCTTACTGTAATAGGCATCAATTGAAAGATTTCCTCATTTTAGATTTGAGATTTCGTATTGAATTTGAAAAATAAGCGAACCATTGGTCACATTAAAGCACTTAGCAATTTCATTCCATAATTTGCAAGTAGAATGTGCATATAAAAATCCTTACACTAAATCATCAGTTATGGAATTTAACAGTCAACACCTTACCATAAAGTCACACTTGATCCATTTCAACAAATCTTGTGGTTTGTTATTATCAAGTTTGATTAGACTTCCATTGACAAATCCTAATTTTAGCTTTAAGCTTAAAGCCATCTTTATTGCTTTGCTCCATGCAATGTAGTTAGATCTATCAAATATGATATTTCTAATAGACATCGAAGGACTATCCAATCCACTAAGATACATCAAATCGATAAAACTTAGATCAGGAATTGCTGTCATAATGAATCCTTAGGACGATCTACCACTACAAAATATAATTCGAAGATAATACCTAATTAGAATCGCTCTAATACCATGTAGCAAGTCCGGTTGTGTAACACTGGTAACTTTCCAGTTCTATTCCTTCATAAGCGTAGATTACATAGGGAAGAAGATGAACAACACTTGTGGTGATGGAATGCAGAGAGAATATGTTGACCCAGTATGTGTGTGTGTGTGAAGAAAATAACTCATCGATTACCAATCGGTTATAAGGAGTATTTTATAAGGAGTATTTATACGGTGGTTAAACAACTAACTAACTAACAGAAAATAAATAATCTCATATAAGCAATTGCACCCAGTAATAATCTTATACCTATGAAAATACAGCTGTACATAGTAATAGTCAACATTCGGGATCTTCAAGAATGATTGAAAAATCAATAATTAAGTAAAACACAATATTCATATAGCTGCTTACTGAACCTCACATGGCTTCTACGAAAGGTGGCGAAACCTTGGTCATTGAAAACAGTGGCTTCAGTGTGCTCTCACCGCCTAAGGGATTCCCTCTTCCTATGTAAAATTAATAAATAAGAGGGTTTTTTTTTAAAAAAAAAAAATGAGAGTCAAGTGGATATATCGTGTAATTTAATATATTCTGAACTTTTCAAAATGCGTTTACGTTGGCTTCCAAAACCACGCTGCACATGAAACGAAATTATACACGTCTGGAGAGATCCTTATGAAGCAATGCAGATGACTTTTGCTAACTCTTCAAATTATAAGAAAACAAAGTAAATAGGAGGAAAATGCTGGAAATCAGTGGCAATTTTGTATTTTTACAAAGTCTAACTGGAAGTAAAAGTGGATGGAATAGGAGAAAAAATAGATGAAAATCTTCCTGTTTTAAAGTGTGAAATTGTAAGAATTAACCCTTAAAGCGGAAATGAATCCTCTCGAAATTGCATTATTTCTTTTTGTGTAAATCACATTATTAGCCACCTTGCAAATTCTTAAACTCGAATGACCATCTCTGTCATTTTAATTGTACTCAAAACTTTCTAATATATAATGTTTCATGCCCTAATAAGTTTAAGAAACCTGGATACTCCAAGATAAATTTTATATTTACTCAAATACTCCAGGATAATTTTTATAAATAAGGACCTAATGCGTTGGCAAAAAAATAAAAATAAAAAAGGAGGTCCTAATGCATGTCAAATATATGTAAATGTATAGCCGAACTCATTGGAGGTATCGGTATACAAAAATTTTTAGAATGGTTATTAAATGTTTTTTCTTTTCCTAATTATTTCGTGAATCGAGCAATAAAAAAGACTTTTCCCCCCTTATTTCTTTCTCATCTTATTACATGTAAAAATATATATATATATTTTTTTAAATTAGAATATTCCTAAATGAAAATCGGGAGTACATGAATAGTCCGCATTGTACGCGGTGGGGTATGATTTAAGCTGGCTTGAGTTCCGTATAAATCTTTTTGTTCTTCGTCCTTTCATTTAATCAAAATGAGTTCACACACACTGACTTTGACTTTGCTCCTTTTGTGGTCAGTGTGCCACTTCTTGTTCACTTGTTTTCTAGAAATTTTACAATAATAAATAATTAAAATAATACCAGATCTGTTATTACTTCACCATCTTTCTTAATAATGTCACCATCACATATCTCAGATCCATAATTCAATAATCTGCCATCACCAACTAAATTAATAATCCGTCATCTTTATTCTAGATCGTCTCAATTGTTTCTTTTTGGTCCCCAAGCATGTTATCATGTGTGGAGATAATACAAAAACTATAAATAACTGAAAAGCCATTAACAAATAATGTTGATTTAAATAAATAGTGCTTAAACCAAAACTACTAGCTTCGGTTCGATAAGCATCAACCATGTGAAGTTGACATATTAGAAATTAGTTGCTTGGTAGATCCGCTATCATATTAATGGTTTTGACGATTTGTTCATTCTTTTCAACCGATTTGAAAAACGGTTTGGTACATATTTCTATACGTACTTATCATACATGCATTAGTCTTGACATACAAAACCCAAAAAAAAGAAGAAGATATATATATATAGTTTTCGATCCCGTATAAGTCTGGATATAGGTTTTAAGATCGAAAATGTGAATAACATTTGAAGTAGGCTAAATCGAGTTAATATATTATAATTATATATATAAGAATTTTTGCTTTTATGTATTTTAGTATATCTTCAAATTTTTGGTTATATAATCTTATTTGGAGTTTCTACATTCTGATTTTTCATTTTGATGAGATTGATCTAGCTTTTCATTTCATCATTTATTTATATATATATGTATATATATTTTTAAATTTGGACTATTGAATTCACAACTTGATTAGTGGTTTAGATTTAAAAGAATATATATTAAAGGTACAATGAAGATGGAATTGGTTAGAAAAATAAGAATGGAATTATAGGAAAACCTAATTTTGCATCTAACTCGAGAGTGATCAGAACCTTGCTTTTCTTTTGTTTTATAATTCAAAATTCGAACATTTCAAAGCCTCAAAAATGTTATTGAGAAGTAATCATTCGGGGAAAGTATAAACTGGAACCCAACTTTAGTTTCACCCAGTTAAGGACCCTGACTTAGTTATGGCAGCAATTAGTGATTAAGGAAATGGAGATTATAAAGTGACTTATCCTTTAAAACAATATTGAAGACTTAAGTAATGCTATACAGAAAATTTTGTCTTATCTTTTCAATTTGAGGAAGAGGAATAAAAGGCCTGGTAAAAAGCATTCATATAAGAACAAGTTCATATAAATTTTTAGATTTAAAAAAACATAGGAATTTGATAATTTAGATTTAAGAAAACATAAATAAATAGTGATATGAAACATTGCATTGATGGATGAGTCACTTGTAATTACATAAATAAATAGTGATATGAAATATTGCGTTGATGGATGAGTCACTTGTCATTACTAATAATATTTAAATACTTAAAAATAAAGAAATGTATTTTTTTAAAAAATATCAATAATATATATATATATCAAAATTTTATTAATATTTATATAATATTTATTAATTTACATGATATGTTACGACTGTGGGTCATTTCTCTTTGAAAAAAAGAAAAAGGTTCCGGATTGCAGGATTAATGCTAAGATTTTGAAATAATTACACCTTTTACTAAGTTTGCAAAGTCAATAGAATTCGTCAACAGACGATCCCCCCCCCGTCCAATTGTATACTGTAGTACTGTCTATGCAATAATGATAAGAATTTAATGACCAACCACTACTCTGGTTCGGTTGGAGCGTTGGAGCCATGATTTGTCCTGTTTTTAATGGGACTATGTTTCTGCCCGAGTTCGTGAAACTCTGCCGAACCAACTTGCAAAATGTTCCGACTCTTCTTTGCCATCTTATAATGAATTTTTCTCTTAAAATAATCAAAGTTAATTATGTGATATATTTGGTCAACGGTCAGTTATGGTATATACAAATATAGATTCATGAATTTGGATTTAACCAACTTGCAAAGTGCTCCGACTCTTCTTTGCCATCTTATATTGAATTTTTCTCTTAAAATAATCAAAGTTAATTATGTGACATATTTGGTCAATGATCAGTTATGGTATATACAAATATAGATTTATGAATTTGGATTTTTTTATATTTTAAGAATCGATTTTGCTCTCTATTTTACTTTTAATTTATATTCTTTTAACCATGAAATGAATTAGGAATTTGATAATTTAGATTTAAAAAAACAAAAATAAATAATGATATCAAACGCTGAATTGATTCGGTCAAAATAAAATATCACATTGTAGAAGCTCTCAATGATAGTAGGATTAGAGTTAGGAGTTGTAAGTTGTGTTGAATAAGAATCTGATATATATGTTGTTATAGTGTTACATTTGTGTCATTGCAAAAAATATATAATATTAAATAAAAATAATAAATAACTAATTTACATAACAATTGTATTTATACATATTATAACCATACTTTTTATATCGTCTACCACATCAATTTAGTATTTTATCTCTACAACCTTATTTACTATTGAGTTGAAATCGTGCTATCATGTCTTCTCGGAAATCACCGACTCTAGTCCTAATTCGTGCTTTTTCATGTTTTGTAAAGCAAAATTGCCTACTCATAGTTAGCACCATGGTTGTATAATTTATAAATCGACTAATTTCTTGAATATGACCACATTTCACATCTTGAATTTCGATTTTTTTTTTTTTTACTTTCTTAAGCACAATTCATTGTTGATATATCGCCTAGGCAATTTACGCGTATCATGGAATATAATTCTGCAGGCCTAAAAATGTATAGTTCAAGCAGGTAAAATAATATATATGTTTTTTTAGTTATTTGTCCTCTCGATTCGAACCATATTATTTATTGCCCCGTTACATAAAGGTCAATTTGAATTAAACTAATCCAAACAATCGACAAATCAGGATATCTTGCAAATCCCGCTTAAATATTATATATTCAGAAAAATGAAAAGGAGAATTTGCCCCACAACTCCATGTTTACACGGTCAAAGTGAATTCTATGCTTCTAGGAAAAATACAAAGTCAAGATATTTATTCAAACTAACTCACAACTTGCTTATAAATACCTCTATTGTACACTCAAGCTCCCCGTCTGTCATTCCACAAGAATACTCACATAAACACACTTGGAGGAAGCCTTGAAGACTAAAGTACAACATCATCATCCTTCTCACCATCGTAGTCCAGAAGAAGAAATATATATAATATGGGTCGGATAATGAAGAAAATCTGGTGCTGTGGATCCAAAAGCACGTCGTCGTCTTCATCAAGATCAGATGATATTGCCGAACTTCCAAAAGGTCATGTACGTGTTTACGTAGGAAAAGATGATATTCTATGCAAATTTGAGATGGAAGCAAGCTATTTAAACCACCCACTATTTGAAAACCTTCTACGTATGTCCGAAGAAGAGTTTGGCTATTCTTATGATGGAGGCTTAAGGATTGCTTGTGAAGTCGATTTGTTTCAATATCTTATTCATCTTCTCAAGACAAGTAATCCTTCCGTGCATTACATGGATCTTCCCGATCTAATCTCCACGTTCCACAATTTAAATAACGCGACTACACAATGAAGAATTGGAGAAAATGCAGTTTTTATTACCTAGGAGGCCGATCCGACGAGAGGGTTTTGTTTTTCCGCTTCTACATGACGGAAAATAGTTAGGCGGTCCAGGGTCATTCTTATATACGGATGAATGGTTTTGAAGCACTGCAGCTTTTACTTCGAACAAAAGAAAATATTTTAGAGAAAGATGTGGAAATATCATTTTAAATTAATTTGTTATCAGATAGAATTCTTTTAGCAGAAAGACGAAGGTCATGGGTTTTGTATGGCTTTCATGATCTGATATATACAGATCCAATACATATATAGTGAAACTTTTCTTTTCTTTTCTTTATTTTTTTTCCTCCTGATTTTACTTATTAGCTTCGTTATACTACAATGATGTAAAATATTAAATTATATAAAAAGAAGATGCATTTTGTTAATACAAAATTTTTCCTTCCTTCTTTTTCTTTTTTTTTTTCCTTTCGACTTTGTTTAATTGAGGAAGCCAGTTACATACTCTAGTGTTGCTTGCTACAGGATTTTCTTTAACAATTCTTAAATCACTTCCATTATTAGTCAAACGCGTCCATAATAGGCAAAGGTTTTACAACTTAATGGTGCATAACTATTGATTTTCTAATAAAATATATCAAATTCAAATCCCTTTCTTGGTATAATCATCGAAAGGAAAAAGGTTTCGTATAATATAGTTTCATTTTTTTCCTTTAGAAAATAAAAGAAAATTTAATGGAGGAGAATAACTAATATAGGTTTATAGTCTAACACTTCCTTCCTTTCTTTTTTCTGTCTTTTTTTTCCCCTTCTGGAAATGTAATTACGGGCAACACGATCCCTGCTACTCGAAATTATAACGGGTAATTTTTAATTTTATCTAATCCTTATCCATAACACAGAATAGGTTAAATAAAAAAAAAAAATTGAAGATATAGGAACATATTTAAATCAAATATAATAACTACTTAAGGGAATCAAAATCAGTCCCCAGTTTAAAGGTTCTGTTTGCAACCCTTTTTTAAAACAACCACCTTAGTATTGTTTGGTTTAGAGTTAGAGGTTTTGGTTTGACTAGAAATTATTTTCTCTTAGTTACTTTTCTTTTCATTTTACCATCAGTTTTATACTCATGTGCTTTACTATTATCTTTATTTGCATTTCAATTGGCTTTTCTTTTTCTCGATCATGCTCTAGTATTAAAATATGCAAGTATTTTTTTACTTATTTGGTAAAAGATTATATGTAGATGTTAGATTTTTAAAGCTTAAAATGGTTTAGATTTAATAATAATAAAGTAAAACTAGCAAATGATACACCGACGTTGTGAGTGTAAAATAATTATTTATACGAAAGTGGATGTTTGCATGTAAAGAAAGTAGGGATTTGGGGAGTGTGATTAGAGGAGGGGAGTAGACACATGAAGTACTTTGGTGGGGGGTGGTGGGGGAGATTAATGTTAAGAGAAAAATTAGGAAAAAAGGAGTTAAAATGAAAGAAAAATCAACCAAGTTGATAAATTTATTCATATTATAATATATTTCTAGTTTTGAAAAATCAATTTAATATTAGTTTTTTTGTTATATAAAATTATATTGAAGTATTAAGTAGTAATTTTAAGAAGAAGCTATCAGCCATAATTACTCAAAATCTCTTTGGGCTTCAATAATATAGATAAATTAATGAAAATAAAATCAATAATGTTACTTGGAATAGCAACCCCACACAAGTTAATTTCTTTTTTGGCAAATGCGGTTCTTTTTTATTCAAAATGGTTTGATTTTACATGACTATTGAACCAAATCATTTTGAATGGTTTGGGTGATCAAACCGGGAGGAAAAAAGTTTCCATAATGTGCTTCTTTTTGTTTTTCTTTTTTTTTTTTCACCTTTTGGAAATTAAATAAAATTTAATGGAGGAGAATTACTAATATAGGTTTATAGTGTGGTTGACAATTCTTTCTTTCTTTTTTTTCTTTTTCCCTTTTTTTTTTTTTTTGGCTTTGCTTCTGGAGATGTATTTATCGGAAACAGGATCCTTCGGACTCCAATTTATAGTCTCCAGGTTACTTTTAATTTTATGCAATCTCTACCCGTGCAAATAAAAAAAAAAAAAAGGAAAACGGAAAAGCATATAGATATAAATTATCCACGACAATAGGAATATGTGGAAAAACAGAATAAAATTGAACATGTTTGAATAGATTCAAACTATATATATTAGATAGATATGTATACTCAGATGTTACTTAAAGAAAAGAGAAAAAAAAAAAACAGTAGGTGTGCGCAAAGTATTTTGGTATGGTCGCAGCCTCCAGGCCATGACTTATCTTTTGTTTCAATGGGGTCATGGTTCCTTCCCCTGTTCGTGGAAACCATGCCAAATCAACTTGCGCAGCTTCGACTCTTCTTGCCATCTCTTATTGAATTTTTCTCATGAAATAATCAAACCAATGTGATATATATGGTCACTCGTCGGTTATACTACACAAGTAAAGTGTATGGTCCAACTCTCTATTAATATTTTATTTGCTACGAAATTTAGATATGGTTATTTGAAGATATCTAACTCGTAATACTATCTGTTTGTCAATTGTGTGCAAAAACCTCAACTCATAATCAATCCTACATGTTTTCTATCTGGATCAAACTCATTTACTAAGCTTATTTATCGATTGAAATAATCTAAATAAATCCTAGCATAGTTATCAAATTTACTAAAAAGATTAGAAAATTGAAAGCCCTCAAATAATCAAAGTTTATAAATGAAATTATACTAACTTGCCGTAACATAATAAGATGTTATGAAAGTCATAATTAAAGTAAAATATAATTTAAGATAATAAAGTAAACCATCTGTTTACTACGTTATGTCATCGCATTATATTGAATCTTAGCCTAATTGGATAACAATGACAGTATAAATAGAACGGAATAATGCTGAAAAGATTATTGAAAACGGTTTATTGTTTGTTCGTCGTTTTCTAGTAAATCCACATCATCAAGCGCTAATAAGTTTGTTGATTGATCATCAAATCTAAAAGCGTGTAAATCGCTAAAATGACTTTATATATTAAGGAAAAAATTTATATACATTCCATATGTTTGAAAACTCAACACTAAAATTCTAGAAATGTGTAAGAAAACAGGATCCTATGGTACGTATATTGACATGAGAACTTATTAAAAGAAATGTAAAGAGAAATGGTCCTTCTAATATGAATATTATTGATGTAAGATCTCTCGAAATAGAATTAATATATTATATCAAGAGAAGACCATAAAAAAAACTCATAACTTAGGAAAATTGGTTATCATACAAGATAAAACTATGGCATTCTACAAGAAGAGTGGAGATTTTCTAAATTTTCACTTTATAATAATGTCATAGAAGTATAAAGTTAAAAAAGAGATATATGATAAAACATCTAGTTATCAATATAAAAGATCTCTAGTATTATGTTAGGTGAGGGTATTCATAGTACCGAGTCAAATTGCTAGTCAAACGATACAATTAATACTTAATGAATTAAGCTGCTTTAACAATTCAATGTTTGGAACCAAACTACTTTAAATGCAATTCATTTCGATTCAAAGCGCCTTTTAAAATTACCATTTTCTTTTCGATAATGTAACAATCATCAAAGTTTTCAATCAAATATTAATGTCTAAATTATGGAATATTACATAATAGCTAAAGTCATGTAATATTATATTATGGTGACATTGCATTTTAGATGATATTGAAGGTATGTAAGTGAGCTAAAGCTGAGAGATGCAAGTGAGGGAAGTAGAGTAGATAATGGAGTGAAATGAGAAATGATAATGAAAAGATAAATATAGTTGACTAAAATGTCGAAAAAGTTTAAAACTAAAAAAATCACTCATTTTTTAATGTTTTAATACGAAATGCTTTAGTTCAGATTTAAGTGGTTTTGTTTGGTTCAACCCTTTGAACGGAACTGCTAACCCTTTGGACCATCTCGTAGTTGAACCATGAACCGAATTGAAATACAAAAGAATTGCATTTTACGATTCTATATGATTCTTGATTTGATTTGATTTGATGAACAATCCTATTAGAATGTAGGGTTAAACATTATAAGAAATGCTAAAACCCCTAATATTAAATGGTTTGTAGATTATAAGCGGGCTTAAGAGAATGACCAACAGAGTAATTAACGAGTCTAATAATGCTAAATTTTGCTTATACAAACACATTTATAATTACGTTATGTGGAATCCTAGTTTTTTTTTTTTTTTTTGGTCAAAAGCTAAATTCATTAAAATATAAACACATACATTACACATCAGGGGGCTAAAATGGGCAGTCCATAAAGAGTAGATTAACTAGATCGGATGGTGGTTAAGTAACCAAATAACAGTAGATCGTCGCATGTGTACCTTGGGTAGCCACCTAGTATGCATGAGCACTTGCTTCCCTATGAACAAAAGAAATACTACAATTAAGAAAAGATGACTTCAAACTACATATATCCTGAATAATTCCAACTGTTTGCCAAGATGCCAAGCTAGGATTTTCATAGGACTTTATTACCATTTGGCAATCAGATTCTAAGGCAATATTCATCCAACCCTTCTCTTTAGCCAATATCATTCCCTTCTAAAGAGCTTTAGCTTCAAGTATTTCAATATCCATAGCAGCGACATGCAATGCAGTTGCATATTTCAAACAACATGAAGAACTACAATAGATAATACCAAATCTACCCTTAGCAGTTGAATTGTGAACAACAACATCACAATTAATATTAATAGTATTTGGAGCTGGTGGAGTCCAATGATGTGAAGAAAAAACATCGACAAATGATGTGGTGGAGTTGACTCTTCTTGAACATTTAGCAGTTGGCACAATCAGAAGAAGAGATATAGTAGTAGGTGATAGTGAAATAGCCTTAGATTCGGTTAGACATTATTGTGCATCGAATTGAGAATTTGACTGGTAATTATCAATACCTCTTTTAGATAACCAAAGTAGTGAAAATTCTTTCTCAATTGATGAAACAACACATGGGGATTTGGAGCAACATGATTGAAATGCAATGATTCCAATGGATCTAAATGTTCCATAATATAACAACAACTCGCACAACAAATTCCTTTTGTTACAGCTTGGACAAACCATGAACTCTAGCTATATCTTCAATCTAGGAGATAATAATTGTAGTGTCATAATCATCAGCCTTGATATGAAGTATAGAAAACCAAACTAGCCTAATCCAACCACATACAAGTGACATATTTGTAGATGTTTCTGGTGAGTTGCAAATTAGAAGAATTGAAGACTTTCTTGTAAAAAGGATTTTGGTTGGTCAATAAAGCATTAAAGCATAAACACCAGATGTGTTGTTTATTTTTAGGCTAGCAATTAAGGCTACAAATTAATCTCCAAAATCGCTTTCCTTGTTCACCATCAATTTCCAAAGAATCAAAACTTGTAGACTCAATAGAGGATACTAAGGCATGGTACCCACTTTTGACTGAGTAAACTCCATTCCTCTTTCTAAACCACACCAAGGAATTACATGTTAGGTTTTTAGATAAAGGAATCCAGGTGATTGCTTCTTGTTCAATAAATGAGAGAAACGATTCAATATGTTGCAAATTCTAAACATGATTTTCCCTATCAATGATATCATAAACATACAGATTCCTCAACTCAGGTAGGAGTTGTCTTGAGGCTAACTTAAAACCAGCAAGTGATCTAATCCAGGGGTCATCCTACACACACACAGTCTTACCATCTCCTATTCTCCATAAAAGATTCAATGAAATTGCATCTCTCCCTTGCAAAATACTTTGCCACCCCCTAAGAAGCCTTACTAACCCTAGTGGTATGTTGAAAATCCTAGTTAAGATAGTATATACTCTTTATTTATTTTTATTTTTATTATATTATCTTATTTATTTTATTACTTATTCTATCTATTTCTATTAAACTAAAAAATAAATAAATAGACTACCATTTTTTTTTCTTTTTTTCTCTTTTTGTTTTTCTTCTCCTCCTTTTTTCCTTTTCGTTCTTTTTTTCTTTTTCTCATTTATAACATTTACAAATAAACAAAATTAAAAAGAGAAAAAAACAAGACCCAAGTCGGCTCCGATTGGCTTAAACAGCTTAGAGGCAACTCGGAAGGCTCAATTGGCTTACTTCGGCGTAAATTGACTTGATCAACTTATGAACAGCTTGGTCGGCTTACTTTGGCTTGAATCAGCTTGGTTGGCTCAGTTGGCTTACTTCGGCTCGAGGATCAGCTCACTTCAGCTCGGATTGGCTCACTTCAGCTCGGATTGGCTCACTTCGACTCGGTTGGCTCCTATTAGCTCTGGTAGGCCTACTTCAACTTGATTGGCTTCGATCTGCTCCAGTTGGCTTCGGTCGGCTCTGATCGACTTCAATTGGCTCACTTTGGCTCAAATCAGCTTGTGTCGGCTCTAAAAATCTAATGGTGGTGGTTTTCGTCAAAAAATATCGTAAGGGATGCTATCTTAGAGAGAGAGAGAGGAACTGTACTAGAGAGAAGAAGTTTCAATTTTTGTTTTTCTAAAGTGTTTGATGTTTTGTTGTGTGTTGAAAATGAACAATAGACCCTTATTTATAGGTATCATGGTCAAGTTAAGGATGGAAAATATTAAATGCAATATAATTTTCTTTCATGTTTAGATTGGACGACTTTGGACAATATGTGATGCTAAATACAAAGCTGTGCATATAGAAGTGTGTCAAAGTGTATCAGAGTATGTCTACCACAATTAGAAGTGAGTTGGCAAATGATGTGGCCTGTGATGTGCTAATGACATGACGATGAAGTGAGAAAAGAAAATAAAAGATGCATTTTGCACCTTTCATGGATTGAACCTAGGATCTATAAGTCATATGCAATATCAAGTCTAAGTGCTTATCTAGATGAACTGTTGGTTTTTTTTTTATTTATATGTGAGGTTGACCTAGTCTTTTATATATGGACTAAGTCAACCTGGTCTATATTCAAATCTAAACCTAGGCCCAATGGCATTCTCTTTATTTTATTATATATTCTATTAAACTATCTAAAAGATTAATTTTTTTCTAAATCTTCTATTTTTTATTTATTTATCTAAATTTCTTATTTTTTATGTTTTTCTTATTTTTATATTTTTTTTCTAAATTTCTTTATTTTTTTGGGTTTTCTTTAATTTCCTATTTTTTGTGAATTTCCTATTTTAGGACTTATTGAGGAAATAAAATAAAGGAGGAAAAAATTGGGTATCTACAGTCTCTAATCCTAGAAAAAGCTCCTTCCTAAGGGGTAGGTTGGGTTGAACATGATCTCAGGGGTTTGAAACTTCCTTCGCACTACATTGTGTGCCGTAATGTCCTCCACTTCTACCTTTAGTGTGGTTGAACATAGTGGAGTGAAGATTTACTAGATTTTTGTGTCTAGATACTCTTTCGACCATGAAGAATCGTTTTTGTAAGCCCTAAAGCCAAGCCAAGCCAAGTAACCGTAGGTTTGAACTTAAAACTTAAGGTTTAGGTCGATCGGCTAAGGAATCCGATCAAACCAAAATTATAAATTAATTAGCAAAATACTAGTAAAAATGACCCTATAAACTTAAATTTAAGAAAATAAGTAGTAAAATAGGAGACTATAAAATTTTCAAATTTTACGCATAATAACTGCTAATTACCGAAAAGGCGAAAAGTGTAATATAATAACTAATAAATTACTAGAGATAGATTATATGTATACTAAAAATTTTAGAATGACCAAAATAATATTTAGGAATGTTCACGTGTACCCCACATGTATTTACGTGTAGATAAAAATACGCGTAATTACTGAAATTGGCCGAAAACTAAGCAAATAATTAAAGAAAAATATAAAATAATTATGAAAAAATTAGAAAAAATCAGAAGAGGATAAGCTGCAACAAGATCAGGTCGTGGACAGAAAAGAAAAAAAATAACCAATAAGAATTGGACAAACAAAAAGCCAAAAATCAAGGAATTGGAGCAAAATCCTATCAAATTAATGCACATTAATTACTACAATTGTCTATAAATAAGGGAAAAATTTTCAGAAGTCATTTGGTCAGTTTGAGATCTGAGAAAAATTGAAACACTGAAAAAATCGAGAGAAAATCTAGAAAAAAAAAAAAAGAAAATTGTGCAGATTAAGCAAGTGAACCAAAACCACCACCCACCACCACCTGGGACCGAACCACCACCACCACCACCACCACCCTACACTAGAACCACCGCCTGGACCGGCCAACAACATTGGACTGGGTTTGGACAGCCAAAAAGCTTCGAACCGGTTAGTCATTTATTCACTCGATTTTTGTATAATTTTGTAAAATTATTTATTTTGCCCAGAAAATTATGAAACTTGTTATTCTGAGGTTCATTTGTATGTAGATTTAGGGAAAAATATTGATTTAGTTTAATTATGTCTGGAAATATAGGGTCCTTAACAAATTGTTCAAAACCGAGCATGATTAAACCGGAAAATAAATAGGCTTAGGGATGTAGTTTGGAGTTCAAAATTTTTTTGTAGGATGCTCATATGATGTATAACAGTGTTATGAAGCCATTTTTTTAAATTTAATTTTCGAAATTTTTAAGTTCATTTTTAGCCCTAAAATGATGGTAAAATTGGGTGATTTAGGGTTAATTAGGTGATTAGGATGTTAATTACTGATTTGCATCTTAATTAGATGTATAGGGAAGTTAATCTCTGCAGTGGAACCTTAATCCTAGCCTTTAGGTACTAAGTATGGTTAATTAGGAAAATTAGGTAAGTAATATAATAAATTAGTAATATGTGAAAATGTAAATTAATAAATCTAAAAAAATAAGGTTATTTAGATAATATTATAATAGAAATCAGAAAAATAATAAATCTGAAATGACATTTAATTTTTAGTAAATATCTCAAAATGTAAGATTTTTACATATCGGGAATAAATCCGATACCTCAATTAGGATTAGCGTATACCGAATAGTTAAGAATACCAAAATTATGACCCAATAGGATATTTGAATACCCGAGCGTAATGTGAGTAATGTCACATTGGGATTCGAGCCTAATTAAGACTTAGGAATTAAAACTAGAAACTAGTTTAGGAGCTGAACTCCGAAATAGAATACAACGAATCATTAATACGTTATAGGTATATATGAGGAAAATGAGTTACATTATGAATTAGAATAAGAATCCATAAAATATAAGTACTAAAAGAACCTATTTATATTATAGAACACCCAGAAACAAATCTGCTCGCAACTAGAGGATCGAGCGATCGAGCAAATTCAAGTAAGTTGGGTTATTGCTTATTGTAATAGAGTACTAGTTTTGTAGTACTCGGAGACTTAGGCTTGTATATGATTGTGATTGTAAGTAGTTTGCACATGTGCTTGATGTATTTGAATTTGTGCTGGAATTTGTATTGTGAATGATTTTGTGACTGATTGAATTGATATGAACTTGTTTGAACACCTTAACCGGAATTTAATCTTAGTCGACCCCAATAACCGAAAATGTCATGCATTGCAACCCGTTAGGGTATCATAGGACTCTCCAACCAAATACCGACCCCTTCGAAAGGGATAGCGCAGGATTGCAAAATGGTCCCTTTTTCATCCTCAATCGAACTAAGTGACAGGAGAGGAGGTCGCGGCGAGGGTGAAGTCAATGGTTCGAAGGAAGTCGCGGGAGGAGCGAGGTCTTCATTGCACAAGCCTGGGTTTGGTTATGAGCTGCTGCATAACATGGAACTCTTCAACTCGGATTGGAGCGGGTGAAATTTCTCTGATTTCACAACGGACCGGACTACGTTGTGCGATGACACTTGATTGATGTATTGCATGAAAATAATTGTTTGATAACCCTGTTTGTGCTTGAATGCATTCATGAGTCTCCAATTCAACTTACTGAGCTGTAGTTGCTCATACCTTTATAGATCCTTTTGCAGGTTCTGATTTGTGATCACTACAAGTATCATGCCGCCCTACAATTACCCAGAGGTTAGTCCGTTTGAAGCCAGGGGTGTGAGGACCAAGATACTTAGTAAAATGTGTAACTGGACTGACCTTGTAGTTAAAGGTTAAAGACTGATAGTTATTCTGTAAATTAGTAGACTGTGGTGATTATGTATAACTTCCTGGGAAGCTCTGTGGACTTATTTATAATTATCTATGTTTTTATAGAACTTTGTGATAATTATCATAATTATTGTATAATCATTAATCGAACTGTTTACTTCAATGCGAGAAGTCGTCGACGCCTTGTGTAGATCATGTCTATGGTAGGCACTGTGAGGCCAGTTACTATCATAGAATGGTTTACATGGTGGGACTGTTGCGACTCTGTGACTTCGGGGCGTAACAGTCCCTTAGGAGTTAAAGCGAGAAGGTGACTTCTAAAAGGTGCACAATTTCTATAGGTGAGTTTTTTCAAAGACAAAGTTTGTTTCTTTTTGTGGGTTTTGTCGTAATATGATATATCTTTGTTAGTTAAGAATGTAAAGGTTTAAGAAGTATCTTTGCCCGATGAGCTTTCTCCTTTTAAATTTTTGGTAACGATGTGCCTGTTTGTATTCACACCCCCTTTGCTATTTATGTCTTTCAAAAGTACCCGTAACTCTTTCTAAATAAACGTACTCGATTCTAACAAAGGATTAGATCCTCTCTTTTCCAAATTCTCTTTATCTAAAATCTTTTTGTCTTTTTTTTTTTGACCTTTTTTCTTATATTGGATCGTAGTCCCATCTTCACTTTTCTTTGACTGTTTTAAAGTAGAGAGTAAAACCTCCTCTTAAGAATCTCATCCCTGTCATTTCCCAATATAGCCCTTGGTATCGTCCTTATGCATCATCATACTTCATTGATGTGAGAAATCATATAAAAGAGGAGATGCACTTTGTTAATTTGTTATTTTTCTTTCCCCCTTTGATCATGTTTAATTTGTGAAGCTAATGATATATCTTAATGTTAATTGTTGCATTTATTTTCTTCACATTTTGATAATTTTTGATTTTATTTTTCCTTATAGGAAATATATTTGTTGGCAATTGGATCCTCGATCCAATTTATAGTTAACACGCCATTTTTAATTTTATCCAATCTTTATCCATGTGGATATAAAATATATCTAAATCTCCTATATTATTAAGAGAATATTTGGAGTTTGGGACTCCACACCTTCCTTATGACTTGAATATATATATATATATAGTCAACAATAATAATACGTAGAAATATACAATTGCTCAATCAATAAATCAAAGATGTAGGAGTAAATTCAAATACATTAAATGGATAAAATATGGAATAAAATAATATTTAAGGTAGCGTTTAGTTGTTAAAATATGTTAGTATGAGGAAAATTAAATAACGCGTTATAAAAATAATGAGATAGTACAACTCTCTTGTATATATTTGGTATATATAAATATTTTTATTATATCTATTATTTGGTATATATAAATATTGCACTGAATAGATAGAAAAAATTAGAAGGAGATGGGGTTTGTCAATTATTTGGTTACTTGGTGTGGAGCTATTATTAGAATTTTAGAGATATAATTATTTTGTACTATGAAAAGGATTTTTGTACTATAAAATATAAGGTACAAATTTTGTAATTTTAGTCTAATACCTTAAGGTCCCTTTTATCCAGAAACTAGATCTAATGTAAAACCCAAACAATAGAACGGAAAAATTGTCCAGTGTTGTACCATAATAATAAGGTAACCAAACGAGGCCTAGTGATGTAGCTCTTACTTAAAGCTAAGTGGGTAGAAAAAAAAAAGGGTTAGGTAAAATACATATGTAGGGTTGAACTTTAGATATAATATGGATTAGTATGTACTTATTACTTAATACCCCTCCCCTTCATCAAACAATTGTAGGCTAGATTGTGAAAGTTGATAAAGCTGATCCTATTGAACTCTATAAGAGCAATAAATGTAGTTCACACAACAACAAGAAGAGATATGTCGTGAGGAAAGAAAAATGTAAATCAATCAGTGACAAGTCAAGTCTTTGTTTATATACAATAGACTAGTCATAACTAACTCCTCCTGTCTACTAATAAGATATATATACATGGTAGTAATCCGAGATAAGGCCTAGCTTGGAAAGAAAGGCAAGCAATTTTGAGGCACAAACATGCTTAATTAAAATGTCTACAAGTTGAGAGCTACATGGAATGTAAACCGACTGCAAAAATCCTTTAGTAATGTAGTCACAAATGAAATAGACATCAACTTCAATATGTTTGGTGTAATGGTGAAAGCACGAATTTCCTACAATCTGCAAAGTTGATTTGTTATTGCAATACAAAGAAATGGACAGGGAAATAGGCACCTTCAATTCATACAATATGTATAAATTTCAAAGAAGTTCTTTAGTGGATGTAGACATGTTGCAATATTTTGCTTCAGTAGTCGATGTACTAATCGTAGCTACTACATTCCAAGAAACATATAATATCTCAAAAGCGACTTCTGATCAAGAATAGATGAACTCCAATTAGTGTTACAATAGGCAACGCAATCTAGCGAGTTATTTGCTGGATAAAAAAGGCAAAGAATTCCTGTATACTTCAAATATCACAAAACATGTACGGTTGCTTGGAAATGAGCTACTTGAGGAGCTGAAAGAAATTGACTAAGAAGATTAACGACAAAGCAATATCAGGTTGTGTAATAGTTAGATACAATAATCTACCTGTCAAGCTACGATACTATAAAGGTTGATTAAATAAGTCATTCTCATCCTTAGATAGACATGACCTAGATGGCAAAGGAGTCTCAACTGGATGGCAACTTGTCATACTAGCATCACCAAGAATTTTTAAAATAAGTTTGTGTTGATTAGGTACAATATCTAGAGAAGTGTGACACAACTCTAAGCTTAAGAAAAATCGAGGTTCACCTAGATCCTTAATAGTAAATGCCTAATGTAATTTGGCTTTCAACACATCAATCATAGCCACATTAGTTCCAATGGTTAGTAAATCATCAACATATAACAATAAGACAATAAAATCAATTGCATAATCTTGAACAAACAATGAGTAATAATTTTTGGACTAAACAAAGCCTTGTGAAAGTAAGAATTGTGATATTTCAATATTCCATTGTTGAGCTGCTTGCTTAAAACCATATAATGACCTTTTAAGCCTACAAACTTATCCTACTTTAGCCTTAGTGTATCCCTCTGATGGCAATATATAAATTTCTTCATTTAAAATGCCATACAAAAAGGCATTATTAATATAAATTGGAAGAGAGGCTAGCCCTTTGTAGAAGCTAAAGCAAGTAAACTGTAGACTATTCCTACCTTAGCAATGGGTGAAAAAGTGTCATGATAATCTATGCCTTCAACTTAAGTATAACCCTTTGTTATTAATCTTGCTTTATATCTCTCTATACTACCATCGAGTTTATACCTAATTTTGTAAACTCACTTGGAACCAATAGCCTTTTTATCACTAAGTAAGGAAGTAAGCTCCCAAGTGTGATTTAGCTCTAAAGCTTCTAACTACTTTTCCATTGTAAGAACCCAATCTTTATCTTTAGTTGCTTGAGAATAACAGGTAAGTTCTTTAACAGTTAACATTAGTGCCATTGACCTAGCAAAGTCTGGTGGATGATGAAGAAAAGTCTAGTGAATTAAATATGGATAAGGTTGGGAAGTGTTTGTGATGAGAATCAAGCTATAAGACCTATGACCTACAGTCGAGCCCGAGGAGTAGATGGGCTGGCACAACGAATCCTTATATTCTAACCAACCCTTACTGAGGCCAAGTACTTTTTTGCCGAGTCACCTTTTATGCTGTGCCGTATGACTGCCCATTATTCTGCGGTATGCTAAGTTGATGATTACTCTCTAATGCCAAGTCGACCAATTACTCAGTATTATCCTTACCGAGAAGCCGAAAGATAGAGGATTCGGACTGACTGAACTATCCCTGTTCGGACAAGCCTATCTGTTTGTACTTTTTGTCCGCATCTCTAACAATCTTGCTAATGCAACATCGCCGCATGTACAGTATCATATGTAGAATCTATAGCACCAATGATTGTTTTCTTTGTATATTTATTTTTTCCCTTTTGTATCATGTATATTGCTTCTTTAGGAAATATCCTTATTGTCTTTTCCCTTTTAGGCAAGTTGCCCTAACTTATGGGTATAAATACCCTTATACTTGTAGTTGTGACAGAACGGATTACTTTCAATACACTTGAGTACTTTCTTCCTTGTATAAACACTGTTTGTTTACTCTTAGTATTACTCTTATCCTTTCCCTTAAGTAAGGTTAGGTGGCGAGTAACCTCATTGGACCAATTCGTGCATCATATCGAATTGTACCATAAGTCATCGGAAGTTCCATTGGTGCGTCATATCCTCTGGAGTTGTTCATGGGTTTGCTTATTGTTTCATTTGTCATTGTCACTCTTTTCGTACCTTTCCCTATTAACCCTATTTAGAGCTTTCTGCAAGCTTGGACCCATCCAGCGATCAGCCTTATCTGTTCTTGGTTACGGTTTGTAATATCTTGGTATCAGAGCGGAGGTTTTGTGTGAACTATAGTTAGTTCTTCTTGAAGTTCTGTTGTGCTCTATTTTGCATATGTGAAGTAGAGTCAATTATTGTATTCATTTGACTGTTGTGTCATTAGCTGTTCACATTCTGAAGTGTTTGTTTGAATTTTGAATTTGTGAGGAAAAATGATAGACCCAAGTATAAATGTTAGTGCTAGTGATGATAGTGGAGTTGTCTACCATGGACGATAATCTCAAGGAACTCCTAAAAGTACTGATGAGAGACTTGATGAGGTAGCTCACCTCTTGGTAGATTTGACTCAAACTGTTCATGCATTATCTTGTCGACCCACTAAAGTTGCGTAAAACACTCCATAACCTACTCAAGCTATTAGAGGCCAAAACCCAGCTTGACCAGTTCGAGGTGGAGGAGTTGGTGGATGAGTAAAGTGAAGGATAGACTTGAGAAAGATTGATGAGGAGGAAGAAGGCTATTTTGAGGAGCGTGTACAATTCCTTAGTGCATTTGACCATATGAAGGTTCAGATTCTGAGTTTCAATAGATTTGGGAATGCTTACGAGTATCTAGATTGGAAAGAGAAGGTGGAGCATGTGTTTGATTACTATCACTATGAGGATTACGAGAAAGCGAGGATTGCTATTGTTGAATTCTCTGGATATGCCATCATATGGTAGAAGAACTTTCAGGCCATGAGAAGAAGAGAAGGGTACCGAGAGATTAACACCTAGCCCGATATGAAGAGAGTGCTTAGAAATAGATTCGTGCTAGAAACGTATCTCTACAATACTTTTACTCGGTTTCAAGAGCTAAGAAAAGAAGGTTGAATTGTTGATGAATATGTTCAAGAATTCCAAATGCTTATGATACGATGCGAAGTGGAGGAACCACCAGCCCGAACAGTCTCAAGATTTATTACTAGATTGAGAGGAGACATTCGAGACATTATGGAGCTCCAACGATTTGATATAATGGATGAAGCTATTAGAATTGCCCAATGAGTAGAGAGGCAAAGAAGGAGCTGAGTAATGACTAGAATGCCGGCTAACTGACCAGGACAGGCAAGTTACCGAGCTCAATCTAGTATCGAGTTAAGTAGAAGAGTTGATGTCAAAGCCGAGCAGAAAGGCCGACCTAAATGTATGAGAAAGGGCAAGGGTCTGGCAAGAAGACCAATCATGTGCTTTAGAAGTCAACGGTTTGGACATATGGTTGCTTAGTGCCTAAACCGAAGGATGATGGTCATTAAGGGAGACATCTCAAAGTTAGAAGTAGAGAGCATATATGAGGAACCCGAGCAAGAGGAGGTTTCTATCGAGAAAGAAAATGTCGAGAAAGAATTGATTGAGGAGGGTGTGTTTCCCGAGGACTTAGACCAGTTACTCATGGTTGTCCGGTGTACTATGAGCGTGGAACCCTCACGAGAGGAGGAGTAGAGAGAGAATTTGTTTCATACCACCTACAAGGTAAATGATCAGACGTGTGCTCTCATTGTGGATAGCGGAAGTTACACCAATGTGGCATCGGCCGATCTTGTTTCAAAACTAAAGCTGTCGATTGTTACACTCCTAGGCCATATAAGTTGCACCGATTAAGTGAGAAAGGAGCATTACATGTCACTCGGTAAATACTGCTGCTAATTACTATAAGGAATTACTTCGACTAGATACTCTACGACGTGCTGCTTCTGTGCGCTTCCCATGTGTTGCTGGGTAGGCTATGGTTGTTTGACAGGAGAGTTATACACGACAGCTATAGGAACATGTATATGTTGGAAAAGGATGATCGGAAGATTACACTAAATTCGATGCCGTCGAGAGAAGTTCATAAGCTACAAACAAAACTTGCTCGCGAATCAAAGAAAGCTCTGGTGATGAGTAGAGCCAAGCTCCGAGAGGCCATCAATGTTGACGAGTTGACCCTATTGTTGGTCAAGCGACTATTGGAAGTAAAGAAGCGGAGTGAACTTCCCTAGGAAATCAAGGAGTTGTTTGATGACTATGTCGACCTGTTCCCTGAACAGTTACCTGAGAGGTTGCCCCCAACTTGAGGTATAGAGCATTGTATAGATGTAGTACCCAGTATTACATTACCGAATAAGCTAGCTTATCGGATGAATCTTGAGTAAGCTTTTGAACTCTAACGTCAAGTCAATGAGTTGTTGGAGAGAGATATGTGAGAGAGAGTCTCAGCCCTTATGCTGTATCTGCACTTCTAGTACCAAAGAAGGATGGAACCTAGCAGATGTGTGTTGACAACCGAGCTATGAGCAAAATCACGATCAAATATAGGTATCCGATCCCGAGGTTAGAAGACATTTGATGAACTGAGTGGAGCTAAGATTTTCAGCAAGATTGATCTCAAGTCTTGCTACCATCAAATCTACATGAGGTTAGGAGATTAGTGGAAGATTGTGTTCAAGACTTGACATGGACTTTATGAGTGGATGGCCATGCCCTTCGGCTTGTCAAATGCCCTAAGCACTTTCATGAGACTAATGAACCATGTGTTGAGACATCTCATCGAGAAGCGTATCGTAGTGTACTTTAACGAAATCCTGGTCTATAATGCCGACATGCTAAGTCACTGTGAACATCTTAGAATGGTCTTGGATATTCTTTGTGCCGAGAGACTATTTGGCAATTCGAAGAAATTTTGCTTATGCCAAGAGGAAGTGGTATTCTTGGGGTATATAGTTTGTGGAGGAAGCTTACGAGTCGATGATGAGAAGATCAAGGCAATTGTCAAGTGGCCGACTCTTATTACTTGTACCGAAGTAAGGAGTTTCCACGGACTAGCTTCGTTTTATAGAAGGTTTATTAGGAATTTTAGAACCATCACTGTACGACTTATTGAGCTAACAAAGAAGAACACCGACTTTCGATGGGGAGAAAGGGAGGAGAGGAGTTTTGCCGACATAAAAGAAAGATTGACCTCTGCCCTAGTGTTAATACTACCTGATTTTGACAAAATTTTTGAGTTGGAATGCGATGCATTAGGGGTTGGAATAAGCATTGTACCTTCTACAGTGAGAAGCTCTAAGAACCATAATTGAACTACTCTATGTATGACAAGGAACTTTTAGCACTAATCCAAGCAATGCAAGTCTGACAGCATTACTTACTGCCGAGAGAATTTGTCATATATACTGACCATGAATTGCTAAGGTACCTCCAAGGGTCAGACCAAGTTGTCGAAGTGGCAGGCAAGGTGGGTTAAATTCCTTGAAGGATTCAACTTTGTAATAAAGTACAAGCAAGGAAAAAGCAATGTAGTTGTAAACGTTCTTTTAAGGAGGTACACACTCTTATTAGAACTGTAGACTAGGTTGTTTAGTTTTGCGAGTATTAAAGAATAGTACTTCAGGGATCTACACTTTGGACCAATAATTTTGCAATGCGTAGATGAGAGGACAGTGGACAAGTATTATGTAGAGGACGGCTATCTGTTTCAAAGGGGGAAACTATTTGTACTGATTTGTTCCCTACGGGAATTATTAATCAGGGAAGCCCATAGCGGAGGACTCTTTAGATACTTTGGAGAGAAGAGGACTTGTGAACTATTGAATGGCTGATTCTTTTGGCCGAGAATGTGAAGAGATATGTACTGAGTTGTTGAAAGCTGTGCTGTATGCAAAAAGGCCAAATACTGAGTTGAATAAGGGAAAGCAATGCCCCTACCTATTTCGATGAGGTTATTGACTAAACTGAGTATGGACTTTGTTCTTGGACTGCCGAGAACTACCCGAGGCAAAGATTTTATAATGGTTGTCGTAGAATGGTTCAATAAGATGGCACACTTTGTGCCCTACACCAATACTAACGATGCCTCGGCTATTGCTTCTCTTTTCTTGTAGGAGATTGCGTAGATACATGGCGTGCCAAGAAGTGTAGTCTCCTATAGAGACTTGAAGTTCTTGAGCCATTTCTAAAGAACTTTGTGGCGTTGGCTGGGAACCAAATTACTCTTCAATATCTCATGTCACCCCCAAACTAATGACCAAATAGAGGTGGTTAATCGTACTTTGGGGTCGCTACTCTAAGTTGCAGTAGGCAAGAACTTAGTCGATTGAGACATTTGCTTGCTAGTGGTTGAGTTCGCTTATAACCGTACCGTACATGACACTACTAAGCAGATTCTCTTCGAGGTAGTCTATGGATTCAATCTCGAGTTGTTCCTCGACCATGCCCCTATACCAGCACCCATGTAAGAGGACCCTGACGTCTTGGCCAGAGTGCAATCTCTTCAGTACATTTATGACAAGGTCACTTAGCATATCGATCAGGCTGTAAGCCCCATAACCAATTATTCGAGATTCCAATTGGCTAAAGGATCTGATTGAGCCTAAATTATAAAGTAAAATTAGAAATATTAATAAAAATAATCCCGTAAGTTGGAATTTAAGAAAATTAGTAATAAAATAAAAGAATATAAAATTTTTAAATTTTAAGTATGTTACTCATTATTTATTGAAAATACGTAAAATGCATTTCACTAATTAACGAATTACTAGAGATAAATTATATGCACACTAAAACTCATAAAATAACTTAAGTAATATTTAGGAATATTTATTTGTACCATATATGAATTTATATATAGGTAAAAATATGCGTAATTACTTAAAATACGTGAAATATGTTAAAATAATGTTAAATAATTAAAGAAAATTCATAATTAATTAAGAGAAAATAAAGAAAAATCATAAAAAATGAGGAAAATTCCAAAAAGTGGTCATGGCAATCTAGAATTGAAGAAACAAAATCAACCAATTAAAATGCAATAAATAGAAAGTGAAAAAAAGAAGGGATAAGGCAATTGTCTTGTCTAATTAATGTACAACAATCCCCCAAGAACTCTATAAATACCCCAAATTTTTTAGAAACTCATTTTGGATGTCTAAAATTTTAGAAAATTAGAGAGAGGCAAAATTGAGAAGAAATTAGGGTTTTACAAAAAAATTATAAAGAAACTGCACAGCTGGGACTTCTAAGGGGAACCCAGACTCAACAAGCACCTGGGAGTGGATGGCTACCACCAACATACAATGGTGGTAGCACCCAGACCGGTCGATAAGGCCATAGCGGCCGGCGATGGCCGGAGCTACCCATACAGGTGAGTCCGATTTCTAACCCGTTTTTGTTTGATTTTGTAAAAATATTAAATATTCTTAAAAAATTATGAAACTTGTTATTCTAGAATATTTTTGTATGTAGGTTTTAGCAAAAATATTATTTTGATGAAAATAGATCCCGTGATATACGGTCCTTAAGAAATTGAACAGAACCGAGTATGTTTAGGATTAGAAATAAATGACTTTAAGAGTATAGTTTTGAGCCTAAAATTTTTGTGTAGACTACTTAGATGATATAGAATAGTGTCACGAAGTCTTTTTTCAAAAATTAATTTTCAAAATTTTTAGATAATTTTTAGGCCTTTAAATGATGCATAAAATGGGTTATTTTTGGTTAATTAAGTAATTAAATGGTTAATTACTGATTTAGTAAATCATTATATGTTTTAAGATGTTCAAATCTGATGAAGTATGATATTTTTATCTTTTAGGGTGATAGATGTAATTATTAGGGTAATTATATAGTAAATAAGTAATAGGGAAAAATATTAAATTTTAAGTTAATTTTGTAAATTAGGATAATTAGGTGTAAAATCTGATTTTGGATGAATTTAGACATTTTGAAATATTAATTGCTATTGGGAGATGGTAATTAGAGTGATAGAAATATTAGATGTACATTATGTACATAATAGGTGATAATATATAATATGTAATTATTGGAAATATAATAAATATAAGATATTAGGATAAAAATTGATATTATACAAATAATAGGAATATATAATAAATTTGATAGAAAACTTAAATTTATGTAATTATATGAAAAATGTAAAAATTTCTCACATTAAGAGTAAATTCGGTATATTAATAAGGATTTAAGTGTACCGGGTGGAATAAAATACCGACTAGTGTTAATTATGGCATTTAGGATATTTGGAAATAATGTGATTAATTTCACATTATGAGTTGAAACGAGTTTCTAAGATTTGAGTATAAAACAGTTAATTTAGAAATTGATGCGAAAATTGAACCCGAACCTAATCCTAAACCAAGAATAATTGTAAAAGATTTAAGAACTTAGATAATTGGACATATTAAACCCTAAACTAAAGATAACAATAAGTGTTATGGGATAAAACAAACTGATAACAATTATATGAAAACTAAGACAACATTGGTATTATAGGGATCATAGGCGATGGACTGAACGAGGCTTATCTCGAGTGAGCAAGCGAGGAGTCAAGTTAAGTTGGGATTAATATAGTGTTGTATTTTGGAGGCTTAAAATTGTATTTGGTTGTGCTTGTTTTGAGCTGATAATATGATTTTGATTTGTTGCTTGGCTTGTATTGTATGATTTGTATGAAATGATTGATTACCATAAACTGAACCTAATCAAATATACGACCAGTAATCATAAATTGGACCTGCATAGCAACCCATTAGGGGAAACCTAGGATTATCCAGCCAAATATAGACCCATTCGAAAGGGATAGCGCTGGATAGTATAATAGGTCCCTTCTTTATCCTTAGTTGAACTAAGTGATAAGTGAGGAGGTCGCGGTAAGAGTGAAGTCAATGGTTCAAAGGTAGTCATAGTAGGAGCGGTGTCTCCATTGCATAAGCCTGGGTTTAGTCATGAGCTGTTACATTAACGGCAACTCTTCAACTCGGATTAGAGCGAGCGTAATTTCTCTAATCTCACGATGGGCCGGACAACGTCATGCAATGACATTTGCTTGAATATATATTGCACCTAATAAGTTGGTTGATAACCTTGTTTGTGTTTGTGGTATAGTTTTAAGTTCTCCGTCTTAACTTACTAAGCTGTGGTTGCTTACATCCCCATAGCCGTTATTGCAGGTGCTAGCAATGAAGCGGCCTATAATTACCTTGACGCTAGCAACTGCGGGATCCTGGGGCGTGTGGATGTAAACAGAAGCCCAAATTCATTCTCTAGTTAGAATTATTTTAAAGCTTTTAACATTAGATTACAAATTACTCAATTAGATTGTGAATAGATTGTTAAATTTTGTAAATACACTCAGATTAATTTAATGTGAATATTTATTTTTCTTAAATTCACAAGTAAACAATTTATTTAATTTATGAACGGTTTACTTCAAAGCGGGTTAGTCGTGGATGCCTTGTGTAAATTAGGTTTAAGATAGTGGTTGTAAGGTAACTTCTATCTCAGAATGGTTTGCACAGTGGGGCTGTTATGACTCTTCCACTTCGGGATGTGATACAGGTTGATAGAAGAATGTTAAAAAAGACCAAGGGTAGGTCAGCTAAACAATTTCAGCTGGGAGACTTAGTATGGCTATACCTCAGCAAGAAAGGGTTCCCAAACAAGAGGAAGAACAAATTATTTACAAGAATAAAAGGACCTTTTAGAATCCTACAGAAAATCAGTGACAATGCCTATAGGTTGGAATTGCCTGATGACTACGGGGTTTCTAATGCCTTCAACATTGCTGACCTCAATCCATATCACCTTGACGGAGAACTGAGCAAACACAATTCGGATTTGATCCTAAATCCAAAACAACCCAGAGGGAGTGATGGGAATCAAGTTATGAGACCTCTGACCCACAACTAAGCTCGAGGACTGGAGGGGCTGGCACAACGAATCCTTATATTCCAACCAATCCTTGTCGAAGCCGAGTACTTCCTTGCTGAGTCTGTCACGCCCCGACACGGCAGAGTCGTAACAGCCCTGCCGTGTAAACCATCCTAAGATAGAAGTTGGCTTTACAACCGCTATCTTAGACCTGATCTACACAAGGCGTCCACAACTAACCCGCTTTGAAGTAGACAGTTTGTAATTTAAATAATTCATTTACCTATAAAAGTAAGGAATCATATATATATATGTTATAATTCAGTTATTGCAGTTAAAGTTTATAATATTTCTCTATAGTATTTTTCTTAAATTATTACATCATTTGGAAATGAAAAATAATTTTAAAATAAAAACTTAGACCTTAAAAATATGTATTTATTCTTTAATATGTTTTTCCTCACTCCCCAGGATCCAGCAGTTGCTAGCTTTAGAGTAGTTGTTGCTGCTTCTTGGCCAGCACCTGCACGACGTCTATAGGGATGTGAGCAACCACAGCTCAGTAAACTAGGACGGAGGACTTAAAACTATACCATAAACATAACAAGGTTTTCAATCACTTATTAGGTGCAATGCATGTGCAAGCAAATACCATCGCACGACGTTGTCCGGCCCGTCGTGAGATTAGAGAAATTGCGCCCGCTCTAATCCGGGTTAAGGAGTTGCCATTAATGCAACAGCAGCTCATGACCAAACCCAAGCTTGTGCAATGGAGACCTCGCTCCTCCCGCGACTACCTTCAAACCACTGACTTCACCCTCGCCGCGACCTCCTCTCCTGTCACTTAGTTCGACTGAGGATGAAGAAGGGACCATTATGTAATCCTGCGCTATCCCTTCCGAAGGGGTCGGTATTTGGCTGGAGAGTCTAAGTTCCCCTAATGGGTTGCCATGCATGTCCGATTATGATTACTGGTCATATATTTGATTAAGTCCAATTTAAGGTGATCAATCATTTCATGAAAATCATACAATACTTGCCAGAGCAACAAACAGAATCATAGCATCACCCATAATCAAGCACATGCACACATTCAACTATCTAACAAGCACAACCAAGCATAATCTTAAGCCTCCAAAATACAGCATCGTATTAATCCCAACTTACCTCGACTCCTCACTCACTCACTCAAGGTCCGATTTACTTAGGCCATCGCCGATCATCCCTATAACACAAACATGGTTTTAGTTTTTCATATAACTATTATAGGTTCATTTTATCCTATAACACCTATTGTTATGTTTTGTTCAAGGTTTAATATGCCTAATTATCTAGGTATTAAGTCTTTTACAATTATTCTAGGTTTGGGGTTAGGTTCAGGTTCGGTTTTCGCATCGATTTCTAAATTAGGTTTTTAGTTCGATTTTTAAATAATGTTTTAGATTCCAATCCTAAAAATCCGTTTCAACCCATAATGTGAAATTAATCACTTTACTTCCCGATCACCTAAATACCATCATTACCCCTAGTCAGTATTTATTCCACCCGGTACACTTAAATCCTTATTTGTGTACCGAATTTACTCCTAATGTGAGAAATTTTTATATTTTTCATATAATTACATGAATTCAAGTTTCCTATCAGATTTATTGTACATTTTTATTACTCTCATAATATCAATTTTTATTCTAATATTTTCTATTTAGTATATTTCCAAAAATTACATATTATGCATTATTGCCTATTATGTACATATTGCACTTCTAATATTTCTATCACTTTAATTACCATCCCTAAACATCAATTATTATTTCAAAATGTCTAAATCCATCTTAAATCAAATTTTACTCCAAATTTCCCTAATTTACAAAATTAACTATTTTTCCTATTACTTATTTACTACATAATTAACCTAATAATTATATCTAACACCCTAATTGCTACAAGTATCATACTCCATCAGATTTCCACATCCTAAACATATACTTATTCACTAAATCAGTAATTAACCATTTAATTACCTAATTATCCCTAAATTACCCATTTTATGCCTCATTTTAGGGCCTAAAAATTATCTAAAAATTTTAAAAATTAATTTTTGAAAACGGGCTTCATAGTACTGTTCCATATCATCTAAGTAATCTACATAAAAATTTTGGGCTCGAAACTACACTCCTAAGGTCATTTATTTCTAAACCGAAATGTGCTCGGTTTTGTACGATTTCTTAAGGACCATATACTACGGGGCATGTTTTCATCAAAATAATATTTTTCCTACAAATTACATACAAAAATATCTCAGAATAACAAAATTCATAATTTTATAATAATATTTACTATTTTTACAAAATTACACAAGAATCGAGCTGGAAATTGGACTCACCAGTTTGGGTGGCTCCGGCCACCGCGGGCCGCCGTGGCCTTGTCGGTCGGCTTGGGCGCTGTCACCACCGTGTGGTGGTGGTGGTGGCCGTCCACTTCCAGCTGCTCGTCTGGTGGGGGTTCCTTTTAAAAGCCCTAATTGCACAATTTTCCTTATTTTTTTTCTAACTCGAATTTTTCTCTCAATTTTCACCTCTCCCTAATTTTTTTCTGATTTCTAATTGTCCAAATGAGTTCTATAAATTTTTCCCCTATTTATAGACATTTTCTGTAATTAATATGCATTAATTTGACAAGACTTTATCCAAATTCCTTGATTTTTGGCTTTTAAGTTGTTCAATTTTTATTGGCTAATTTTTATTTTTCTTATCCTGACATGCCACGACCAAGTTTACATCATTCCACAGCCTTCTAATTTTTTTTTTATTTTTTCATGATTATTTTATAATTTTATTTAATTATTTGCTTAGTTTTTGGCTAATTTAGGTAATTTCGCGTATTTTTATCTACACGTAAATACATATGGGGTATATGTGAACATTCCTAATTATTATTTTGGTCATTCTAAAATTTTTAGTATACATATAATCTATCTCTAATAATTTATTAGTTATTATATTACACTTTTCGCCTTTTCAGTAATTAGCAATTATTATGCTTAAAATTTAAAAATTTTATAGTATCTTATTTTATTACTTATTTTCTTAAATTTAAGTTTACGGGATCATTTTTACTAATATTCTTCTCAATAGTTTATAATTTGGGTTTGATCGGATCTTTTAACCGATTGCCCTAAATCTTGGATTCTAAATTCAATCCTACGGTAAATTGGCTCAGCTTTGGGGCTTACAGAGTCACCTTTAATGCTGTATCGTATGATTGCTCATTATTCTGCGGTATGTTGAGTTGATGATTACTCTCTAATGCCGAGCCGACCAATCACTCGGCATCATCCTTGCCGAGAAGCCAAGAGATAAAGGATCTAGACTAATTAAGCCATCCCTGCTCGGTTACCTTCAGTATACTTGAGTACTTTTTTCTTTACGTAAACACTGTTTGTTTACTCTCGGCATTACTCTTATCCTTTCTCTTAAGTAAGGATAGGTGGCGAATAACCTCATTAGACCAATCGTGCGTCATATCGAATTGTGCCATGAGTACTCGGAAGTTCCATTGGTGCGTTATATCCTTTGGAGTTGTTTATGGGTTTGCTTACTGTTTCATTCGTCATTGTCGCTCTTTTTGTACCTTTCCCCATTAACCCTTTTTTGAGTTTTCTACAAGCTTGGACACATCCAGCGACCAACCTTATCTGTTCTTGCTCACTCTTCGTAATAGTTTAGGATAGGTGAATGTCGAAGATTAGCTGTAACAAAAGAAACCTAATCCTTTAGCTAAGTAGGAGGTTTATGCTCCCTCTTTGATCTGTAAAAATTTGTGATAGGAGAAGAAAGAGGAGCATGCAAATTTAGGACACAAGAATTAAGGGAGGATGAAAAATTTGTGTTTGCTTAAAGAGTATCAATAGCCTTAGAAGGAAAAGACAAAGAATCTATATGTAATTGAGGAGTGTTAGCTATCATAGGGGAAGAAGATTCGAGAGTGGAAAGTGGAGCATGAGGCAAAAGTGTTGAGTATTGTGCATCATTCATTCGTGAACATGAAAGAGTAAAGGGTAGATCATCCTCCTTAAAAACAACATCCCTACTAATAAGGATTTGTTGTGTTTCCAAATTGAACAACTTGTATGCTTTATGTCTACTAACATAACCAAGCATGATACATTTAATACCATGAGAATCAAATTTGCCTCTAGGACTAGGGTGTTTAACAAGGCATAGGCAACCCATTACATGAAGATGCTCATAAGAAGGTGGGATCCTAAAGAGTATTTTATGTGGGGACTTCCAATTTAGCAAAGACATTGGCGTTTTGTTGATAAGGTATGTGGCTGTTAAAATACACTCACCCTAAAAGATCCTAGGAAGATTAGGATGAAGTAATAGTGATCTTGTTATATCAAGGATGTGTCTATGCTTTTATTTTACTTGCCCATTTGTTATGGGGTGTATATAGTGGTTCGTTGATGCACAATACCCAAACTTTTGAACAAGGATTGACATTAAGAAGAAAGAAACTCAGTCCCATTCTCCAAACGGATGAACTTAGGAATTGTGGACAAATGATTTGAAACTTAAGTAAAGAACTCTCTAAGAATTTGTATGACTTGAGACTTATTATGCATCCAATAAGTCAATGTACCATGTGAGAAATCATCTAATGTGGTGAGGAAATAAGATGCATGAGAGAAAGAAGGGGTTCTATATGGACCCCAAATATCAACATGTAACAAATGAAATGGTGTAGAGAAATGATTAGATGAATGATTAAAAAGCATTCAATGAAATTTAGACTTACAACAAGTTTCATAAAAGAAGTTTTGTACATAAAGTGACTTACAAGCATCTATATGTTGCAATTTCTACAAAAGAAGGATAGCCTAATCGGGTATGTAACAAATGAAAAGCATTTGCATTATTCGACTAGTTAAACAAAGTAATAGTAGCTAGTTGAGAATGTTCTACTCTTGAAGCCTTTAAGATATACAACCCGTTATGGAAATGAGTTGTAGCAACTTTACCCTTAGATTTTTGGTCTTGAAATATTAATGAAGATGAGTCAATAGTAACTAAAAAATCATTATCAAGGATGGACTTGGAGATTGACAATAGGTTATGTGTAAAGTCAGGCATATATAACATTTTGTGAAGTATAGGGCCATGAGTAATGTTGATTAACCCAAACATAGTCATTGTCTTCATGCCTTCATCAGGATGATACATTGAGATTGGTTTGGGCAGGCGGTGTATATAAAAAAGAAGCAAATTAAATAGGGTTATATGATCTATAGCACCATTATCAACTATCCAAGAACACATATTGTTATTAACAAAACAAAGATTGATAAAAGAATTGGCATTACTTGCATAAAATGTAGCTGCTACGTTACTAATAGTATTGGATCCTTCAGAAAATTGTTTGCCTTTCATTAACTTCAATACTTCTTGGTAAACATTTTGTATCATGCTTAGGTTTAAGCTATAATCAACAACTGAATTTCCTACACAATCGCTAGAAATAGAGACATCAAAAGGAACATCCATGTTAGTATTATTTTCTCTTCGCCTGGTCTCAACTTTTGCAGCCATTCGAGAACTTGACTTTGATTTAATAACCTTCTTGCCTTTATACCAATTCGGCTACCTAATTAGTTGAAAACAACATTCGATGGTATGGCCTTCATCCTTACAATGTTTGTAAACTACTTTGCTACTAAGATTGTTTTTAGATCTCTTCTTATCACTCTGGTTTTCTCTTCTGTTTGCAATGAAAACAAAAGAATCCATATTAGTAGTTGCCAAACCAGTAATTTATTTTTGCTTTTCAACTTATTGAACCAACTAAAATGCCTTATTAACGGTGGGTAAAGGTTCCATAGAAAGAACCTGATTTTGTACAGCCTTAAAACCTTTGTTTAAGCCCATCAAAAATTGCATTAATCGACCTTAAGCTTCAAACACAACTATCCTCTCAATAAAGCACAAGTGCAGTAGTTAATTCTTCTACATTCACATGCCAGATACGCATTAAGTGCTTGTAATTCATCCCACAAGCGCTTCAGCTTGTTATAGTACGCTCCTACTAACATAGTACCTTGTCTTAGATAGGAAATTTCATGTTGAAATTGAAAAATCAAGGGGCCATTCCCTTGTCTGTACTGTTTACTAACTTCCTTCCATAACTTAAAGGTTGATTCTGCGTATAAGAAGTTTTGTGCTATTTCTGGTGATATTGAATTCAGCAACCAACAGTAGACCATGTAATCATTATGTTCCAATGAATTAGGTTCGGTGATTCATCATTTGGTCTATCTATTACTCCATCAATAAAACCTAGCTTAAGTTTTGCTCCTAATCCCATACGAATAGCACGACTCCATGCTAAATAGTTCAATATGTTAAAAATGATATTTCTGATCACCATGCTCAGATTATCAGATGAGGAAATATATAACGGATCTAAAGAAATAGTATCGTTATGTGTAACAATCTGGATATTTGGTTGATTATTCATTTTCTGATCTTTAACAACAATAGTTTTCACAGTTGAATCTTAAATCAACAAGAATTTCAATTGATGCACACAAGCCCTAGTAATCTAAATAAGGTACCAATAGCTATAACAAGAATCTATTCTAAATTTAGAAAGAACCTGGATGACGCTGCTTTGATACCATGTAAAGGTTGATAGAGCTAATCCTGTTGAACTCCATAAGAGCAGTAAACGCAATTCACAACAAAGAGAAATGTCCCAAGGAAAGAAAAATGGAAATCAATTGATTACAAGTCAAGTCATTTTTTATATACAAAATAAACTAATCATAACTAACTCTTACTATCTACTAATAAGAGATATATACGGGGTAGTATTACTAAGGTCCTAAAACGTTTGATAAATAACTTAACACAAACTTTAATTGAAGCCTATCAAGTGAACAATTTAATAAAATGAGGGTTGATAGACAATATAGAGTTTTGAACTTAAGATCTTTTACTCTAATATCATATTATGAGTAATATCATAAGTTGACAAGTATCTTATTTAAAAGTTTAAACTTGCAGATATAATATAATCTGATATGAACCATTATATTTACTATTTAACATAATTAAGTCCAGTCCCTACTTTAAGGGTTTATTTGTAACCTCCTTTTAAACTAAGTACTTTAAACTTGTTTAGTTTGGTTAGGTTTAAATTTGACTAGCATTTATTTTCTCTTAATTATTTCTTTCCCATTTTACCATCACTTTATACTTGGGTGCTTTAATATTTATCTTCACTTGCATTTAAATTAGCTTTTTTATTTTTCGATGATACTCTATTATAGACAAGTGTAAATATTTTTTTTTTTTACTCATTTGGTAAAAGATTATATGTCAAGATGTATAGATGTTGGATTTTCAAAGCTTAAAATAATTTAGATTTAATGATAATAACGTATAACAAGTTAATTGTAAGTCCTAAAACTAAGCCAAGTGACTGTAGAATTGAATTTAGAACATAAGGTTTAGGACGATCGGTTAAAGGATCCGATCAAACCCAAATTATAAACTATTGAGAGAAATATTAGTAAAAATGACCCCGTAAACTTGAATTTAAGAAAATAAGTAATAAAATAGGAGACTATAAAATTTTTAAATTTTAAGTATGATAAGTACTAATTATCGAAAAGGCGAAAAGTGTCATCTAATAACTAATAAATTACTAGAGATAGATTATATGTATACTAAAAATTTTAGAATGACCAAAATAATAATTAGGAATGTTCACAGGTACCCTACATGTATTTACGTGTAGATAAAAATACGCGAAATTACATAAATTGGCCAAAAACTTAGTAAATAATTAAATAAAATTATTAATTAATTGTGGAAAAATCAGAATAAAATCAGAAGGGTGTAGAATGATGCAAATCTAGTCGTGGCAAATCAGAATCTAAAAAAGAAAAATTAACCAATTAGAATTAGGCAACACAAAAGCCGAAAATCAAGGAAATGGGGCAATGTCATGTCTTATTAATACATATTAATTACCAAAAATGTCTATAAATAGGGAAAAAATTCACAGAACTCATTTGAGCAGTGAGGAATTAGAGAAAAATAGAGGACTTGAAAATTCAAGAGAAAATCCAAAAAACAAAAAAAGAAAAGAAAATTGTGCAGATAGGGCTAGTGAGCCAAACCCACACCTCACTACCACTACCACCCCACTCTAGACCCACCATCTAGGCCGGCCGACAAGCTTAGACCGGGTTTGGACGGCAAGAAAGTATCGAATCGAGTGAGTCCCCTAATTGCCTTGATTTTGTATAATTTCATAAAATTAGTTATTTTATTCAGAAAATTATGAAACTTGTTATTCTGAGGTTTTGTTATATATAGATTTAGGGAAAAATATTGATTTAGTTTAATCACATCTGAAAATATAGGATTCTTAACAAATTGAACAAAACCGAACATGATTAGAACTAGAAATAAATAGGCTTAGGAGTGTAGTTTAAAGCTCAATTTTTTTCTATAGGATGCTCATGTGATATAGAACAGTGCCATGAAGCCATTTTTTTTAAATTAATTTTTGAAATTTTTAAGTTAATTTTAGCCCTAAAATGATGGAAAAATTGGGGAAATTTTGGGTTAATTAGGTGATTAAGATACTAATTACTGATTTAGATAGTAATTAGATGTTTAGGGATACTAATCTCTAATGTGGAAACCCAATCCTAGTCTTTGGAGAATTAAGTATGGTTAATTAGGAAATTAGGTAGTTATTGTAAGAAATTAGTAATATGCGAAATTGAAAATTAATAAATCTAAAAAATTAGGGTTAATTAGATAATATTATAATAAAAATCAGAATAATACTAGATCTGAAATAACATTTAATTTTTAGAAAATGTATAAAAACGTAAGATTTTCTCACATCGGGAATAAATCCGATACCCCAATTAGGGTTAGCGTGTACCAAATAATTTAAAATACTAAATTAAGACCTAATAGGATATTTGGATACTCGAGCTTAATGTGACTAATTTCACATTAGGATTCGAGCATATCTAAGACTTAGGAATTAAAACTAGAATCTAATTTAGGGTCTGAACCTTAAAATAGAGTAGAAAGAATTATTAGTATATAATTGGTATACATAGAAAAAGGGGTTGAATTATAACTTAGAATATGAATCCTTAAAGTATAAGTACTAAAAAGACCTATTTGTATTATAGGACACTCAGAGACAAATTGGCTTGCGACTAAGGGATCGAGCAATTGAGCAATTCCAAGTAAGTTGGGTTATTACTTATTCTAATAGAGTACTATTTGTATGGTATTCGGAGACTTAAGACTGTATATGGTTGTGATTGTAAGTAGTTTACGCATGTGTTTGACGTATCTAAATTCGTCCTGAAATTGTGATACGATGGATTTTGTGTTATGATTGAATTGGTGTGAATTGTTTGAAAACCTTAAATGAAATTAATCTTATTTAACTTTAATGACCAAAAATACCATGCATTGCAACCCGTTAGGAGATTATTAGGATTCTCCAACCAAATACTGACCCCTTCGAAAGGGATAGCGTAGGATTGCATAATGGTCCCTTCTTTATCCTCAGTTAAACTAAGTGATAGGAGAGGAGGTCGCGGCGAGGGTGAAGTCAATGGTTCGAAGGTAGTCGCGGGAGGAGCGAGGTCTCCATTGCACAAGCTTGGGTTTGATTGTGAGCTGCTGCATAACATGGAACTCCTCAACTCGGATTAGAGCGGGCGAAATTTCTCTAATTTCACAACGGATCGGACTACGTTGTACAATGACACTTGATTGTTGCATTGCATGAAATTAATTGATTGATAATCTTGTTTGTGCTTGTATGCATTCATGAGTCTCCAATTCAACTTACTGAGCTGTAGTTGCTCATACCCTTATAGATTCTTTTGCAGGTTCTGATTTCTGAACTCTTCAAGTAATATGCCGCCTTACAATTACCCAGAGGTTAGTTCTTTTGAAGCCAGGGGTGTGAGGATCAATCTACTTAGTAATGATGTGTAGCTAGAGTATCTCTGTAGTTAAGGATGAAAGACTGATAGTTATTATGTAATTTAGTGAACTGTTGTGTTTATATAAAACTTCCTAGAAAGCTCTGTGAATTTATATATAATTATACATGATTATTAGAAATTTGTAATATTTATCATAATTATAGTTTAACTATTAATTGGATTGATTACTTCAAAGCGAGGAGTCGTCGACGCCTTGTGTAAATCATGTCTATGGTAGGCACTGTGAGGCCAATTACTATCATAGAATGGTTTACACGGCGGGACTGTTGTGACTTTGCGACTTCGGGGCGTAACATTAATGAGAATAAAATCAATGATATCATGTATAGTAGCAACTTGTATACATAAGTTAATGTTCTTTCATTCTTTCTTTCTTTCTTCTTCTTCTTCAACTTTTTTTTTTAAATATATAGTCAATGTAGTTCTTTTTGATTTAAAGTGGTTTGATTTACATAACTATTAAACCAAATCATTTCGAAAGGTTTAGGTATTAAAAATGGAAATAAAAAAGTATCCATAATATGCTTCCTTTTCTCTCGCCTTTAGGAAATGTAAGAAAATTTAATGGAGGAGAATGACTAATATAGGTTTGTAGTCTGATTGATAATTCTTTCTTTCTTTCTTTCTTCTTTTTCCTTTCCTTTCTTTTTTTTTTTCCCCTTTAGGAAATGTATTCATTGACAACATGATCCTTGCTACTCTAATTTATATTCCCTAGGTTATTTTTAATTTTATCTAATCTTTATCTATGCAAATATATAAAGGAAAAGAAAAGCATCTATATAAATTATCCGCAATAATAGGAATATGATGAAATATAGAATAGGTCCAATAAAAAAATTGAAGATGTAAGAATAGATTGAAACTAAATATATTAGATAGCTATGCAAATGAAATACAAATTACATTACTTGAATGTTACTTGAGGAGTAAACAAAGAGAAGGGGCGAGTAAAATAATTTGGAGAAAATGCAAATAATCTTTTAAACTTTGATTTAGGTGTAAATTGACCTTCCAAACTTTTAAAGTGTGATTTTTGATTCTGTAAATTTTGATAAATTTGTAAACAACTCTCATAGGTCGAGAATAATCTCTTTTAAACTTTAATTTTGGTATATAAACAACTCTTAAATGAGGTCATGGTTCCTACCCCAATGTGTAGAAATTATGCTACTTGTCATCTCCTTTTGGATTTTCTTTTGAAATTGCCAAACTATGTGATATATATATATATTTATGATCATTGGTCAGTTATAATATACAAGTAAAGAGTATGGTCCAACTCTATGTTAACAATTTCTTTGTTACTAAACTTAAACGGGTTCAATGTCCCCATAATATTACCTATTTGTCATTCATGTTTAAGAAGCTAAATTCATTATCAACCCTTTGATTAAACATGTTTTCTATCTAAATTAACCATTTATTGATTGGAAATAATCTAAATTCATCCTAAAAACATCTTATTAAGAGTGCTTTATACAAATTGCTATACCAAGCAACCTGAACATCATTTCTAGATTAAACATTTATCGATTGGAAATAACTTAAATTCATATGAGAACATTGTGTTTTTTATTTTTATTATATTTTTAAAAATTTGATAGGACCTACAAATATTTTAAGAAATTGTTAAGTAACTCTCTTAAAGTCACATGTTGATAAAGTGGAGACTTCCTGAAAAAGAAGTTACTTAAGATGCTAACATTGTACCTTAAGCAACTCTATAAGAATCCTATTGGTAAATATGCTATAACATAATTATCGAATTTCCTAAATGGATTAGATAAGAATGAAAGCCCTCCAATAAGCAAAGTTTACAAATAAAATTATTCTAACTCGGTTGTGATATACATTATGCGAATGGAATGTTAATGGATTCTTACATGGATTGTGAGAGACGTTGAGTAGTTGTATATAAAGCCAAATAATGAATAACATATCAACACTCATTAGAAACTTTTGGGCCAAGTGATGAAAATGAGCCCATAAGTATTTATTGGTGTGATTATTAACTACTTTTGACATAGGGCTTTAAAATGGTATCAGGGATAAACACCTACTAGATGTTCGGTATGGGGATGGTTGAAAATGGGGAAAGAGCCTAGGCTAATTGTAAGGTCCTACGACAAGTGATAAGAGAGTAGAATTTCATTTCTGATTCCTAAGGTTCTTACTTGAATGAATAGAGAAAAGAGAGAGTAAGAAGATCAAAGGGCAAGTCTCTTGTGTGAAAAATGAATTCATTAGTTAGTTACAAGTCTATGTAATGGTTTATATACAAAGGATAGTCATATCATGATAGGTACATGTCGAGAAAAATAAATAGTAGCAAACATGTATATCAGTAGAGTACAAGCAAGTGTATCAGCAGAGCATAGAATATAAGCTAATATCTCCATACAAACCCCTATCCCAACTTACACATTCCCCCTCCCTCCTTCCCTCCCTTCACACACCTACCCCCCCTGCCCTTTTCGAATTGGACTTCGCAAAAGTCTTAACTTTGATAAAGCAGTTGTGATTCGCCTAACTCGTTAGTCATGATATTTGCTATTTGCTGCCAAGTAGGAACATGAAAAACTTAAAGAAATCCATGAGAGGTATGATCTCTAGTGAAATGTACATCGAACTCAATGTGCTTAGTTTGCCTATGAAAACATGAGTTTTCAACAATCAATAAAGTAGCTCTACTATTAGTAAACAGTGGAATAAGCAAGCAGAAATGCAATCCTAAGTCTTAGAGTAAATACAAAATCCAGAGTGGTTCTTTAGTTAAAGTCACAATGCATACGATACTACGCTTTAGTTGAGGAAGTAGAAACATTATCTTGCTTTTTTGTTTTCCAAGAAACTAGTGAGGATTCAAGGAACACATAATACCTCAACAATGACTTATGATCTAGACAACTTGAACCCCAATTGGCATCCAAATATCCAAACAACTTCAAAGAGCTATTAACGAAGAAGAATAAGCCTATATTGAATGTAACTTTTAGATAACGCAAAACATGAAGAGCAAGCTTCATGTGACGAACTCATGGGCAAGAAACATATTAACTAAGTTGTGGCATTGCATACATGATGTTAGGGCAAGTGATTATAAGATAAAGTAAGTGCTCAACTAGTCGATGGTAAAGAGTAAGATTTAATAGAATTGAACCGATCTATTATCCATTTAAACATTTTGTGGAAAAGGTACTTTCACTATTTTATCTCTTGTTAGGCCTACGTAATCTAATATATCAAGAAGAAACTTCTATTGATGTAATAAGAAACCTTCATTAATTTTACAAACCTCTATAGCAACAAAAAATTGCACTTCACCTAAATCTTTTATGGTAAAGGCCTTATGAAGTGCTTCCTTGACCTGTTTAATGGTTGAAAAAAATATTTCCCGTTACCAATACATCATCCACATTGATTGACAAAGCCAAAAACACATTACCATTAACTCTAGTAAAAGAGTGAATAGTCATTTTAAGATTGTACAAAACCTAATAAAACTAAAAAATTTGTGAGCTCATGATTCTATTATCATGAAGCTTATTTGAGTCCATACGAGGACTTAGCAAGTTTACACATTTGTTGACAACATTTTTTGATAACTATTCCATAGGCTTATATTGGCCAACCTAATGCTTAAGCCTGGTTTGATAATTCAGTCTAGGTACAATTCTTACTAACTAACTATAAATATCATACAAGACCCCCAGGTAAGGGGGCCTTTTTCCATTCTCTCACTCTTCTTATTATGTTGTATCTTTACTCTCATCATAAGAAAACTGACTGAGGCATTAGAGCACCCTCCGAAACTACCCAGTACCCCCCGTAGCCATTTTCTTGTTTTGCAAGCATTCGTGCACTAGGATGAAAGTCTACTGTCAACAACACTTATCCTTGAGAAGCCATAGAATACCCTTATAGAGGTTTCATGTAAATTTCCTCCTCTAAAGAGCCATGCAAAAAAGCGTTATTTACATCCAATTAATGCAAAATCCATTACTTTGTAGTCGCCATAGCTAGTAACTCATGCATGATAGCTAATTTGGCTATCGGGGAAAAGCATAAACATAATCCATACCCTCTATTTATATGTATCCTTTCGCCATTAGTTTAGCCTTGTACCTTTCAAAAGAACTATCGAGTTTATATTCAATTTTATAAATCCATTTTGAACCAATTGCTTTCTTACTCGAAGGCAAAGAAGTTAGTTCCCAAGTATGATTAGACTTAAGAGCTAACAATTGCATGGCCTCTATCCATTTAGGATCCTTTTGTACTTCATGAAAATTTTGTGGTTCTTAAATAGTAAACACATTTGCTAGTAAGATTGCATAGTCCTTAGATAGGCATTCAAAAGTTTGTTTGGTGAACAAGGATACAAAGAAGTAGGGTTATCACTTAATGAGTTGAATGGTTGTGTTACAGTTGAATGCACATTATGCATAAAGTCTGTATAATCACATGGATTATGGGAGATATTGAGTAGTGACAATATAAGACCAAGTAGTGAATATTATGTTAACACTAACTAGAAATTTTTGGGTTAAGCAGTTGAAATGTGTTCATTAGTATCCATTAGCTTAGTTATTATTATTCATTAGAGTAATTGGATATTAATGCCAATATAAATAAAATGGAACAATGTTGAAGAAATTATTGAAAATGGTTTATTGTTTCTTCATCATTCCCTAGTAAATCCATATCATCAAAGCCTTACGAGTTTATCAATTGATCATTGGATCCAAAAATTGTATATATTGCTAAAATCATTTTGTATATTAAGGGAGGAAATAAAAAGCTTATATACATACTCTATGTTTGGAAATCAAGACTAAATTCTACAATTGTGAAGGGAAATAGATTTTATGGTATGAGAACATATTAAAAGAAATAGGAATAACATCATAGAAAGAGAAATGGACATTTTAGTATAGATATTATCAACATAAAATCTTCAAAAATGGAATTAGTATATTATATCAAGAGAAAACCATAAAAAACTTATAGCTTAGGAAAATTGGTTATCATACAAGATAAAACCATGGTACTTTACAAGAGAAGTAGATTTACTTAGATTTCCACTTTAAAACTATGGATGTAGGCTTTTGACTGAAGTAGTCACACGGTACTATGAGTGATGTGCTATATGTGGCTTCAATGAAGCAAAGTGAGAAATATACTAAAGGGATAATGAGGTGAAAATGAGGCAAGGAGAAGAAACATATAATCTCAGCATCTCAAATAACAAGTGACAAACAAGGTAGTGTTATGGGACTTTAGATGTTCACCTTATAACTTGAGCGAATGAAATCAATTCTTTGCCAAAATCGTTTATTTGATCTTAGAGAGTAAAGTTTTGCAAAACAATGGGGTTTCTCAGTAGTCTCTAAGAGTTGTAAATTATTACACTCCGAAGCAGCAGAATCGTAACAGTTCATAATGCAAACCATTCTAAGATAGAAACTGGCTATACAGCTGCTATCTTAGACTTAATTTACACAAGGCATCCACAACTAACCCACTTTGAAGTAAACAGTTCATAATTTAAAAAAAAATCATTTACTTAAGAACTTAAGAAAAGTATAGACTTGCATTAAAATAATCCGAGTATCTTACAAGATTAAGCGATCTAGTCACAATTTAATTGAGTAATTTATAAACTAATGCCAAAAGTTTTAAAATAAATCTAACTAGAAAGTGTATTTGGTCTTCAGTTTACATCCTCACTCCTTAGGATCTTGCATTTGCTAACTTCAAGGTGATTATAGGCCGCTTCACCTCTAGTACTTGCAACAATGGTTATAGAGATATGAGCAACTACAGCTTAGTAAGTTAGGATTGAGACTTAAAACTATACCACAAATACAAATAAGGTTATTAACCAAATCATTAGGTGCAATGTATATTAAAGCAAATGCCATCGCACAACGTTGTCTGACCTGTCGTGAGATTAGAGAAATTGCGCCCGCTCTAATCTGGGTTAAAAAGTTGCTGTTAATGTAGCAGCTCATGACTAAACCTGAGCTTATGCAATGGAGACATCGCTCCTCCCGCGACTACCTTCAAACCATTAACTTCACCCTTACCGCGACCTCCTCACCTGTCACTTAGTTCGATTAAGAATGAACAAGAGATTAATTATGCTATTCAGCACTAGCCAGTGTTATCTCTTTCGAAGGAGTCAGTATTTAACCGGAGCATCCTAGGTTTCCCCAAATGGGTTACTATGCAGGTCTGATTTATGGTCATAAGTCATATACTTGTTAAGTCTAGTTTAAGGTGATCAATCATTTCATACAGATCATACAATATAAGCCAAGCGGCAAATCAAAATCATGTCATCATTTTAGAACAAGCACAATCAAGTACAATTTCAACCCTCCAAAATACAACATTGTATTAATCCTAACTTATCTCCACTCCCCACTTGCTTACTCGAGGTGGGACTCGCTCAGTTGATCGCCAATGATCTCTATAATACCAACGTTGTCTCAGTTTTCATATAACTATTATAGATTAGTTTTTATCCTATAACACTTATTGTTATCTTTGGTTTAATGTTTAATATATCCAATTATCTAGGTTATCAAATCTTTTACAATTATTTTCGATTTGGGGCTAGGTTCAGGTTTAGTTTTCGTATCAATTTCCAAATTAGGTTTTAGTTCAGTTTCTAAGTACAATTTTATACACGAACCCTAGAAACTCGTTTTAACTTATAGTGTGAAATTAATCTCATTACTTCTAAATATCTTAAATACCATAATTATCCCTAGTCAATATTTTATTCTATCCGATACACTTGAATCTTTATTATTGTATTGAATTTACTCTCGATGTGAGAAATTTTTACATTCTTCATATAATTACCTAAATTTAAGTTTTCCATCATATTTATTATATATTCCTATTATTTATATAATGTCAATTTTTATTCTAATATCTTCTATTTATTATATTTCCAATAATTACATATTATGTATTATCACCTATTATATACATAATACACATCTAATATTTCTATCACTCTAATTACCATCTCGTAACATTAATTAACATTTTAAAATGTATAAATTCATCCTAAATCAGATTTTATACCTAATTACCCTAATTTACAAATTAACTTAAAATTTACTATTTTTCCCTATTATTTATTTACTAGATAATTACCCTAATAATTGCATCTAACATCCTAAATGCTACAAGTATCATACTTCATCAGATTTTAACATCTTAAAACATATAATTATTTACTAAATTAGTAATTAACCACTTAATTACTTAATTAATCAAAATAACCCATTTTATGCATCATTTGAAGGCCTAAAAATTATCTAATAATTTCGAAAATTCATTTTTGAAAAAGGGCTTCGTGGCACTGTTTTATATTACCTTAATAGTCTATAAAAAAATTTTGAGCTCTAAACTACACTCTTAAGCCTATTTATTTTTAATTCTAAACATGTTCGATTTTGTTTAATTTCTTAAACACTCTATATTTACAGATATGATTAAACGTAATAACTATTTTCTCCTAAATCTTCATACAATAAAATATCATAATATCAAATTTCATAATTTTCTGGGAAAAATTAATAATTTTAATAAATTTTACAAAATTAAGCTAGAATTGGACTCACCTGGCCGTTCCGTTAGGATTCCGGCTACCAGCGACGGCCCTAAGGGTGTTGGCCAAGTTAGGCGGTGGTGGTTAAGTGGTGTGGTGGTGGCCATTTGTTTCTAGGTGGCCGTCAGATATGGGTTTCCTTTCAAAGCTTTAATTGCACAGATTTTTTGTAAAACCTTAATTTCCTCTCAATTTTGCCTCTCTCTAATTTTCTACAATTCCAAACATTCAAAATGAGTTTTTGAAAAATTTTAGGTATTTATAGAGGTTTTGGAGAATTATTGTGTATTAAATTGATTTGACAATTGCTTTATTTTCTTTCAATTTGCCTTTTGTGTTGTTCTAATTTAATTGGTTGAATTTTTTCTTCTTTTCTCCAGCTGTCATGACCCAAATTTGGATCATTCCTTATTTTTTTTTTCTGATTTTTCTTTATTTTTCCTTAATTAATTTATGAAGTTTCTTTAATTATTTAGTATTATTTTAGCACATTTCGTGTATTTTAAGAATTATGCGTATTTCTACCTACATGTAAATTCATATATAGTATAAATAAATATTTCTAAATATTATTTAAGTCATTTTATGATTTTTAGTATATATATAATGTCATGCCCCGAAGCGGCAAAGTCGTAATAGCCCTGCCGTGTAAACCATCCTAAGATAGAAGTTGGCCTTACAACCGCTATCTTAGACTTGATCTACACAAGGCGTCCACAACTAACTCGCTTTGAAGTAGACAGTTGTAATTTAAATAAATCATTTACCTATAAAAGTGAGGAATTATATATATACGTTATAATTCAGTTATTGCAGTTAAAGTTTACAATATTTCTCTATAGTATTTTTCTAAATTATTACATCATTCGGGAATGAAAAATAATTCTAAAATAAAAACTTAGACCTTAAAAATATGTGTTTATTCTTCAATATTTTGCCTCACTCCCTAAGATCCAATAGTTGTTAGCTTCAGAGTAGTTGTTTGCCGCTTCTTAGCCAGCACCTGCACGACGTCTATAGGGATGTGAACAACCATAGCTCGATAAGTAGGGATGGAGGACTTAAAACTATACCATAAATACAACAAGGTTTTCAATCACTTATTAGATGCAATGCATGTGCAAGCAAATGCCATCGCACGACGTTGTCCGGCCCATCGTGAGATTAGAGAAATTGCGCCCGCTCTAATCCGGGTTGAAAAGTTGCCGTTAATGTAACAGCTCACGACCAAACCCAGGCTTGTGTAATGGAGACCTTGCTCCTCTCGCGACTACTTTCAAACCACTATCTTCACCCTCGCCGCGACCTCCTTTCCTGTCACTTAGTTCGATTGAGGATGAAGAAGGGACCATTTTGCAATCCGGCGCTATCCCTTCCGAAGGGGTCGGTATTTGGCCGGAGAGTCCTAAGTTCCCCTAATGAGTTACCATGCATGTCCGATTATGATTACTGGTCGTATATTTGATTAAGTCCAGTTTAGGGTGATCAATCATTACATACAAATCATACAATATATGCCAGAACAACAAACAGAATCATAGCATCACCCATAATCAAGCACATGCACACATTCAACTATCTAACAAGCACAATCAAGCACAATCTTGCATAATCTTAAGCCTCCAAAATACAGCATCGTATTAATCCCAACTTACCTCGACTCCTCGCTCATTCACTCGAGGTTCGATTTGCTAAGGCCATCGCCGATCATCCCTATAACACAAACGTGGTTTCAGCTTTTCATAGAACTATTATAAGTTTGTTTTATCTTATAACGCTTATTGTTATGTGTTGTTTAGGGTTTAATATACCAAATTATCTAGGTCTTAAGTCTTTCATAAGTATTCTAGGTTCGGGTTTAGGTTCGGGTTCCGCATCGATTTTTAAATTAGATTCTAGTTCGATTTCTAGGTACTGTTTTGTACCCGAACCCTAGAAATTTATTTCAACTCATAATGTGAAACTAACCACATTATTTCCAGATAGCTTAAATATGATCACTACCCCTAGTCAGCATTTTATTCTATCCGGTACACTTAAATCCGTATTAGTGTACCGAATTTACTCATGTTGTGAGAAATTTTTACATTTTTCATATAATTACCTAAAATTGAATTTTGTTTCAGATTTGTTATGTTCTGATTTCCATTATTTTATTATCTAATTAAACCTAATTTTTCCATATTTATTAATTTTCAATTCTACATATTCCTAATTTTCTATATTTACCACATAACACCTTCATTACTTATACTTAACACTCCATAGACTAGGATTAGGTTTCCACATCAGTGATTAACATCCCTAAACATCTAATTACTATCTAAATCAGTAATTAATATCCTAATCACCTAATTAACTCCAAATTACCCAATTTTTCCATCATTTTAGGGCTAAAAATTAACTTAAAAATTTAGAAAATTAATTTTAAAAAGTTGGCTTCATAGCACTGTTCTATATCACATGAGCATCCTATAGAAAAAAATTGAGCTCCAAACTACACTCCTAAGGTCATTTATTTCTAAACTGAAATGTGTTGGGTTTTGCATGATTTCTTAAGGACCCTATATTATGGAACATGTTTTCATCAAAATAATATTTTTCCTGCAAACTACATACAAAAATATCCTAGAATAACAAAATTCATAATTTTCTAATAATATTTACTATTTTTACAAAATTACACAAGAATCTGGCTGGAAATTGGACTCACCAGTTTGGGTGGCTCCGGCCACCGCGGGCCGCCGTGGCCTTTTCGGCCGGCCTGGGCACTACCACCACCGTGTGGTGGTGGTGGCCGTCCACTTCCAGCTGCTCGTCTGGTGGAGGTTCCCTTTAAAATCCCTAACTGCCCAGTTTTTTTTATTTTTTTTCTAAACCGAATTTTTCTCTCAATTTTCAGCTCTCTCTAATTTTCTCTGATTTTTATTTGTCCAAATGAGCTTCTGAATTTTTCTTGCTATTTATGGACGATTTTTGTAATTATTATGCATTAATTTGATAAGACTTTGCCCAATTTCCTTAATTTTTGGCTTTTAGGTTATCTAATTTTTATTGGCTAATTTTTATTTTGCAGCTTTGGACCTACCACGACCTGATCTTGATTAATCTTATCCTCTTCTGATTTTTTCTGATTTTTCCATAATTATTTTATAATTTTCTTTAATTATTTACTTAGTTTTTGGCCAATTTAGGTAATTTCGCGTATTTGTATCTACACGTAAATACATGTGGGGTACATGTGAACATTCCTAATTATTATTTTGGTCATTCTAAAATTTTTAGTATATATATAATCTATCTCTAATAATTTATTAGTTATTAAATTATACTTTTCGCCTTTTCAGTAATTAGCAATTATTCTGCTTAAAATTTGAAAATTTTATAGTCTCCTATTTTACTACTTATTTTCTTAAATTTAAGTTTACGGGATCATTTTTACTAATATTTCTCTCAATAGTTTATAATTTGAGTTTAATCGGATCCTTTAACTGATTGCCCTAAACATTGGGTTCTAAGTTCAATCCTACGATTACTTGGCTTAACTTTGAGGCTTACATATAATTTATTTCTAACGATTCGTTAGTTATCTAAACGCATTTTACACATTTTCGATAAAGAACGAGTAATATACTTAAACTTTGAAAAATTTATATTATTTTATTTTATTACTTATTTTTTTAAATTCGAACTTACGGGATCGTTTTTACTAATATGTCTAATTTTATTTTAGGCTTAATTGAATCTTTTAACCGATCATCTTAAATTCTACGAGTCAAACTTCAACTAGCTGATTGTAGGTCTTACACGAATGAGAGGAAAATGTTGGGTATTTACATACTCTTGGGTGTAATAGTATTTTTTAGATTATCTAAATGATCAATGGATGAGATAGAGCCTACTCATTTCATCTTGAATGAGCTAACAAATGGGCCTAAAGCTAATAGCATTCTCCATGAATACATTAGCTTGTGTAAGAAATATTGAAGGTAAACAAATTGGTCTAACGATCTCTAGTTTGAACTTATTAAGCCACTTTTTCCTAAATTATCCCAACATAAACTAGAATCTTTAGATCTTATCACTAAACCTAAAGAGTGAATTCCAAATAAATGATGAGCTTAGGCTCATAACTAATATAGTAATTTACCATTTATAATAATAGTATCGTAGAAGTATAAAATTAAAAGAAAAGAAGAGATGTTAGATAATAGATCTAATTATCAATATACAAGATATTTAGTAGGATAATGTTAGAACATAGGCTCAAAAATTAGATGAAATTCTAAAAAGTCCTAATAACAAATGGTTCGTGTGTTATACACAGATCTAGGAGATGGACCTAACAAAACTTAGAAACAGGTGTGATGCATTTTTTAATTATATCAAGTTTTACTTATATGAACCCATGTATAATTATGTCATTGTGTCAAAGTCCTACCAACCCAAATTTTTACCATTACGTTATATTTGTAAGATTTCTTTTTTTCTATCCATTTTACATGGATCCTACAAGTCTATACAACCAAAAAAATGGAATCTATATAAATTAGATTTACATAAAGAATGTTGCAATATAATATTCTTTATAATTTTCTTTATCCTCGATTTTAACCATATTATTAATCACTCCTTAACATTTTAGTCAACTCAAGTTAAAGTTATCTAAATGATCCAGATTTTTTAAATCCCATTTAAATCATATTTAGAAAATGAAAAAGCAAAGTTGCTCCTACTCCATGGTTACGTGTTTAAGGTGAGTTTACATGTTATGGACTCCACCTAGGTTATGCATCTGAAGAAAAAAAATCTAAGTTATTAATTCAAAGTAACTAACAACTAGTCAATGAATATGAAATGAATCTTGTAAAATTACCTTAAAGTTATAAATTAATGATTATGATTATCTAAAACTTTAAAATATCTTTTATAAAATGATATTTTCTTTTTATAATCTCAACAATTTATTACACGTAACAATGCTTTCGTACCTATACTTTAGTAAATCTTTTTTCAGTATCTAGATCCAAATCTTATAAATAACCCTATGATATGGTCACCTTGTCTTTGATTCCACAACATTAACATAAACATTAAACAATTCACTCATGAGAAGAAGCCTAAAAAAAAACTAAAGTACTACAACATCATTAAATTGGTATGAGGTTATTTTTAGAATTTCAAAAGAATGTAATATTTGTTACTTTGTTTAGTTAGATTAATAAATAATTTAAGAATATATACGCAATAGAATTTTAATGACTAAATTATCCATGATCTATTTTCTTTTTCAACTAATTATAAAGTAATAGATAGTGTTGGTGGCAGTTAGTTGCGGAGGCAGAGATAGAGGCGGTAGTAATGGTTGATGGCGGTTGCGAGTGGTGGTGGTAGGGGTAACCGGGGGTGGGGGAGGAGTGGGGTTGGTGGGGTGGCGGCGGGGGTGAGGGTGTTCGTGATGGTGGTGACAACAACAATGGTAGTGATGATAGTCATGGTGGTGATGGTTACAATGGGGTAGCGATGGTGGCAACAATAACAACAACGGTGGCGGTGGTGGATTGTGGTAATGATAATGGTGGTGGTAATTATCGTTAAATTGATATGAGATTATTTTTGAAAAAAATGTGAAATTTTGTGAGAAATCATGATTTTTTGATTAAATTAAGAAATCCCTATTACTTGATTTCACGTAATAAGAATTTATAAGAAATCGTGATTCAAAGATAAAAAATCGTAATTCAAAGATAAAAAATCAAGTAAATGCTGTAAAAAGGAATAGGGGGAGAATGTAATTCCAATTTCCTTTGAGTGAATGAGGCAATAATATGGGTAAGATAGTGAAGAAAATCTAGTGCCATGGAAACAAAAGCATGCCGTCTTCGTCAAAATCAGATATTGCAAACTTTCAAAAAATATGTACTTATTTACATAAGAAAAGGTGATATTTTATTTGAGACGGAGGAAAATTATTTAAACCATCCACTATTTGAGAACATTTTGCATATAACCATAGAAGAGTTTAATTACTCTTATGATGGAGCTTTAAGAATTGCTTGTGAGGTAGATTTCAATATCTAATTCATCTTCTCAAGATAGGTAATCCATCTATGAATTACACGGATCTTCCTAATCTAATTTCCAAGTTCTACAATCCAAATAATCCCACTACACCATGAAGAATACGAGATAATGAAGTTTTTGGAACATGTGAGGTGGATCGGGCGAGAGGGCTTTGTTTCTTTGCTTCTACACCATGGAAAAAAGTTAGGTAGTCTATTCTATCCTTTATCTACATAGATGAATGATTGAAAAAACCATATTTAGAGAGAGATGGGTACGTAGAATTATCCTTTGAATTTGTTATTACATAGAATTCTTTTATTAGACGATGAGGTTATAAAACTTAGATGGCTTTAATGATTTGATATAAATTTGTGCATCGAGTCAAACTGGTTTTGAATCGTTGGTTCATGGGTTACTAACACGGTGAACTGTGATGGGTCTGTAAGTTGGTGGTTTCGGGCAGGTTTAAAACCCTTAAACCGTTTTTTTTTAATATTTAATTTTTTATTTTATTAATTTCTTATATATATATTAATATTTTATAATAATGTGAGCTCCTTTTGCTTTTTTTTTTTAAGTGTATAAGTCATTAATAATTTCTAATTTTTTAAATTAATTTCCAACCTAATACGATTCCAAGTTTCTTATTTTTTTTCTCTTAAATTTTATTTGTTCCTTATATTTAAATCCTTAATATTTAATAAGTTTTACAAAAAGAATTATATTAACTGAGATTGAATTTTCTATCCATCTTTAACATATAATTAACTTTTGATTAGTTATCTATTATTATTTGATGATATTATTTAAAAAAAATTATTATTCATCGTTCCAAATAAAATAGCTTTGATATGCAATGACTTATTGGACATTATCAAATTATTTTTTCTAATTTAATGACTTCTCTTTTCTCTTTCTCTTTCCTTTTTTTTTTTAAAGAGGTAAATCGATCGGACTGACCTGTCATTTCACTGGCAAGTCGGCTTGGCGGTTCCGCTCAGGCGAACAGCCTAAGCCCTTTTAGCTCGGCGGTTCGGCCTGGCTACTAACAGGCTGGGCCGGTTTAAGGCCCGCTTGGACCGGTTCACTGTTCGAAACTAGCGTTTGCTTAGGTCTAATATGATATATAGGGATCAAATACATTTACTGTCAGACTTTTTTTTTTTTTTTTAATAAACTTCCTCCAGATTTTACTCATTGGTTTCGTTATACTACATTGATGCAATTACTTATTATATAAAAAAGGAGATGAATTTTGTTAATGCACATTTGTTTTTTTCCCTTTGACCTTGTTAATTTAAATTGTGAAGCCAATGATATATCCTAGTCTTATTTGTTACATTTTCTCTTCCAAAAATCAATTGTCGTCATAAAGTGTTTCTTTTTATGTCCAGGCGAGAAATGAAATAAAATTCGATGCAGGCTAACTAATATAGGCTTATTGCTTGGTATTTGCTTTTTTCATTTGTTTTTTTTGGTAAGAGAAGAATGAAAAGTCCACATACTGTTTTAGTTTTATCTAATCTTTATCCATGCGAATTGAAAAAAAAGCACAGAGACAACAACATATATAACAATATGCAGGGATATAAAATAGTTAACTAATAGATTAAAGATGTAGGAATAGATTCATGTAAAATATTATATAAAAGATGGGATGCATTTTGTTAATACAAATTTGTTTTTCTTTTTCCTTTGACTTTGTTAATTTAAAATTATGACGCCAGTGACATATCCTAGTCATAATTGTTACACATATTTTCTTTGAAAACTCGTAATCTCTTCCAAGAGTCAATTGTTTCCACAATGTACTTATTTTCTTTTGCCCCGGTAGGAAATGAAAGAGAATTTAATACAGGAGGCTAACTAATATAGGTTTATTGCTTGATAATCCCTTTTTTCATTTTTTTTTTTTGGTAAGAGAAGAATGAAAAACCACGTACTTTTTTAATTTTATCTAATCTTTATCCATGTGAATAGAAAAAAAAAAAAAAAAACGTAGATTTAAATATTCCACAACAATATATATAGGAATATGCAGGGACATAAAATAGGTAATCCCTAGATTAAGGATGTAGGAATAGATTTCAAATAAAAATATGTTAAACGGATATAAATACGGAAGATTGCATAACTCAGTGATTCAGCTTTTGCTTAAGGAGGAAATAGAAAAATAGAGCGGGATAAAATACGGCTTGCAGGGTCAAATCAAAATCAAATCTAGGTTTTGTTTCCTAACCTCTTTTCGAACCAACTTTGGTTGAATTAGAATTTATTTTCTTTTAATTATTTCTTTATTTACTAGTACGTGTTTTATTAATTATCTCTAGTTTACATTAAAATTGGTTTTATTTATTTCTCAATCATACATTATTATTATAAGATAGAGCAAATACTTTTTATTCATTTGGTAAAGGATTATATATTACGCAATATAGATGTTAGATTTTTAAAGTTAAAACAATTTAGATTCAATTATAATAAAGTAAAATAAGTTAATGAAAATGAAATTAATGATATTATGTGGAATAAACCATAGAGCCTTTTCCAAATAAGTTAATTCTTTTTAGGCAATGTAGCTTATGGTTCTCATTGGGTCGAACCACTTTTAATATTCAGGTGATCAAATTGAGCTGTGAGCCAAGTTGCATAATAAAGAACCACATTTTAAGGTTTGTTTTTTCACTGATTCTCTTGAATGAACGTCCTTAATTAAGGGAGTTGTTGCAATTCGCATGATAACAATAATTTTATATAATGTTAGCTATATATGAAATTCTATATTCTATTAAATCAAATATTCAATTTTCTATAATGTGTAAGTATAGTTTTGATGTGTCCCAAATACAATGACTAAATTTAAGGTACGAAAGGATGGATTCTTAATATTTCAAATTCCTATTAAACAACAAAAAATTCAATTAAAAAATGATAATTTATGTGTTTTTAGTCTATCAAATGCGCGAAAAAAACCCTCTTGCTATGGTAAACGAGTGATTAAGGGGTAGTTTAAGAATAATATGAATAATTGAAATATGTAATCTGCAGCTCCTAAAAGCGTCTGCAACAAAAAACGCCCGGATCAGATTTGTTGGTTAAATCGTCTGAACTAATCTTTGCCGAAGCATATTCTTGGAACTCATAGCACTAAAAAGTCCAGAACACTCTCACAAATAGATAGAGTGCTTTTTACTCTTAGTTCTTTGCTACTACAATGAATTCGGATATTTAGGTTCTTATTGTGCAGTCTGTTATGCAAATGATTTCTCAAGGGATGGCAACATTCGGGGAGGAATTTCACGAGATTGTGTTATCTTTGGACAAAATCCAACGTGATAGTAAGCAAATTTTAAGATGGAAGATCCCATTAGTTAAGTATAAAAGGTACGTGATTTTATTGTCACGTATTTAAATATTATTGATATTTATACTTTATTCATTGATTCATCAGTCATATTAATACTATTAAATCTTTTTTTGTGAAAAAAAAAAACAGCTTGCTCCAAAGAGTTGCCGTGAAACCATACCATGTCTAGCTGATTGCTCGGGCCATGCATCATTCTGAGTAAAAAAACTACTGCCTTGCCGAGCCCTGAAAGTTCTTTCCTTAAACTAGTTTTTCTTAATTTTATTCTGTGTCCAGGATGGATTTTTGGGCCTATAAAGGACTATAATTTATTGCAAATCATTATGTTTGACAGCAATCAATTGCAAATGACTTAACTAAAAGTAAAGGTCCATGTTACCTTATGGCACAAACTTAAGGGACTTTAAATTACCTTATTCCGTTTCATGAGTTGGGTATTTTAGGTACCATGTATAGTCAAATTATATAGGATAATTATCGAGTTGGGTATGATCCACTCGGTGGCATGCTTATAATTACTGTAATGAGTCTTAATGTACAATATTCCAATGTTTCATAAGATGGGTATAAATCTTCATTTGAACTCCATCTCCGGAAAAAGATGGTTTGGATTAATAAAAAATAAAAATGTAAATTTTCTTGTAGCCTGTTATTTTTTTATAAGTTGTTTATGGATCTTATGGTAGATTCTATAAATTTTTAAAGTTATATTGCGTTTTTTCATACACTACAAATTCTAACATTACACACAATTTCCTTTACTTTGTTGTGAATTAAGATTAATAGCTTGGATTCTGCATATTATGTAATTTTGGAGAAGAGAATGTATAAGATTGGAAAGATTTAAGAACTGGTTGAGTGTTTTTTGAATGGTGAAAGGAGGCATCAGTTTAGAGCGGTTTTTGGAAAATGGACTGTTGAGAAACAACTCTATCTTTCTGGTGCTTGACTGTGGCTGGTCGATTCAAAACAACAGTTCAGCTTCGACATCAATAAAGCAAAAGAAAAATAAGAATGTTATTTCGACCTGGTTCATGTTTCCCGAGGAGCTTCCCCCCTTCATGTCCAATCTGGGACCCATCATTCGGCTTCAATTTTTATCAGCAAAATTATTCTGTTTTATTTAGATACTGGGGGCTAACTATAAACGATCTTTAACATGTGATGAAGTATATAGAGCAGAAATAGCGAGGGAGGATTAGGGAAATCGTATTGGTTGCAGCTCACTTTAAGACCCAAAAAAGCATGAAAAAAACAAAAAGAAGAAGAAGGAAGTCTCGAATGATATCGCTCCCTCCATCAGCCAATAATGGAATGTTCTTGATTTGTGAAGATAAGCTATAAGCCTTGCCAATTTATTTTGTCATTAAGAATAAAAAATGTTGACAAGGTGGTCGACCACATGAAGACATAATTTGTGCTTCCACAATAGAAATGTCAAAATGAGTATTTGTGTGTATATAGCGGGACAAAGATTCACACTACCGAGTTTAATGTCTCCTCTGTCGTATCCACTTGTGGCGCCTCTTGTGTAGTATTTGTTTATAGAACTTGTAGCCTTCCGAGAAGAAAAGAGAGATGAAGCAGAAAAGCTAGGTAATTATGGCCGTGGAACAATGTGCCTAGAGCACCATTTTCAATGAGGAGTTTTATCAGTCTCACACCGATCAAATGAGTAGAAAGAAACATCCTTAATAATAACTTGAAAGAGAGTTATTATCGCCGAGCCCAGTAACATGGGCTTGTAACTCAAGCGAGGGCATCAATGTGATGGAACATTGGCTTGGCCCAGCGAATCGGATCTGGGTGGCTTCCCGCTGGCTTGCCCGTTCCAAGCTTGGAGTTGGTCCACGGCAGTCGGACGGAAGTCCGGACGTCTTGGATTCTAGAGTGGAGGACATAGCGTGAGGCTGGTTTCACAGAACAGCGAATACCTCCCGCTCTCAGCAGTGGAAGGATACCATGCCGGTGCCATTCATGTCCAGCATGATTCAATGGCCAGCTTTAACCGGACCATCATATTTTTTTTTATTAGCCTAATAAAGACATTTTGATCATTTATTAGATTAAATGTTAAAATAGTTATATTTTGATGAAAGACTTGGCAGATAAAATGTTATCTAAAATATAAGGAGTCATATTATATATATATATATATATATATATATATATATTAAAATATATATATAGTATAAACGTGTTATCCACATATGCATATAGATAATTATACTATACGTATAAAATAAATAAATTTATATGCTGTAGATCATCGTTTCATATATTCTTGCACATGTTATAAATAAATTTAGTACATACACAATGTGTATCTTTATATTAATTTATATATATACATTATGGCACATTTAAAAATATATTATTTAAATCATATATGAAGAAACTTTCTATGTTATATTATCAAATGAATATTATTTTCGACACTATAATGTATTTATTACCTCTAAATACAATATATTGCATAGTATATAAAATGAGTGAGCAAACCAATTGTGTAGGACATCTATTCATATCCTACATGATCAAGTAGGCTCTGGATAGGTATTAAGAATTATTGGATAGGTTCTAATTAGCAATCTTCTATAAGCTGCTTTTATAGGGTTTCGTATGAGTATCATGGTTTCATGTCTTGTACTCACCATTTAAAACTATTAAATAATATAATTTATATTAATAAATGTAAAAAGAACTTTATACTTTCTTCAATAAAAAAACTAAAAGAGCAAAAATAATATTATATTGATCTTAAAAAAATTGTCTCAAACCTAATATGAACCCTAAGCTTAAAGTTAATAATTGAAACTAGAAAGATAGTAACCTTTAACTCTCTCTCTCTCTCTTTTTATCAACTATGAGAAATGGGTGATTTGAACTCTGGTTTATTCTAATAAGAGATCAATTGCAATGTCACTAAGCTATAACGACTTTAGCAAGTAAACTTTAACTCTAATAAGCAAGTTTTGTCGTTAATTGTAAAGAACATGTGTATCTTTTTCTTTTTTCTTTTTTAAATGCATACACCTTCACATATTTGCAATTTAATTGTCTTACTACAAAAAGGGGTGCTGTTTAACATTAAGCTTTATGTATTTCAAAACTAATCTTGTTTTACGTGGAAAAGAAAAAAAATGTAATTGAAATTTGCTATTAAAAATGTATGGAGTTGAAATTTATGAGAATAAAGATAGAAAAATTTAGAAGTTCAATATATTATATCCTTTACTATTTCTACCGGGTAAGGTTCCAAATTAATTTTAAAGTGCTATAAAGTAAGTTATGACTAAAAAACATTGGAAAATTGTACCTACAAGATAAGATATGAATAAGGCCTCATATCATACCCAACTTATACCAACTCATACCTACATATTATATACTATTATATAATATGTCATATACATTAGATAGCCATACATGTGCACATGTCACAGGCAAATTCCTTTACTCGAACCTATACAGCACTTAGTATTCCTAACCACATTAAAGAAGGCAAAGTCAGTTTGTAACAATTAACAATGTTTAGAGAGAGAAACTTTAATGAAAATAGTATTCACTCAAAATAACTTGATGATGCAATTGAAGGGATCTCCCTTATATATATAAGAGGCCTCACAAGATGGAGGACCAAGATCAATTCGATCTAATGATTATAAACGAATCTCATCTACCTTTACATTAAATGTATCTACCTACCTTACCTACTACTTATTCTAGAACCTTCTAGATTTTTTAGAATATTCTAGATTAGATTATCCTAGATTATCTTCTCTTGGGCTTGGGCGAACCTCATTATTTTTAGGCCTTCTAAATTGGCCCATGACATTCTCCCCTACTTATTTTGACAACATCCTCGTCGTATTTTCTTCATGGAACTTTTGAATTTTGTCTGGAAACTGCTATAGAGCTTTAGCAAGTTCCCAATTGGCCTCACTTTCTAGCTTTCCTTTCCAAATAACCATATACTCTTGCTTAGGGGAGTGGCTTCGTCTTTTTACATATCTATCCACAATAATTTCTCCAACTTCTTTTTCGTATGATTCCTAAACTCCAATTGGAGCCTTCTCTGATATTGTTCTACTAAGGCCATCCTTATCCTTATGATATGGCTTGAGCATACTAATATGAAATATTGGGTGGAATTTTAATCTTGGGGGTAACTCCAACTTATAAGATACTCGTCTCACCCGTTTCATTATAAGAAATGGTCTTTCATAACACCTCATCAGTCCTTTGTGCAATTGGCCCTTAGTTTGTTGGATCAAGTGTAACTTCACAAGTACTTAATCTTCTACTTGATACTCTATTGGCCGAAGCTTCTAATCTACAACTTTCTTCATTCTCTTGATAGCCTTGTCTAAGTAAGTCCGAGCTAAGTCTTGGCTCTCTTGCCACTCTTTTGCAAATTTATATATTAGGGGACTAGACCCTGTATATTTTGTGGTTACCGTATTCGGAGTTAGCAGTTATCTCCTTAGGATAATCTTAAATGGACTATGCCCTGTTGATTCATTCTTCTGTAGATTGAAAGAGAACTGTGCCACATCTAATAACTTAGACCAATTTCGCTGACTTGCACTTACAAAGTGTCTTAACTAAAGCTTCGTTAATGCATTTACCCTTTCTGTCTGCAGATGAAGACTAGTAGAAAAGTTTAGCTCAGAACCAAGAAGCTTGAATAGCTCCATCTAGAATTTCCCCGTAAAATGACCATCTCGATCACTTACAATGTTTTTGGGCAAACCTTAATACTTTACTATATGCTTGAGAAACGATCGAATTGCTTAATCGGCATGGTACTCCTTTGTTGCTGGAATGAAGGTTGCATATTTTGAGAACCTGTCTACTACTACCATAATAGTACCATATCCCTTTGACTTAGGCAAGCTTACAATAAAATCCATAGAGACACTTTCTCAAGGTTGCTTTGGAATAGGTAAAGACTCTAATAGTCCAGGTGCTAGTCTTTGTTCCACCTTGTCTTGTTGACATATAGACAAGTTCTGACATAACTCTCAACATCTTCCCTTAGATGTGGCTAAAAGTACCTTTCTTCAATCAAGGCTAGGGTTCGGTGTATTCTTGGGTGACCTGGCCATTTAGAATCATGACATTCCTTCAATATTTCCCTCCTTAATGGGGATGAGTTGGGAATATACACCTGTTGCCCTTTTGTGTATATGAGTTCGTCTTCCTCCTAAAATCTCCTTATTTTACCCTTTTTACATTAGATTAGTAGAGCCTTAGTCAACTGGTTGATCTCCATCACTTCCCGAATCTTCTTTAGGAGGTTGTTCTTAGGGCTATTGAAAGCAACTAGTTCTACCCTTTGACTTAAGGCATCCGCTACAACATTTGTCTTTCCCACCTTGTATTCCATGTTGAAATTGAATTCTGCCAAGAAAATTTGCCACCGAGCTTGCTTAGGGGATAACTTCTTTTGGGACTGGAAGTAATTAGTAGCCACATTATCGGTCTTGATCACAAATTTTGTGCCAAGAAGGTAATGTCTCCAAACTTGAAGGCAATGCACTATAGTTGTCATTTCCTTCTCATGTACTAGGTATCACCTCTTCGTATCATTCAACTTTCGGCTCTCAAAGGCTATTGGATGGTTTTCCTGCATCAGAACCCTACCAATGGCATAATCACCAGCATCTGTGCATACTTCAAATACTTTACCAAAGTTAGGGAGTGCAAGAACTGGCTCTTTAATGACTATTTCCTTCAAGGTATCAAATGCCTTCTATCGATCTTCCCTCCATTCTCATGGAGCATCTTTCTTGAGTAAATCCGTTAAAGGGGCAGCCATTCAAGAGTATTCACGTATGAACCTTCTATAATAATTTATTAAGCCAAGAAACGACCTCAATTCGGTGGGCTTAGTGGGTTCTTTCCATTCTTGAATGGCTCGTATCTTCTCTTCGTCCATTCTAATCTTCCCCTATCCTACTACGTGTCGCTGGAAGGCCACTTCTTCCTTTGCAAAGGCATATTTCTCCAGCTTTACATATAACTTGTTTTCCCTTAAGGTTAGGAAAACTATATAAAGATGTTCTATGTGCTCTTCCATAGACTTTTTATAAATTATGATATCATTCAAGTAAACCACAACAAAATGATCCAAGAATGGTGCTAATACCCTATTCATAAGAGTACAAAAAATAGCCAGGGCGTTCGTGAGCCCAAATGGCATAATAAGAAACTCAAATGCACCATACCTTGTGTCGTAAGTGGTTTTAGGCTCATCTCCATTTGCTATCCATACTTGATGATATCCCTATCGTAGGTCCAATTTCGAAAAATGTCTTGTCTCTCCTAATCGATTGAACAAGTTTGATACTAAAGGAATAGGGTACTTATTTTTCATAGTGACCTTATTCAAGGCTTTATAGTCAATACACATCCGGAAGGACCCATCATGTTTCTTTTGGAAGAGAACTGGAGCTCTAAAAGGTACCTTTGATGGTTGGATGAATCTAGCTTTCAACAACTCCTTCAATTGTTGCCTTAATTCTTCTAATTCTTTTGGGGACATGCGATAAGGAACTGCAGCAGGGGCCTTTGTGCCTGGTTCTAGCTCAATCGCATGATCTACTTCCCTTCTTGGTGATAGCTTCTTTAGCAACTCTTTAGGCATGATATCTTTAAATTCTTCTAACAACTCCCCCACTAGATGTGGAATTGCCTTTAGACTTCCCGTCTCTTCTTCCCCCTTCAATGTAGCAATGTACGTAACTTCATTCTTTTTTAGGCCCTTCGTTAGTTGCATAGTGGAAAGGAATTTTGTGGCTTGACCAGCTTTCTTTGTAATAGGCACCACACATTGAGAGTTGGTCTCGAGCACACATATACAGTTTGTACGAGGAACAATAAGTGCATCAATACAATCTAGGAATTCCATCTTAATCACAAATTTAAAGTCGTCCATAGGTACTACTTCAATGGTTTCCTTCCCTTTCCACCCTCCGACATGGAGCTTTATCTCCCTGGCGACTCCAATAGTAGGGACTTCCTTTAAGTTTACCGTCTTGAGCCATGTCTTGGTCTTCTCTACTTTCATTTCGATCTTACTTGCTATTACCTTGGAGATGAATAGATAAGATGCCCCTGTGCCAATTAGGGCATTTAACTTCTTGTGTGCAACTATCACCTTACTGTACATTAACCCCTTTCGCTTCTCCTGCATCTTCATAGCATTGAGCAGTCGTATTGAACCCAGTTTAGCCTCGTCCCCTTCATTGGAGCTCTCATCTGCCATAATTGTTGCTAACCGATCTTTCTTTGGGCATTCCCTCGCATAATGGGGTCTATTACAGAAATAGCACTTCAATTCTCAAGGCTTCCATCGTTCCCCATCTTTTTCTTCACGAGTCCATCCCTGATCATTGTTTTTCTCTTCCATTTTAGGCTTCCCTCTTGAGGAACTCCTACTCCTTTCCTTCTCAACTCCCCCCTTCTACCTTCCCATCGGGGTCTTATGTTTTGTCTTCTTGAACTCCATTAGGCCTTCAGCAACTGCTATGGCTTTAGAGATGTCTTCTATTCTTCTTTGATCTAGCTCCAACTTTGCCCAAGGTTTCAGACCATCTAAAAACATCATTAGAGCGTCATCCTGGTTAAGGTTTGGGATCTCCAACATCAGTTATGAGAATTCTTTTACATATTGCTTGATGTCCCCCTTATGAGTTAGGTGACGTAACTTCACCTTTGCTTCTTTAGCAGCATTTTGGGGAGAGAATTGCCCCTTGATTTCGTATATAAAGCTAGCCCAAGTATTGATTTCATTTGCCCTCTTACACCACCATACCATAGCAGAATCTTTCAAATACATAGCAACAGTACATACCTTTTCGAGGTCATCCAAGATTCCTATAGCATTGAAATATTGTTCTATTCTCCAGAGTAAGTTGTCTACCTCCCGAGCGGATCGTGTCCCATTGAAAGGTTCGGGCTTGGGTACATCGACCTTATGAGCAGATTGGACGGTCACTCCATTTGTCACTACCCCCTGACGTGCTGCTAGTTAGTTCTTAAGTTCTTCAATCTCTTGGTGCATGGCCACCATTGCAGCATCTATCTTGGCTTCATAAGCTTCTTCCTTAGTTTCCAAAGTCGTAACTCGAGCTTGGAGTACTTCATTCTTCCCTTCAATCGCCTCATCATGCTGCTTTAGCTCCTTAATGGCTTGATTCAATGCCCCTTGCAACTTGTCTCGAAGTTCTTCCTCCATCTCTTCAAGGCTGGCATGTGATTTATCGAGTTGTTCCTTCCCTTCAGCAATGCTCAGCTTCGTTCTATCCATTCTATTAAGGAGGGAGTTCAGCAAGTCCCGGGACCTAGCTTTTTACCTGGTGACTTTGTGGTCATCTTGGTTACTTAATTCTTCGACCATCGAAGTGTTGTTGTCTCCTCTAAACAACATCTTCTCCACACTTGATCTCTTAACTTGGCTCTGCTATCGCTTGTCACAGATAGATTTCCTTACTCAAACTCGTGCGGCACTTAGCATTCTTGACCACACTAAGGAAGGCTAAGTTAGCCTATAACAACTCATAAGGATTAGAGAGAGAAACTTTGATGAAAATAGTATTCACTCAAAATAACTTGATGATATAACTGAGGGGATCTCCCCTATACATATATATACAAGAGGCCTTATAAGATGGAGGGCCAAGATCAATTCGATCTAACGGTTATAAATGAATCCCACCTACCTTTACATTAAATACATTTATCTACCTTATCTATCACCTATTCTAGAACCTTCCATAATATTCTGGATGATCTTTTTTTGGGTTTGAACCAACCTCATGATTTTGGGCCTTTCTAAATTGACCCGTAACACACACACACACACATATATATATATACGCATACTTTTATACTACATATCATATGCCTATATTAAAAATCAATTATAACATATCATATAATGTATATTTTTTCAATATAAAAATAAGATAAGTGTATTATTTTGTGTGATACATATATCATGTATTATAATACTATATTTTGTTCAATGCATTTTTATATTATATATTGAGATATATTTTATAATATATAAATATGACATATTATATGTTATATTCATATACCTTATTTAGTATGAATAATATAATATTAGGTTATATGATTTTATATCTATTTTATTTCATCCCGAATATGTTTATACGAAACAAACTGCTAGAATGACACCACGATCCCATAGCTAAAGCAGAGCATGGAAACATAAATTATCCTTTTGGGATTTTCGTTCGCATAACAAGCAAATATAATTTTTTTTTTCCCTTTTGCATAACAAGCCATTTGACCTTAGCCCCTCCATACACATGAAGATATTAACGGATAAGCTAATGAAACAGGTACACGGTGATACAGATGGCGTACAACTAAATTGAGTAATCAGTACGTATCACCATTGATCTCCTACTGCAATAGATCATAATTTAAAGAAAAAAAGAAAGAAAGAAAGAAAAGGTGAGTACGAATCACCACCACTTGCAAATATATGTCTTATGTCTTCTGATTAAGCGGTAGCAACTAATTCTGCGTTGTTTCTGTCTGTGTATGAAACTTTATAGTTTATACTCATTCCTACTTTGAAAGGTAAAGAAAGATCAATCTGCAATTATTATTTCTTCGATTTTCGTCGAAGTGCATCATTCTTCCTCTTCACATATTTTTTGAGGGGAATTATTTCGAAATTAAACGATTGAGCTTATGTAGGTGTACACTAAGGGAAATTCGCATTCCGTATATCTACGTGAAATTAGGTTAATATTAAGTTTCTCCTCAAAGTTTTATAGCAACTCTATAAACTTTAGTCACCTACCGCCCATCTTCTCTTGTGAGACTTGAGACTCTTACTAAATAAGGCCTAATCTCACGTAAATAATTTAAATTTTTCGATTTTATACTTAAAATTTGAAGTTGGTAAATATCTATACAAGGTTATTTCAGTAATTAGACATTTAAACCCAATTTAATGCTTTGAGCCAATATCTTGGGCTAGAGATAGAGCTTAGGAAATTGGCCCATTAAGAGATATTTTAGAGAGATCAGGTTTAGTAAGTTCAGAATGGAGATCGCTAGACTGGATTTTCCTCTCTCAGCCTTCCTCGATTGTCTCATGGGCAAAACGTAGACTCAAAAACGATCTTTTTGAGTTCATTTGGACTTCATTAGGCTTTATTAGGTCTTAAAGAAGTTTAAGTGTGCTTCAGACTTATTTAAAGAGAGAATGGTCTTCTTTTAATTATTATAAGTCTTGAGCCTATATCTAAGCCCATGAAGACTAAATGAGGGGAAAAGCTTCAATAGTAAGCTTAAATTTTAAGCCATTTATCTTAAAGTTATCCAATGGATAAGATTCACCTTCAAACTTTATAAATGGGAGACTTCTCTTCTCATTTGAATTCATTTAGAGCATTGGCAAACTTGAGAAAAACATTAAAGCTTTATCAAAATCACTCCACAAAATATTAAACAACAAATTTATCAATAACGGTTCAAGAACAATAAAAAACACCAAAATTTTAATTTGCTATCATGCATGTGCTCTTGAGATACCCAGTTTGCTTGTTTTTCCTCTACGTCTCTTCCTAATGACATCCCTTCACATATTATCAGCTCAAGACGTCTCTTTGGTTGACTGGTATGCCTATTACACGTGATTGGCCAGTTACAACGACCTTACCATATATTATTTGGCGACTACACTAGGGAAGGAGAGACTTGAAGCAATGGCACCTGTATATAAGAAGATTGGAAATGACGGGCATGCCCAAGAACATGAGAACTAACATGAGAGGGTTGAGTAAACCTAAGTAATAGAAGATAATAGTGTGACAACCATTGTGCAACCACAGGGAACTGTGCAAGCACCTAGCACTATGTAAGTACATGGGGCTGTGCAATCACTCACTATTGATGATTCATTCATATTATGCACCGACAAGAAAATACTTGTATAATGAACCAGCTCTTTGCCACTTTCATGTAATTCTTACCAGGTATGGCAACTGCAGTTGTTGCAAATGTAGTTGTGTTACTTGGTATAGCTTTACTAGCAGTGGCTATGATAACTACCACTTCAATAAACATTGTTGCATTACTTAGGGTAAACCTATAGGCACTTACTACTACTGTCACACTTATCGGTACATCATTCGTGATGGTTGTACCTTGTGCAAATATGAGGATCTATGCTTCATATTGTTGCCCTAAAAAATGTTCAGCAACATGAAGAAGCTAACCTAACCCTGATGCGTCTCTAGGGTTAGACACATGGAGAGTCACCATAACAAAGCAAACTGAAAGAAAACAAAAGGAAAAGCTAGCAAAGTCCGAATAGCTATCAACCGAATCAATCATATTTGATCTATAATCTACTGGATGTGACTCACCAGTTCAAATTAAAGGGTTACTTGACACTACTCCTTGTTAAAGGAAATAGGTAAGACTTGAAAAAAAATGAGAACACTAAGATTGCTTAAGGGGGGAACTTGTAAAAATTCTGATATTGAGAATTGATGTTTGCATACAATTAAGTGAGGGTTTATATACCCATCTACTATGATTACTTTACATGTATGAAAAGAAAAAAAGGTATTCTTACAATTAGGTTATGCAATACATACTAAAAATGGTAAAAGAGACGAAGAATATGTAGTATGGAAAGTAAAGAATCCTTTTGGAATGTCGTGTCAGAAGATATGTGTCATTCAGTGGTTGGATGTTAGAAATATGGTATAAAGTAAACGAGAAAAAGAATTTGCAATTAGGGACTAACTTAATCTGGATTAGGTCAGAGCCTAGTCATTCTTGCTGTAGAGTAGTTAGCTGGGGTTGGGGTCAGACATCTGTTGTTGGTTTAGGAGCTTAGCTCAGATAGTCTTAGAGCTATTTGCTCGGATAATTGTTATAACACAACTATTCGACAGGTTTGGTACACGTGAAGGCTTGGCAGTTAAGTCCATAGAAAAGTTAAACACAGGGATTGAGAGAAACACGGAGGTTAGGATAGAAATTTTCGTCTCAAATAGGGATTTGACCTAATATTTTTCAAGTGAGTCCTTACAGTCCTTAGGTCGGCATCATGTAATCAATCTAGGGGGTTGATTCCTATCATCTACTTAGGGGTCAGAAAGACTTATCCCCAAATCTGAAGTGGTCTTTAGCTCTTCTTTTGGCACATTAGCGAGGTCTTCTTCTACTGGTTGGTGAGGAATTAGGTTGGACATATTGAAAGTGGGGGAAACACCACAGTCATTAGGTAATTTGATTTAGTAGGCGTTGTAATTGACTTTCTTTAAGACCTTGAACGGACCATCAACTCAAGGAGATAGCTTACTTTATCTCAAGTGCGGGAACCTTTCTTGGCTGAGGTGAATCTATACTAAGTCTCTTGGCTAGAAAGAAACAACTTGATGGTCTCGGTTACCAATCTCATGTTGTTTTTTATTGAACTTGGCAATCTTCCCAGTTGCAAATTGATGTAGCTCTTGTAATTCTTGAGCTCAGTCAACTTCGGATTGACTCTCTTCAGTAACTGCAAGGGTATTGATTAGATTTAGGGGAATAGTAGGGTTAAGGCCGTAGATGACCTCTAATGGGGCCTTTTTAGTAGTGTTGTAGATGGTTCAATTGTATGTGAATTCCATAACTGGTAGACACAAATCTCAATCCTTCAAGTTCTTTCTTACGACAACTCTGAGTAAGTTGCCTAATGTCTTGTTCATTACTTCAGTTTAGCTATCAATCTGAGGGTAGTTATTGAAGTTGGACACAAGTTTAGTTCCAAGTCTTCTTCAAAGAGTCTTCAAAAAATAGCTCAAAAATTTTGTGTCTCAATTTGAAACAATAGTCTTCGACACCTTATGTAGTCGGACTACTTCTTACAAAAACAAATCAGCAATATATAAGGCATCATTAGTTCAATAGCACGAAATGAAGTGTGCTATTTTGTTGAAGCGATCCACTATAACAAATATAAAATCTTTTCCTTTAGATGCCTAAGGCAACCTTAGGATAAAGTCCATGTTGAGGTCAGCCTATAGTGAGGTTAGTGTTAGCAGGGGTATATGTTCTCCATGGGGCTTTCTCGTTCCCTTAGCTCGCTTACATACTTTACAACTACCAACTACCTTATGTACATTATTGGCTAAACTAGGCTAGTAAAAGTTTTCTTTCAACAGTTTAGCTATCTTGACTTCCTTAAAGTGACTAGATAATCCACAACTATGAGCTTCCCTGACTAATAGCTCATGTGTGGAACAGTTTAGTATACATAATCTTTAGTCCTTGAACAAATACTACTCATTCTCGGCATTGCTCAATAACGGGATCAAAATGAGGGTCATTAGCATATTGCTAGGTGATAAGTGAAAATCCCAATAATTTTGTCTACAAATTGGTTAGTAAGGTTTACCAACATGATAGAGTATCGATGACTACATTTACGCTTCTTTTCTTGTACTGGATGACATATGAAAATCCTTCTATGTACTTTAACCACTTGGCTTGCCTTTTCGAGAGTTTGTTTTGACTCCCATGATGCTTTAGAGAATGGTCTATGTAAATAATAAACTCTTATGGTAGCAAATAGCGTTGCCAAATAGTAAGTGCTCATAAAGAGAGTATAACTTTTTCTTGTATATAGAGTAGTTTAGGGCAACACCACTAAGCTTCTTGCCGTGGTAGGCAACATGTCGTCGTTCTTAGATAAGGACTATGCTAATTCTAATTCCTGATGCATCAAATTCCAATTCAAAGGGCTTGTTAAAATTTGATAATAATAAGACAGGGTTTAAGGTAAGCTTCTCCTTGATCTCCCTAAAGTTCCGTTTAGCTTGGTCGTTTCAATTGAACTCATCACTTTTCTTTGTTAGCTTGATCAAGGGGGCAACTATGATATTGAAGTTTTTAATAAATCACCTATAAAAAGAAGTAGGTTATGAAAACTTCGAACTTCAGTAATATTCTTTAGTGTTGGCCACTCTAGAACAGCTCGGATCTTTTTCTCATCTGCTTGGATTCCTTCACTTGACATTACAAATCTAAGAAAAATCACTTCGTCTTGGTAGAATGTACATTTCTTCAAATTTTCATATAACTTCTCAGTTCACAAAATGTCAAAAACTGCTCAGAGATGTTGAACATGGTTGTTTAGGTTAGCATTATATACTAATATGTCATCGAAATACATGACCACACAACTTCCAATCAGGGGGCACATCACATGGTTCATCAACCTCATGAATGTGCTTGGCGCATTGATAAATCTAAATGAAATAACCAATCATTCATAGAGACCATGCCTAGTTTTGAAGTCAGTCTTCCACTTATCCCCTAGCCTCATGCGAATTTAGTGGTAGCCACTTCGTAGATCAATCTTTGAGAATATTTTAGTGCTATGGAGTTCATCCAACATGTCATTGAGCCTCAGTATTGGATACTTGTATTTGACAATAATTCCATTAATTGTTCGGTTGTCGATATGAAACATCCATATTTTGGATGAGTAGAGCTGATACAGCACAAGGGCTCATGTTCTCCCTCACGTATCCTTTCTCTATGAGTTCATCCACATGTTTTTTTAGCTTAGTAGCTTGCTTTGGTTCATTCTGTATGCAGGTCAATTTAGCCAGGCGGTGCCTAGCCGTAGATCAATATAATGCTCTATGCCTCAGACTAAAGGTATTCCTTTTGGCAGTTCCTTAGGAAATAAGTCGGAAAACTCATCAATCAACCTTTGGATTTCATCTGGAACATCCTTCAAATATCTCATCTCTAGCAATCTTCTAATTAATAGAAACATAGGCTCATTGTCATGCCCTAAACAGGAGAAATCGTAACAGTCTCGTCATGTAAATTAACTTAAGATAGAAGCTGACCTCATAACTACCATTGTAGATATAGTTTACATAAGGCATACACGACTCAATTAACTTGAAACATCCATTCTGAGACCTGTGAATAATTAAACTTGTGGTATAGCTTTACAAAATACCTGTTTTATATAATTTATTGTTTCATAACACAATAATACTTACATAAATATTTCATATCTAGAGTTATAAACAACTCATTTTTGTCCCCTTTTACTTTTAGGATTAGGTAAAGGGTCTTAATTTAGGAAAAGAACAAAAAAAAAAAAAGAAGAAAAGAAATTTGGGAAAAATACAAAAAATGAAAAATTTATGAAAAATTACAAAAAAATATGAGAATAGAAGAATGTAGGAAAAAAAGGATAGAAAATATAAAGAATTTAGAAATAAAGTAAAATAATAAATCTTATGATTAAAATAGGTTTTTATTAAAAAAGAAGAAGAGAGGATTAAATCCTTGGGCTTGGGCTTAGATTTTAGGCTTAGGCTTAAATTAAAATCTAAACCCAAGCTAACCTTATCTATATGTGCAATTTAACTACATTTGTAGACAAGAAAAAAATAATGGCTCATATGGATAAGCACTTGGGTTTAACTTGAGGTCATGAGTTCAAATCTTGCCAAAGACATAAGAATGCCTTTTGCTTTTTTTTTTTTGCACAACACAACACACGACCAGATGTTAAGAAATCACTGGGTCACATGTCTGGTCGTGATACATAGCACTTTGTGATTGGGCCTTTACAATACATCTTCCCTTCTCCTTCCCTTCTTTCCTTTGCTTTCCCTCCCTTTCTCACTTAAAAACATACAAACCTCATCCCCTTACTCTCTTAGCCACTCTCATCCGCTCACGACAACCAAACCCATACACCATAATAGTAGATCCGTTACTGCCCCCTCTCTCTCTCGACCACGCAGTAGCACACACAGACACTCATTGACCCATCTCACTAGCATACACTCCACCATAATCCCCTCCATTATCGCACACCTAAACCTACTTTTAAGCATAGTAACTTTATAGTCATAGTCGCATGCTAACTATCTGTTCACAACCTAATAGTGGTACACATTCATGCCTACTGTTGCCATCCATACACCGAGCACTGATGCCCCAAACACAAACAACATACCTACTATCCACAACAACCATTGACCTATGGAACCACATACAACCCACTCTCTCTCTCTCTTGCTCTTGACTATGAACTATCCTCTCCCCGACCATCATTGCATGCCCAAACACTGTTGTACAATCTTAAGTAGCCCTAGCACCCGTTGCAACCTCAAGCTTCCTCCACTTGCAAACCCTAAAGCTTACCGCCACTATTGTGTGAACCACCACTTTCGCCGCACTTGGGAACAAGCCAACCATACCATGACACCCCAGCACTTCAAAACACATGACCCAAATACCAATTGAACTCTAGCAACCTCCACGTGGCCTAACTAAGACCATCGCCACCATCTTAATTCTGATCACCACCAAACAAGCACCAAATGTGGCGATGTTGCTCCTGAATCGCCCAAGTCCAATAAATCACACATGAAATTGCCCTTACCTATAAAAAAGTTGACCTGAACTACCGTAGATGTACCCTCAACGAAGCTAATCTCCTCCCTCTCTCAACGTACGTGCAGATCACATGTGACCCACGATTCGACTCGCATTCGGATCCATGTCAACCCAAATTGAAGTTCGTATCTAAACCTAACTCCAAGCTCGATCCACTTATAGCATTTAGTTTAGCTTAGATTTTGTTCAAATTGCTTTGTATTCTTTTTTTTTTTTTTTTGCAATTTTTTTTATTCTTTAATGCATAAATAATAATAATAATAATAATAATAAATGTGTTTTATAATTTAGAAAAATATGCTTTTTAGGAAGATAAAATGATAAATCATTCTAAATTAAGGCACTTTTAGAATTTTCCAAATAAAACTACAATTAAGACCCTTTAGAAAAAAAATTTTAAAATAAATTGAAATGGGTAAAAACATAAACCCGATCTTTTTCAAAAATTAAAATCAATAAACTCATTAAAATTTTATCAAGAATAAATTACGAAAGTGTAATCTCGAATAGTGGGTATGTAGGCATTTGTATGTACGAGGTGACTTAAAATACAGAAAAAATTATTTTCTCTCTTTAGTAAATAATTCTTTAAATTACTCTTTGTAAATAGATATAATTTTAGTTATTGCTTGTAAATAGATAATATTGTTGGAAGGGTGTTTAAGAAGAAAATTAAATTTGAGAAAGTTAAAAGTGGTATTTATTAAGGGTTTAATAAGATAGCCTCTGGACCTAATCTTCTGGTTTTTAAAAACTATTTTTTAGAAATTGGTTTTTTCAAGTGGATCAGTGACTAGGTTAAATCGGTCTACCCAATTAATTTAACTTAACTTTTTTCCCAATCGATTTAACTTAACTTTCTTTTTCTAAACTCCAATCGGGTGGTGACTCTAAAGAATTTTTTGAAATATGTTTTAAAAATCAGTTTTTTTTTTTAACTCTTAGTTGAGGATTAATATTTAAATAGGTTAGAGTTTAATATTTATTGGGTTAAGGAAAACATAAAAACTAGGAAAAAACTAAGCTCTACAACTTGGGGACTTTACTAGGGACGTCAAGGGGGTAACCACTTAAAAGACTTTCCAAAATTAAATTTGGCTTTCAAAATACCCATATTTATTTATTTATTTATTTGCTTATTTATTTGTTTGTTTGTTATTTTATGTGTATGCTTTGTTTTGATTATCATACTTATTTTGCATACCACATACATTTGGACATTGGGGGTCATTTGTTGCATCAAAGATGCAAGGTAGATGCGGCCAGACTTCGGCTATCTTAGGACCCTAGGATGGAGGCTATTGTGTAGGCTTTAGGTATAGTGGTGTAGCTAATGCTCAAGTTGATTAGGCTACTCCACTTAAGCTTGATGTGACCAATGAAAATGTTTTTTAAAAACAAGTGAANTTAAGCTTGATGTGACCAATGAAAATGTTTTTTAAAAACAAGTGAAGTCACAAAGCTTAAGGACCTTTTAGAACCTACCATAATTGTATGTACTCCTCTTTAAGTTTGAGTTAATACATTACTCTTAAGAATTAAACCTTGCTAATTGTTCAAGAGTGTTAATGTAATCAAGTTTTTGAAAATAATAGTAGGGTTGCAACTTAAGGAGTAATGTATTAATCAAAACGATCCTAACATTTGCATATTTTCGCGTACTTTCTTTTGTTGCATTGATGATTGATTCTTGTCCATAAAATGTGTAGACCTAAAATTGCAGATAACCAAGCAAACAATTAAGGGAACGATAGGCTATAGGACATCTCTAGGATTCGCGAGCAGCTGTTGAAAGATGAGATTGCTTACTTGAAGAAAAAGCTCGAGTGTTCTGAAGCTTACAATCGAGCCTTAAGGGCCCTTCTAGCATAAGTCATTAGGGAAACCTAAGAAATGTTAGAGGACCTTAAGGCTTATCTGTGAGACTTAATTTAGGTTTTTTTAGTTCAAATCTCGATAGCCTAAAATAAATGTCAAGTTCCAGAATAAATATTAAATCCTCTACCTTTGTTTCTGTATTCTGATCTTTCACAATAATAAAAGTTCTCTTTAGTTCATCATTCTTCATTCTTCAACATTCCCTTCTTTGTAAATAGTCCTTCAATAGGCATCTATCTAACTATTGTTCCTTCTTGTTTAAGGTAATGTGAAATCTCATTAAATTATAAATAAAACCCTAAAAATTATTGTCCTTATTTCTAAATTATTTTCTCAGTTTTTGTAAAATAAAACTTTATCTTTCTCTCTCTCTCAAAAAAAAAAAAAAAGAGACAAGAAATAAAAAAGAAAGAAACAAAAATTGAAAAAATGAAAATGAAAAGAAAAATTGTTGATGACTATAAATCCTTATAGGCTCAAGGAGCTAACCCATACTTAGGCCTTTGGCCCACTCAAGTTACAAATCCAAACACTTAGTTTTCGACTTGTACGAGGCCTTTCAACCTATTAAGGGAGTCAACATGAACCCTTTGGCCCATTCAACCCAAATACTAAGCCCCTTAGCCCATTTAACCTAAACATTGGCCCCTTAGCCATTCAACCCAAACATTAATCCTTTGGCCCATTCAATATAAACACTAACCTTAGGCCCATTTAGGTAACCTACCTAAACACAAGCCACTTGACCCATTAAGGCAGCCAATCCGAACATAAACCATGACCTATCTAGGTAGCTAACCTAAACATAATCTTCAGCCTAATAACGAACCAAGCCAAAACATAAAGTCAAATACTAGGGCATGTTTTGAGAGATTAAGAGGCAAAGTCAATCTTTACCGTAGGCCAAATAAAAAATAAACTCCTCTTTAAGGAATTAGTAACCCTCTTTTAAAGAAAAAGGATTCAGAATGAAAAGAAGCAAACTATAGCCTATATACTAACCCTTAAAATACTTTGAGAGTTAAGCGACTTAATGGTAAGGATACTTTGGACTCATTCCTTAAAAGAGGTTTACTTTGAATGTGATATGTAGATTAAAATGAAGTTAAGCATTCATTTTCAAATCTTAAATACTATTATCTCTTGTTAACCCTATTGGACTTATTTGGAGAATTTTTAAATTTAAACCTTATAAAAAACCACCCTAAAATGGGGTAATTCAAAGGTTAGGAGATAAGGGTAAAATTGGTTTATACTTGCTTAAGTAACGTTAATTCAAAAACAACTTTTGTTCTTAATAAATCATTTTTCTTTTAAATGAAGAAGAACTAATTCTTTTTCAAACATCTCAAGCTTACACATACATCACCTAAGCTCATACATTAGAAATTTATGGATTTAGGGCCTTGAATCACTTAAAAGGTAAAAAACTCGGTAATGGAGACAATCACTCTTGGGAACAAAAGAAAAGAGAGAACGATAAGAGATAATGGGGCAAAGTAATTAAAAAGAGAAAGAAAGAATTACAAAAAAAAAAAAGAAGAAAAAAAGAGGTCGAAAAATTGGGCCAAATTGTAAGATGGAAAGCCTTAAGAGATATATCAAATCCTAGTAGAAGTAGTAAAACTGAATCAAAAAGTCAAGAATCAAGATCCAAATAGCCCTAAAGATGCAAGCCCCTGGATCACGATCCAAGCCCAAAAACCCAAAATCTCTATATCTACTATGAAGTCTTTCTTACCTATATTAAATCACACAAGACCTCCCTATCCACAATACCACTCTTACTTAATAAAGCTCTTCTAATCTAAAAGGATAATTTATCCTTAATAAAAATTGTCTTTAAAACTGAGGCAAGTATACTTCTTATTTCTCAAAAGGTTCTTGACTTGTACACTTGAGTTGAATAAGTAAATCTTTTAAAATTGGCCTTCTCATTAGTCCTCTTTGAAACCCTTGGACTAAAAACCTAAATTCATAATGTTGAATCGAAAGAGACCTAATGAATTGATTAAGGCATATCACCTGTGAAATGGACTATAATTTTGGGACTGTAGTCATGAGTAAAATCTAGATTGAGAGATTAGACCTAGAGTTAGTAAGGAAGTCTTCTTCAACTAGATTAATCATGAGTTACCTTTTTCCTTAGGAAAGGAATCTTTAAAATCACAAAGCTCCATAAGGAGCCTAACATCAAGGTTAGGGGCATTGAAAAACCCCACATGGTTACTAAGGAAAGAGGTGTTTACTTTAAGAATTTATACCCATTAGCAAGATTTAAAAAAATGATAATAAAAAAATAAAAAGAAGGAAAAAAAAAAAGAAAAAAAATAAGGAAGAGAAAGAAAGTAAAGGCTTGTTATAAGATTTTTGTTTAATCTATGTCAGCTCAAGTAGCTAAGCTTTCGATTCGCATAATCCATTTCCTTTTCGATGTGGTTACACTTTTTAAGTTGACCATGATATTCTAGATTATTCTTTCCTAATACAGTTTTTAATGTCTATTTACTGTTTTCCAAATCAAGGGGCTTATCTTTAATGCATTTTTCATAAATGGTTTTTCAATAATTTCCCTGTAATTTTTTTTTCCAAATCAAGAAGCTTTTCAAACTGTTTGCTTTCCTTGCTTTACTTCTTCAATCTTTCATCAACTTTTCTTAAGGTTCAACTTAGCTCTTAGAGTGCTATTCCCCCTTTTAATTCGTTTTTAGGGTTTTAGTTAACCTTTAGGGCATTGTCCCATCTTTCATTAGGGTTCTAGTTAGCTCTTAGAGCGCTATTCCTTCTTTCTTTTAATCTTTTCTAGGGTGCTAGTCCGCTTTTAGAGTGCTGACCCATTCTTTTGTTCCTTTTAAGGTTCTAACCAGCTCTTAGAGTGCTATCCTTTCTTTCTTTTAATCTTTTCTAGGGTGCTAGCTAGCTCTTAAAGCATTGACTCCTTTTTTATTCTTTTTAAGGTTTTAACCTACCTTTAGGGCACTGTCCCGTCTTTCTAGGGTATTAGTTAGCTTTTAGGGCGCTGACCTCTCTTATATTCTTTTTAGAGTTCTAACTTGCCTTTAGGGTATTGTCTTGTCTTCCATTTTTAGGGTTTTAGCTAGTCTTTTATTCTTTTTATGGTTCTGGCCAACCTTTAAGGCACTATCTCGTCTTCCATTTCTAGAGTTTTGGCCAACTCTTAGAGCGTTGAGCTAGTCTTTTATTCTTTTTAGGGTTTTTGCTAGCCTTTAAGGTGCTGTCTCATCTTCCATTTCTAAAGTTCTAGCCAACTCTTAAAGCACTGACCCACTTTTTTATTCTTTTTAGGGTTTTAGCAAGCCTTTAGGGTATTGTCCTGTCTTTCATTTTTAGGGTTCTAGCTAGCTCTTAAAGCATTGACCCCTCTTTATTTTTTTTTTTTTAGGGTTTTAGCCAACTTTCAAATCATTACCCCCTCTTTTGTCAATTTCATCAAGGGTTTTTTGCAAGCCCATAGAGCGCTTTCCTTTACCAATTTCTCTTAAGCGAGCCCATAGGGCGCTTCCTTTCATCATCAATTCCTTTTAGCAAGCCTATAAGGCACTTCTTCTAAGCTACTTTAGGGTTACTAGCCTCCTAGAGATGCTCCTGCCTAAGATAGTCAGTTCATAAGGGTTTCTCTTGATTCAATTCCAAGTTAGGGTTGCTAGTCCCTTAAAGATGCTCCTGCCTAGGTTAGTTAGCTCAATAAGACACTACTAGGTTTCAATTTAAAGTCTTAGCCAGCTCAAGGAGCGCTTCGCTCATTCACCTAGGATAGTCAGCTCAGAAGAGCACTTCTAGGTTTTTCTCAAATCGATTCCAAGTTAGGATTACTAGTCCCTTAGAGATGCTCCTACTTAGGTTAGTTAGCTTAGTGGGATACTACCAAGTTTCAATTAAGGGTCTTAACTAGCTCAAAGAGTGCTTTGCCCATCTTATCTTAGTTAGTTAACTCATAGGGGTACGACCAAGTCCTCAATATCTCTTTAAGGATTTTAGCCAGCTTAAGGAGCATTTCGTCCATCTCATCTTGGTTAGTTAACTTATAGCGGTACGACCAAGTCCTCAATATCTCTTTAGGGTCTTAGCCAACTCATGGAGTGCTTCTCCCTTCTCATCTTGGTTAGTAAACTCATAGGGATACAACTAAGTCCTTAATATCTCTTTAGGGTTTTAGCCAACTCAATGAGTACTTCGCCTATCTCATCTTGGTGAGTCAACCAATAGGAGCACGACCAAGTCTTCGATATTTCTTTAAGGTCTTAACCAGCTCAAGGAGTGTTTCGTTCATCTCATTTTGGTTAATTAGTTCATAGGGGTACAACTAGGTCCTTAATATCTCTTTAAGGGTCTTAACCAGCTTAAGGAGTACTTCATCCATTTCAACTTGGTTAGTCAGCTCATAAAGGCATAACCAAGTCTTCAATATCTCTTTAAGGGTTTTAGCTAGCTCAAGGAGTGCTTTGCCCATTTCAACTTAGTTAGTCAGCTCATAGGAGCATGACTAAGTCTTCCAATATCTCTTTAAGGGCCTTAGCCAGCTTAAGGAGTGCTTCGCCGATCTTATCTTGGTTAGTCAGCTCATAAGAGCACAACTAAGTCCTCAATATCTCTTTACGTGTTTTAGCTAGCTTAAGAAGTACTTTGCTTGTCTTATCTTGGTTAGTTAGCTTACAGTAGCACGACTAAGTATTCAATATCTCTTTAGGGTCTTAGCCAACTCATAGAGCGCTTCGCCCGTCTTATCTTTGTTAGTCAGCTCATAGGGGCATGACCAAGTCCTCAATATCTCTTTAGGGTCTTAACTAGCTCAAAGAGCGCTTTGCCCATCTCATCTTGGTTAGTCAGCCTATAGGGGTACGACCAAGTCTTTAATATTTCTTTAGCGTCTTAGAGTCACATCTTGGTTAGTCAGCTTGTAAGGGCATGACTAAGTCCCCAATATCTCTTTAAGGGTTTTAGTTAGCTTAAAAAGTGCTTCACCCATTTTAGCTTTATTTGTCAACTCATAGGGGCATGACCAAGTCTTTAATATTTCTTTAAGGGTCTTAGTTAGATCAAGGAGCGCTTTGTTCGTTCACTTAGGTTAGTCATCTCACAAGGACATGACTAGGCTTTAACTTCAAGGTTTTGGCTAGCTCAAGGAACGCTTATCCATCTTAATCTCTTTAGGACCTTAGTCAGCTCAAGGAGTGCTTCACCTGTTCACCTAGGTTAGCTCATAAAGGCATGACGATGCTTTAATTTCTCTTTTGGTTTCTTGGTTAGTGCTTATAATGCATCTTCTCTTTCACCTTTTCATCAAATCCTCCGTAAACTAAGCCTAGGATAGCTAACTAGCTATAACACTTCTTAGAACAAATTCTGCTCTTGGGGCAAAAATAATATCTCTTTTGTTTTTGTGGTAAAATTCTATTCAAACATTGCTACAAAAAGGGACAAATGAAGGCACTCCAATTTTATCCCCTTTTATTTTTAGGATAGGGTAAAGAGTCTTAATTTAGGAAAAAAACCAAAAAATAAGAAATTTGGAAAAAAAAAATACAAAAAATAGAAAATTTAGGAAAAACCAAAAAATAGGTGTAGATACCCAATTTTTGCTCTTCACCTCCCCTTTTATAAGATAAGGGGTCTTAAATTAGGAAAAAATAAAAATATAGAAAATTAAAGAAAATCCAAAAAATAAAAATTTAGAAAAAATAAGAAATTTGGAAAAATACAAAAAAAAAAGAATAAAATAAAAAAAAGCAAAAAAAAAAAATCTAGGAAAAATATAAAAAATAGGGGAATAGGAAGAAACACAAAAATAAGAAAATACAAAAAAAAAAAAAAATTTAGATAACTGAAAAGTCACAAAAAAATAGAAAATTTAGAGAATTTAGAAAATAACAATTTAATTTGATAGATTTTTTTAATTTCAAATAAGTTTAAAAGTAGGACCATTGGGCTTAGGCTTAGATTATCTAACCCAGGCTGATTTAGTCCATATGTGTAATTTAATTACACATATAGACAAGACACATGTTAACGGCCTAATGGATAAGTACTCAAACTTGGCATTGGGTTTAAGCATAAGGTTGTGAGTTCAAATCTTGACGAAGGTATTATAGCCTTTTATTTTTTCAAATAACAAACTACACTCACTGCATTGCCACATGTCAAGATCTCATTGCACCACGTGTCCTAACATGTGGCAACATTGAGTCAATCGGATTGGCACTACGTTGGCATTTCTCTCTCCCTTTCCTTTCTTTTTCCCACATTTTCCTCCATTTTCCCCCAGCCAAAATAGACCTAACCCCTTCACTTTAGTCTCAATTTTTGCACAAATTCCACACACATAAGCATGATTTCTTACTCTTATCCTATTTTAGACATGGCCTACTATGGATTGAGATAAAAAACGCATCCAAATTTAGTTAAATACGCATTCAAATCAAGCTCCAAAAGTTGAAAAAAACTGAAATTTCAGAAATTTTGTTTAATTTGAATTTGAGCTTTCTTTGCTTACTAGGGTGATTTCATGTATAAAAGGGGTGTTAGGGAGTTCATTGGATTACACAAAAATACGCACGAACAACAGAAACAACTAACGAGCTCTCTCTCTCTCTCTCTCTTCTTGTTCACTCTCTATCTACCGAACCCTCTCTCTCTCTTTGGATTTCTCTCTTTGGGTACCTTCGGCTGAGCTCACCATTACGGTTGAGCCCCTCTGGATGTAAGGATCGAAATCCGATCACCTTTGTCCTTAGCTGTAACCCCTAGCAGCACCACCAAACACCCACCATTAAAGCCTTAACCTACGACTACCCTCTCTCAAATCACCACCTCTGACCACCTTAAGCCTAAATTAACCCTACAGTCGAACTCCCTACACCTTGAAACCCCCTATACTACACTCCCCTCTTGTACCCAGCAAACCTCAACAACACCACCTAAACACCACCGTCGGCCACCATAATTGAACACCACCCAAATGACTACCCCAAGTTACGATAACCTCCCTAACCCCACTATCCCCAATAAAATGCACACCAAACCATCCTTACCCATAAAAAATTCCCCCCCAAAGAGCCTTGGATCACCCTCGACGCTAGTGCCTCCTCTTCTACCAATATAATTAGGTCATTTGACCAGCGATCGACCTAAGATCCACTCTAGTTGAATCGACTCACGCCCTGTCTCAACTTGGTTTGGCCCTTTTCTTTTCTTTATGGTTATTTTGTCCTTTTATTTATTTATTTTTACTTACCCATGTAAATTGTAATGTAAAAAAAAAAAGGAACAAAAGAAAAAGAATAATTTATTTGTTTATTTATTTTTAGTATGGTGGAAAAAGATAAAATAAAAGAAAAAAATAATTAAGACAATAAAAAATAAAAATAAGTAAAGGAGTTAATGAATAAAATCGTTTTTTTAGTACTTACAAAAATCAAGTTTTCAAAAAAATAATAATAATAATAATGAACGGACCCTTTACAAATTAAGACTATTTTAGATTTTTTCAAAAATAAAACCTCGTTCAGAAAATTTTACTTAAATGAATTGAACTAAATAAAAACGTAAAGCCAATTTCTTTTTAAAAATTAAAATCAAATCAACTCACTAAAGTTTTCATTAAAAGAATTATGTATGTTTGATCTCGAATAGCAGGTACGTAGGCACTTACAAGGCGATGATAAAAATAAAAGACCTGATTTTCCCTTTTTAGTTTAGATTGTTCGAATGATCTCATTTAGGTAAATAATCGAGTTTTATCTTTTAAAGTTGAAGGGTGATTTTTAAGGTTAAAATTAAATTTGAAAAGTTAGTGGTACCCATAAGGATTTAAAATTCTTAACCCCTGAATCCAAATCTCTAGTTTTAAAAATCATTTTATAAAATTGGTTTAATTGATAGACTAGTTACTAAATTATGACCAATCCATCCAATTGATTATAACTTAAGTTTTTTTTCCCGACCTTGGTCGAGTGGTGACTCCAAAGTGGTTTTCAAAATACAAATAAAATCGATTTTTCTTTAAACCCTAGTTAAGGGTCAATATTAAATGGGTAGGGTTTAATATTAATCAGTTTAAAAAAAGACTTAATTTAGAAAGAACTGAGAGGTGAAAAATCAAGCTTGATAGCTTGATGACTCTACTAAGGACGTCAAGAGGGTTAGCCATTCAACTTTCCAAAATTAAAATTAACCTCTAAAAATCACCTTAGCGTAATTTATTTACTTATTCGTTCTTTATTTGTATCATAATTATACTAACGTCTTTGTAGGTTTAGTTTCATGTATTTAATTGTTTTAAGAGGGAGAATTTATTTCTTATACCATGGACGCATGATAGATACGATTAAACTTGGGCCGTCTTAGGACCTTAGGCCAGAGAGCTATTGTATAAGTTCCACTCATAGTGGAGCAACTACAGTTCGGGGTCGATTTGGTTACCCTGCTTAAACTTTGATGTAACTAAGAAATCATTTTGAGAAAGGTGTAAGGTCACAGAGTTTAGGGACCTCTAGTACCCACCCTTCTTGCATACGTTCTTTAAAGTTTGGTAAATAGTTAATACGGTAGAATTGTTATAAAAGAAAAGAAGAAAAAACAAACCTAAAGCTTTCTTCCTTGTAGTTTTCCTAGAATTCACTCTTAGCTTCTGTTTGTCTATTATTAACTTCATGTCTGTACTATTATCATATTTATTTTGCATACCACATACAATGGGATATGGGGGTCATTTGTTGCATCAAAGGTGCAGGGTTGATGTGGTTAAACTCAGGTTGTCTTAAGACCTCAGGAAGGGGGTTATTGTGTAAGCTTTAGGTGTAGTGGTGTAACTACCGCTCGGGGCTGATTAGGCCACCTCGCTTAAGCTTGATGTGACTAATGAAAGTGTTATTTAACAAGTAAGGCCACATAACTTAAGGACCCTTTTAGAATCTACCCTAATTGCATTCTTAAACCCTTTTCCCCAATCGACAAATTGACACGATGTGGCAAAACTAAAATCTCTGTAAAGTTTCCTAATCTTTTCCTTGTAAATGTTTTCTTTCTTACCTTTGATATCAATGTAATCCTCGTATAAATAAGATAGTTTTGATGTAACTTTCTTTTCATCATTTTTGTAGAAAATGGTTAGGTTCTCTCTTACACAAGCCTTTTTCAAAGAAGTCCATATCTACGAGTCTCTAGAGCCCAAGAGAATACTTGAAAGGTGGTTTCAATTTTTCGAACCAAACCAATAGAAATTCATTGAAAACAAGATTAAGCTCGTCCTCTCATTACTTAAAGTCCAAACCAATATTATCATTGTACGGGCTTTGGTATATTTTTGGGACCTTTAGAGTCAGTCTTTCTACTTTGGCCTATGCCAATTGAGCCCAACCATTGAAGAATACTCCTATTTGTTAGGAGTCCCCTCTATTGGAAATGGAAAATATGTCCTAGATATCATGGTTAGCTTTACAAAGATTTTCAAAAAGCTCCTAAGCCTCTATGAATCTGAAATATGTAGAATGTTGTCAAATCCCTACAGGAGAATTATTAAGTTAGATAATCTTTTTACTTAGTTTGCGACCCCGTCCAGCTATAACCAGAAACTCTTCTATGGTGGCATTGAAGATTGGCAACAATATAGGATCAACACCTATATCTTGGCAGCATTTGGAACTATTTTGTTTCCTGATGGGATATTTCACATACATCATAGGATTGCAGAGCTTGTGACCCAATTTTTAGAAAGGAAATCTTATGTCCCAACACTATTAGTAGCATGATACGAGGCAAGCGCACCTATCAATTTTAATATAGTCGGATATGAGTCCGAGTCGATCCCTCAGAGATTTTGAGTACTAATATTAACTTTAGCTTTATTATCTAACCGGAAAATTATGTCGAGTTGAATGAATTAAAAATACTGAAATTAACAACTAAACTACTTATGAGACTTAATTACGCAAATTAGAAAGCAATAAAACTATGAACGACTTCAAGTATGCAATGATGTATTTAGGAATTATTTCCCCTAGTGTTTAACATGTAACCTTTTAAAATATATTCAAGTCAATTTCTATTATTCTTGACCGGAGGGATTCACAATTAAAGCTAATATCTTTCTCAAGCATATTAACCCTAATTCTAAATTATTTACCGGAATCTCTTCACTTAGTAATATAACTTAGAATTGCATTAATGTATAATGAATTCCCACACAAACAATCAACTTTCCGAAAGAAACATGTATCTTATCTCTAAGTATACATGTAGTTCTCTTCAATTATGTTAAGATCTAATTACACATGCAATTTCTCAATCAACATGCATAATATCATATATTGATACTCTAGAATTATCAATCCATAACTAAACGACATAATTGAATCAAGAAAAGATAGAAACTTTCTTGAAATTATAATTCAATCCAAGGGTTACATGAAACCCTAGGTTCCATAATCCTAAATACTTGAATTCTAAGCTATCATAATGAATCTAAAAACGAGTTCCATCAAAAATATAAAATAAAGCATGAAAACCCCTCTTGATTTGATGAACAATCTCTAATCTTGAAATCGATGTCGTTATCGCTTCTTGATGTTGTTTCTCCTTAAGTCTCTTCTCGTCTTTTGTCTCTCTTTGTTTCTGTAATGTCTCTCCTCCTTTTGAACCCTAAGATCCCCTTTTATATGTGTATTTCACGGATTTTATTTTCGTCACCAGACACGGCCTGGGACATGGCCGTGTCCCCAGGTCGTGTAACTTTCTGCACAAAGGCAAAATTTCTACAGAACTTCAAAATTTCATAACTTCTTCGTTTGAACTCGGAATTGAGTGAAACTTGATTCCTTTTCTTCGTTTTCAAGCCTAGAATGCATTTAAACCCTGAAATCAACATTTTACTCAATTAAGTATCATTTTCTTTAAAGAAAACAAAAAATGTACGGGAAATGATATTAAATCACCATATGAAATATGTTTAAAATCAAAGTTATCATAGCATAAGCTAGGTCACTTAGTCGTCTATAGGAAGGGAAGAATAGAAACTTAAAGACTAATATGGCCTTACTTATGGTTTGGTATATCAGCCATACTTGGAGCCTTAAACTTGATTTCCTTCATAAATAAAGCGTCTAGAAGATGAATCCCATTGATGCATTTGTTGTTGTCATTGAACTCCCTAAAGATATTGCTACCTATTATTGGATCAGAGCTTTCCAAAAGTTCCACAATGAAGATATCTCTTAGGTTGCTAGATGGATTAAGGCAACTGAGTTGAAGAAAAGAAATAAGATTAAAGAGGATCCAAGACTTCACAAGAAAAAGAGGATCTAGACTTTAGGGACTATTTATAATAATGTGAGGAAAACTTCAAAGATACAATAAAAATCCTTTTTTGGCCACATCGTAGTTAGTTTGCCACCCTAACACCCCCCCCCCCCCCCCTCTCTCTCTGCATTTGCATCATCTTCATATTGCATTTTGCCTGTAAATATTCATTAGTTTCTATTTGAATAACTTAATAAGAGTCATGTCCTTAAGTTTCTAAGTCTTTTTCTCTATACCTTCTATTATACCCTGTCCAATCTCTTCTCCTATGGATTTTTTTCTTTATAAGATTGTAAATATTTAGGCCCCTAATCTTGTAGGAATGTTTTTCTACTCCTTTCTCACAATTTGTAAATGAGTCTTATCCTTTTATTCCGTTTTTCCTTTTCTCTTTCTTAAAAACGAGAGATTTCTTTCAAAGAACAAAAAAAAAAAAAAAAAAAAGAAAAGTTGTCAACTGATAAAGAATTCTTTTAATCAGGTTCACATGGCTAATGATAATCTCGCCTCCCTAAAGAGGATGATACATTAGATGGCTTAATAATGGCAAGTCTTATTCCCAATAATCACTACTCTTCCAATATCCTAAGATTCAAGCTTAGAAAGGAGACTCTTGAATGTAGAAGAAAAGGTAGTCATGCTATAAAAGAGTATTACAGCATTACAGATCTAGAGATGGCAATGGGCCTCATATTCAGAAGATTTCAACACCTAACGTTAAATATTGATCAACTATCAATAAGCCCAAGTAATGAAGGAAGCCAAAGAAGAAAAAAGCTAAGGAAGAGTGAGAAAAAACAAACCTTAAGGACTTAGAGGAGACAATTCACTCGACTGAAGATCTCAATTACCCAAATTTTTTATCATCTAAAAGCAGTAAGGATTATAACTTGTAAACCCTCTACTCCGAATTACAAACCACGTTGCTTTGACCTAGAAGCATAATGCGACTATCATATAAGTTAAAAGTGGCACTCTATTGAAAAATATTGGAGATTGAAGAATAAGAGTCAAGACCTGATTGATGTAAAAATCATTTAGCTAGAGTTATAACAAGTCGATCATTCTTCAAGTCATGGAAATAGTTCGATTGAGTTGCCTAAAGCTCCATTTCCTTTGAGTATACCAATGCCTTTTGATAAGCTCACAGGTTATTTTAAGTAATTGGATGCTTGTTAAGATAGGGGCAAAGAAAGTTGTTTTTTCAATAAAGTCTATAACAACTGGAATAATTGCCTTTTCAATAATTGCAATGTTATTGGAGCAAATAAATTTCCTCCTTAAGGAATCGGTAACTCACTTTTAAATGGTTTAGAATGAAAAGAGGCAAACTATTTTTCACATACTGACCTGAAACATTTTGAGAGTTGAGACACATAATGGTAACGAGACTTTGGACTCATTCCTTAAAGGAGGTTCACTTTGAATGTGAAACGTAGATTAAAATGAAGTTAAGCATTCATTTTCAAATCTTAAAACACAATTATCTCTTATTTACCCCGTTGGACCCATTTGAAGATTTTTCAAATTTAAACTTTGTCGAACCACCCCACAATGGAGCAATTTGGAGGTTAGGGTTATTAATGAGGAGAGAAGGACAAAATTGGTTTGTGCTTGCTTCAGTAACATTAAATTTTTTATTTTTGATAAGTTATTTTTCTTTTGAAATGAAGAAGAGCCATATCCTTTTTTAAACACTTCAAGCTTATACTTACCTTACAATGGAGCAATTTGGAGATTAGGGTTATTAATGAGGAGAGAAGGACAATATTGGTTTGTGCTTGCTTTAATAACATTAAATTTTTATTTTGGATAAGTTATTTTTCTTTTGAAATGAAGAAGAGCCATATCCTTTTTTAAACACTTCAAGCTTATACTTACCTCACCCAAGCTCATACAATAGAAATCCATGAATTTAAGCCATGAATCGCTTAAAAGGAAAAAACTTGGCAACAGAGACAAACATTCTTGGGGCCAAAAGAAAAGAAAGAACAAAAAAGAGAACAGTAGGGCAAAGTAATAATAACAAAAAAGAAAAGAAAAAGATAAAGAAAAGAGGTAGGAAAATTGGGCCCAAGTGTAAGTCAAAAGCCTTAAGAGATATATCATATCCCAGCAAGGGTAGCCAAATTGAATCAAAAGTCAAAGCTCAAATAGCCCTAAAGACATAAGGCTCTAAATCATAGTCCGAGCTTAAAAACCTAAAATCTCTATATCTACTCTAAAGCCCCTCTTATGCTAAATCACAATAGGCCTTCTCACCTACAATACTACCCTTACACAATAAAAGCTCTTCCGATCTTAAAAAGTAACCTATCTTTAATAAAAGTTGTTTTTGAAACAAGGGCAAGCATATTTCTAATTTTTCTTAAGGTTCTCGACTTATACACCTAAGATTAATGAAATATTTTTCTTTCAAAATAGGCTTCTTCAATCCTTTTTTGAAACCCTTGTACCAAAAGCCTAAATTCATAGTGTTAAACTGAAAAAAACCTAATAAATTGATGAAGGCGTATCACATGTAAATGGATTACAATTTTGGGATTATAGTCAAGAGTGTAATTTGGGTCGAGAGTTTGCAAGAAAGTCCTCTTCAATTAAACTTATCATGAGTTACCTTTTCCTTAAAGGTAGATTACCTTTTAAGATCATTGCTACCTTCCTAATTCCAATTACCACCAAACGAGCACCAAATACGGTGGTGTTGCTATTGTACCCCCTAAGTCCAATAAATCACACATGAAATCGCCTTCACCCATAAAAAAGTCAACCTGAACCACCGCAGAAGCACCCTTGATGAAGTTGATCTCCTCCTTCTCTCATCGCATGTGCAGGTCACATGTGACCCTCGACTTGACTCGCATTCAAATCCATGCCGGCCCAACCCGAAGTTCGTCTCCAAACCTAACTTTAAGCCTGATTCGCTTGCAGCATTTGGTTCAGCCCAAATTCTTTTTAGATTGCTTTGTATTTTTTTCCTTTATTGTTATTTTATTTTTGCATTATATTTGTAACCCAAAAAAAAAAACCAAAGAAAGAAAAAAAAAACTTAGTTTTAATCTTCAATGCATAAATAAAATAAACAAAAAAGGTAATAATAATAAAAAATGTGTTTTATAATTTAGAAAAATCTGCTTTTCAAGTAGATAAAATGATCAATCATTTTTCAAATTAGCGCACTTTTAGAATTTTCTAAATAAAACTCCAATTAGGATCCTTTAGAATTTTTTTTTAAAATAAATTGAAATGGATAAAAATGTAAACCTGATCTTTTTCAAAAATTAAAATCAACCAACCTGCTAAAAATTTATCAAGAACGAATTACAGAAGTATGATCTCAAATAGTAAGTACGTAGCCACTTGTACGTACAGGGTAACTTAAAATATAGAAAAAATTATTTTCTCCCTTTAGTAAACAATTCTTTAAATTCTTACTCTTTGTAAATAGGTACAATTTTAGTTATTGCTCGTAAATAGACATTATTGTTGGAAGGGTATTTGAAAAGAAAATTAAATTCGGAAAAGTTAAAAGTGGTACCCATTAAGATTTTAATAGGATAGCCCCTAGACCTAATCTTCTAGTTTTCAAAAACCGTTTTTTAGTAATTAGTTTTTTTAAGTGGACCCTAATCGATTTAACTTAACCTTCTTTTTCTCGACACTAGTCAAGTGGCGACTCCAATGAATTTTTTAAAATGTGTTTTAAAAACTAGTTTTCTTTAACTCTTACTCAATGATTAATATTTAAAATGGTTAAGGTTTAATATTGATTGGGTTAAGGAAAATATATAAACTGGAAAAACACTAAGCTTGACAAGAGTTATAATTTACAATTAGAGTTTACTAAAAGCTACAAGTCTTGAAGTTTATTTACAATAAAATAGGAAACTAGTGGGCGTTCTAAGGAATTTCCAATTAGTTTCCTCAAAACTCAAAAGAAAGTTAAAAGCCTAAATTCAGTCAATTATTCCTTTCCTCACTTTCCTAACCAACAGCATACTAACTTAGGAACGATAGTGTTTGAACATTTTGACCTTCACTTGTCACCTACAAAAGAGTCTATAAAAATGTAAGTACAACTAGCTTAGTAAGTAGGGCGAAGTCAGAAGAGTACTAAATAATCGCAAGCAAGGTTTTTAATTATGATGTGATGAAATGTAATGCAATTAATCACTTTAAACATCGCATAACGTTATCTAAACTATTATGAGGTTAGAGAAATTACATCGGCTTTAACCTGGATTAAGGAGTTTTATTGTAACTTAAATCATACTAAATCCAGAGTTGTGCAATGGAGAACACACTCCTTCTATGATCACTTTTGAACCACGGCCCCCACCCTTGCTGTGTCCTCCTCGCCTGTTACTTAATTTGACTAAGGATAGGAAAATGACTATTTTAGCTATCCTCATCGAAAAGAGTCGGTATTTGGCCCGACACTTCTAATTGTTCCTTTAACATTTGCTATTCATGCCAGTTTCATTAATAGTCGAATAACTATTATTTCCATTTAAGAGTGGTTAAACAAGTCTACAACAATATAAAATGAAGTAATCATGCAAAATAGCATGCCTAGGAGTTTAACTCCTATCACAATCATAATATCAACTACACATATGGCTACGTACAAACAGCTAATTTACAACCACAATCAAAGTACTCTTAAACTTTTAGATACTTTAATACAGTATCTCAATAAGTGGTAAAACTACGATCCTAACTTTCTTATTTAGACGCTCACTACAAAAGACTCGTGTTTTTAACAGTCTGATTACTAAGAGATTTTATATATATATAACCTAAATTTAGTTTTATCAAGCATACATTAGTGAGGCTTTTCTTTTGTTTGGCTACAATGAATAACTGGCATGTACATCAGATGGATGTACATAATGCCTTCCTTAATGGAGATTTAGTTGAGGAAGTTTATATGGATTTGCTGTTAGGTCTTGAGCTTGTTAATCAATTGCCAGCTAATGATTTTTCAGGGCGATTGGTTTGTAAACTAAATAAGTCTTTGTACGGGCTAAAACAAGGTTCTCATTTGTGGAATATCATTATATCATTATATTCCATTGGCACATGGTTTTTCTCAGTTACACAGTAATTATTCCTTGTTTAATAAGGGGAGTGGTGATGATTTTCTTATCGTGTTGATATATGTTGATGATATTACAATTGCAATTAAGAATATCATTATAGTAGAATAGTTTAAGAGATTTTTGGCTATACACTTTAAGGTGAAGGATTTAGATTTTCTCAAGTACTTTATTGGTCTTGAGGTTGCAAGGTCAAACAATGGAATTGCTGTTTCACAGCACAATTTTGCATTAGAACTCTTGTTCGAAACTGGTTTTCTAGGTAACAGGCCTGTGAATACTCTTATGCTTCCTAATCGGAAGCTCTCTCGAACTGATGATTCTTCTCTTGTCAATCTAACTTCATATAGGAAGATTGTTGGAAAATTGTTGTACTTAGCTATTACATGGCTTAATATTGCATATGTTGTACATGTTCTAAGTCAGTTTATGAATTGTCTTAAACAAAGTCACCACACTGCCTTGTCTCGAGTATTATAATACATCCAACAGAGTCTAAGATGGGGTCTATTTTTTTTCCGTTACTTCAGATCGTGTTTTGTGTGCATACAGTGATTCAGATTCGAGTGGATGTCCAGATTCTCGACGGTCTACAATTGGCTTTTGTGTAGTTTTTGGTAGTCCTCTTATCAATTAGAAACAATCTATGATTTCTAAGAGCTTAGTAGAATCTGAATACAAAGCTCTTGTAGTCATTACTTACAAATTTATGTGGTTGGTTACTCTTTTACAGGAGTTTTATGTTGATTGTAAGTTACCTATTCAGTTTTTTTGTGACAATCATTCCACGTTGCATATTGCCAAGAACCCAATGTTTCATGAGATCACTAAACATTTGGAAATGGACTTACATTTTGTGCGTAACAAAGTAATTGACGGAGTTATCATGCTACTATATGTTTCTAGTCGACAACAATTAGCTAATTTGTTTATTAAAGGGATAACAACAAATCATTTTCAGTTTTTACTAAGTAAGACTGGAGTCGTCAACATCTACTCCTCTCCATCTCTTGGGGGGCGAGGGAGCTGGTGGGGTGTGGGGTGGGGTGTGTGTTGGTGTTGTTAGAGTTAATTAATTTTAGAAGTCAGTTTTTTCTCTCCATTGTTAGTTTCGGTACTCATATTTAAGGGAGTTGTGCAATTTCAATTTGATGAATATAGACACTTACTAAACACACTTGCTCTCTCTCTCGTTTACTTAAGTTTTCTCTTAGAATTTCTTTCGTTTTACTAAATTTTCAAGGACTATGCAGATACAAACTTTATGCTTCCACAATAGTGGTAGCAAATTCAGTATTTGTGGCTAATGGTTGTACAGCTTCAATGTTATAAATTAGGTTTAGATCTTCTATTTCGTTGTAATCACTAAAAATGAAAAAAAAAAAAAAGTCAGTATTTGTGTGTTCATATTAGGACAAAGATTCATACCTTAGAGTTTAATATTTTCTCTATGACATCCACTTGTTAAGCCACTTGCTTATATATAAATTCATACAAGAAGATTGATATATACAGATACATTAAAACCTACTTATAGAACAATGTGTTCACGGTATAGTTCTCAATAAGCAAGAGAAGTTTGTGAGTCTCACATTGGTATGTCTAAATAATACATGGCATATAATACCCATCAAATATTTTTTCCTTACATTAATAGAAGATGCAAAGCAATCTCCTTAATTAACAACTCATTAGATGTTAAATATTGCTAAGCTCAGTAACGTGGGCTTATAACTCAGGGGAAGGCATTAATATGATGGGACATTGGCTTAGGTTGCTTGGCCCCCATCTTCCTATAGGCTTTACTCATTCTAAGCTTGGAATTCAAGGATCGTAGAGCATAGGAAACCATATGAGGCTAGTTTTACATAAACAGTAAATACCTCTTACTCTCCATAGTGGAAGGATATAGTGCCACTCTACACTAACATGGTTGGACCGAACAAGTCAGTATCATGGGCCAATCAAGACCAACATGGCTGATCAGGCCAACTTAAAATGATGAACTCAATACTTGTAAGCCATTATCAATACTAGATAAAATATTACAATACTAGATAAAGTACCTAATAAAATATAACATACAAAAATAATATGTGTAAGTTGCTTGTCTGGAAAATAAAATAGAATAAGAAGGTAGTTAAATTGTGAAAGTGGAAAGAGAAAAGGTTAGCATGAGGCATTAGACTGTGTTGATAAGATATTCTAGACTTAGGCCCCTTAAACTCATACCGACCTGCTTGGACCTATGGCCTAGCTTGGCTTAGCAATATTAAGACCCACTGTCTTCTTAGTTGACCTTAGTCTAAGACTACTAGAGGGCTTGCCTAGTTGCCATAGGTCCATAATGGCTAACAGATAATAGGATAAAGCTTGGAGAATCGGTCAACGGCCGTTACCCAACAAATTCGAACCATGTTGGAAAATATACTCCCATTACCTATGATGTATGGGTGTACCAAAGTGTTGCTCCTGGTCCCTTAACTTTCGACTATCTTCCTCTATAAATATCAACCAACATCTTAATGGTAACTTAGATTCTTTATGCACTTTGCCTTCATTTGAGCACCTTTGTACCCTTATTTCCTTACATAGCATATTAACTTAAGCATCAGAGTGGTTATGTGGACAACACCTCGATGTCTCTTACTGTGCATTGTTTTGCAAGTTCTCCACTAAAGTGTAAAGGTCAAATTCACTATACTTTACTGGTAGAATCCTAGAGATGATAAGATGATTATGGATATTTAACATATATGAAATCAATATATGATAACCTTGTTATAGGTAGGTACAGAGTCAAATAAAATCTTATCAGCTTAATATAATAGATTACATAAGAACTAATGAATTTGACTAAGGTAAAGAAAACAATAATGTTCATGGCTAATTTGGGACATAGGTGTAAATCCTATATAGTCAGTAGTTTAAACCCTAAATTAGATTTGAGTACTCTAAATAATGTTATGAGTCGATTATGTCTCTCACTATGCATTGTTTTACATAAGAACTAATGAATTTGACTAAGGTGAACAAAACAAAGATAAGACTATTGTCTTATCATATTAATTACTATATCCTGCTTGATTTTCTTCTTATTTTCTTTTTGTTTTTAACCACATAATTGCTACTATTTCAAACTTGGTAAACACGTCTAGAAATTAAAAGAAAGAAACAACTTACACTTCCTTTCTAAAACCAAAAACAGATCGTAAATCATCCCTCCTCCTTACTCAATTTTTTTTTTCTTCTCTACTTTAAGAACAACAATTGAATCAAGAAGAAAGAGAAGGAGCTTTATCCACTTCATTTCTCAAATCATTAAAGATAGTAGCATGTATTATATATATTTATTTTGTGTATTTTTTGTACATACATGTATTTTAGAAATTATATGTAACCTTAGTATTTCTTTGTATATGAATGTTCATTTATGTATAGATATTAAGGTGTATTCATATGTATATTATACATGTTATAATACTTTCTACAAATAATTAGTATAAGAAATTATGTTTATGTACATATATACTTATGTATGTGTGTATAGTGTATATATATACATATATGTAATCGAAATATGTATATATAATTATAAAATACACAATACTAGTATAATAAGCATGTGTATAATAGAGTGTATATATATTGTATTTTTATTATATAGATTATATATATATACCCTAGACGTGATATATTTGTATATGTATTTAAGTATAATACTATGTATATTGAGTATTTTAGTATATATATATATATGTAATACAATCGTTTATATTTGTATATGTATAAAATACAATTATATGTATATATATATATATATCCATACATATAGTACATGTAATATATATTTAGAGTTATGTTATTATAGTACATAAGTATATTATACGTATAAAAATATGTATATGAATAGCATGGTATATGTAGAAATATGGCTATATTTGAATAGTACATACATAATATACTATAATATTAATTTAATAAATAAAGTAAAGTGGTAAATATGTATATATATATACCATAACATCCTTAAAACTATAAAAAAATAACTAATTTATAAAATTTAGTAAAATATAATAATAAATATTATTATATAAATATGACATAAAATACAAAAAAAAAAAAAGAAAATGTGGAAAAAGTACAAAAATTCAAAAGTGACATGTGATATTCCCGTATGCTGTCACGTCATCATTTAGCTAAATTTAATTACATTTTTAATTAAAAATAATAATAATTAATTAATTAATTAGAAAATTAATAAAGTAGAAAAAATGCATTAAATAACCCCTAAACCTAAAAATTAGCAAAAATAGGTAATTATAGTAAAATAGACCTAAAAATAAGAAAATTGCAAAATATAAGATTTGAATATTTATTAAATCGTAATTATACAAAGAAAAGTTTAAAATAATATTTTATCATTATTTAAGTCAAAATAATGAATTTCGTAATATTTTTACATTATAATCGAAAGTATGGGTTACAACGTCCGAAACATATCCTACTATGAGAAAGTACATCTGAAAACGATCAAAATGGACTATAAATTTATAAAAATCTGAATTAAATTGAAAAAGTTATACATGATTAACAAAAAACTTGAATCAATAATTTCATATAAACAAATAGCTGATTCAGGTAAATAGTACTAAATATAATAATAATTTAGCTATTTAATTCCAACACTTACTATTTTTCCTATTCCCTTAATGTCAGGTGATCATGAGATTGATACTGATCTGCTAATAAATTACTACGATCTCCGACCTAGATAAAGGCCAAGTGAGTATTCCGTACATACTTGTGTATGTAGATAGTAAATATTATTTGTTAGTAATAATTGAATATTGTATGGGGCTGAGTTATGCTTATGTATGATATTGCTTGTCAGCAGTGAATGTACCTTAAAGTGTGATAATGTACTGTTTGCTGCATAATAAATTCGATAGGAATTGATCTATGACTTTTTTTTATCACTTAATAAAGAAACTTAACATTATCAAACTTGAATTAGCTAAATCAAAACATGCATAATCATGCACTACATAACTAATTACTATCACCACATCACGTGGAGGTAGTAAGAGGCCATGCAAAGGTTGCTTAGTTCTGATTATAGTGTTTTAGGATGGTGCACACATACTATATGATCATATCCTAGCTCGTGGGAATACTAGATGTTAGAGGCACTAACCACTTAGCTAAGGATTGAGTTTAGAGACCTCTGTTTAAAGGTGAGTTAGGGCTATGAGAACCTACTTACAATCATACTTAGAATTGAGTTTTAACTAAAACTGAAAATGGATATATCATTGTGTGTGTTTTTTTGTTTAAATACGAAACGCGAAGTTTCGTTGTTATATAAGTTCTAGTGTGATATCCGGATTTGATTGGTACCGTGTATACTCCAACCCTGACTTTGGAGGGCGTTAAATCTGAGTTGTATGCAGTACCTAGTCATACTAATTGTTCATGTATTCATTTGTTTAAAATTAATTGTTATATGGTTGAGGGAAGATCGCATTAAGCTAGTTAGCTCACACCCTCATAGCTTACTTGTGCAGGGAGACTTGTTCGTTGTTCCAGGTTGTAGGATGCTCGAGGTTAGTGAATCCTCTACTGGTGGGTGTAAGTGTGAGGTTAGAGTTAAGAGTGATGTGATATTATTGTAGTTAGACTTGGAAGCTTATTAAATGATCATATGTATTAATAACTCCTTGTGAGACTTAGTATTTGTATTATATATGAATAACATATATCTGATAGTTATAAGTTTGATATTTATGTTCTTATAATTACATTGTGATATTACTTGCTCTTGCATAACTCTAGATTATTAGTTGTAGTGTACTCTACTATATGTCTAGCTTATAAATTGCCTTCATCTTTCATTTTTATCATTACTCCTTCAAAAAGTTCACTTACAAATTCTGTATTTTTCTTGCATCCTTAGTACTATCCACATGGTTTTAACAAAAAAACTAATAAAAGAAAAAAAAAATAACACAAAGGCGTAGAAATTAGGATCTCAATGACCAAGGAACACAACAAAGCCAATAAGCAGCTTCAATTTTTTCCAAATAGCAGAGCGGATGTCCCGCTGTAATTGCCCTAGTACACCATATAAGCAGCTTCAATTTTCCTATGTCATCCTTCACATAATCCTACTTGATTGGATAAAAAAGAAGAAGGAAAAACTACATTTGTGTGTTGAGCCTTCGGTTTTCCTTAATTTAACATGTATTAACCCAATCTACTTAATATAGATTACTCGACATTAATTGAGGAAAAATATTTTTCTTCGAAAAAATATTTTAAAAAATAATTAGAAGTCGTCAACCAATGAAACTGATAAAACAATCAAATTAGGGTTTTCAAGTGACAAAACCCTAATTTAGCCAACTAGTTTATAGATTTTTCTTAAAAAATTAATATTTTAGAAAATTTAATCATAAAATCTGAATTCGATAGCTAACTATTAAAAACAGGTCACCATGTAAAAATTTAAGAAACTAATTAATAGGTCTTTATTTTTGGAATTTTTCTAAAAATATGAAAACATTAAAAGATGTAAAAATGCACATAAATGAATTTTTTAAATTATTTTTATTACGAATTTTCCCTAAAAATGAAAATAAAATAAAATATTTTACAATTTTTATGGTTACCTTGAAAGTGCTTACGTACCCGCTAATTAGGATCAAAGCAACTGTAATTCTCATTTTTTTGGAAAACTTTAGTGAATGGATTCATTTTATTTTTTTTTTTTTGAAAAAGTATCCAGATTTACATTTTTAACTAATTTAATTTTATTAAGAAAAATCCTTAGAAAACCATAATTTTTATTTTCCAATTTTGAAAATCCTTAGCTTGAAAAATATTAATTCAAATTTTTATTTAGAGAAAAACATTTTCTACGTAATAAAACTTTTTATAAAAATCTTAAAGTTCCTAAATGCAATTTTTTATGAAATATACAATTTATGTGGAAAACATGACTAACATGTCTAAACTATAGAGAAGATATATAAATCATATAAAAAATGCATGACCATAGAAAATATGTCTAAACCATAGACAAGATCTCTAACTATAGAAAAAATATGATTTTTGAAAAAAAAAAATGCAAGTAAGAATAAAAATGTAAATCTAATGAACATGTGCAAAATATTTAATGAAAATATGTGACTTTATAAAGACACTAAATTATGACATCGGACGCTGATTTAAAAAATAAACATGCAAACTACTATTTTAACCATGATAATTATGCGAATAACCAATCTAAAAAAAAAAACTAATTATTAATCCAAAAAAACTATATGAAAAAGGCAAATAAAGTTAGTGAGTATAAATAAAAAATTTGAACTATTGGAACTAGGACAATAATAAGATAATAAAAGAAGAAAAATAAGTTAGTGTGAATTTTTTTATAATTTTATTTATTCATGAAAATAAACTAACTAAATAAAAGGAAAAAAAAATACAACTAATACTAAATTGATGACCTAATAACTAGATTCAAGTCGAATCAGGTTCAACGGGCATAGATACAACTCAGGTCGACTTGCTCTAATGGGTCACAATTTTGGTTGCATAAGGTAGAATGGAGTTTTATACGAATATGGGCTCTTTTTCAAAAAAATTACGGAAAAGGGCTCGTTTAAAAAAAAATTACAAATATAGTACATTAAAAGCACATCAAGTGAATGTGCCTTCAGTATCTTATGATTTTTACACTAAAGGCACATGCAGTGGATGCACCTTCAGTATACCGCCTATATAAATCCTAATCCGTGCAGCCAGAGCCCATTTTTACCTATATCAGTTTCTGAAATTTCCAAAACACAGAGAAAAATCAAAGAAAGCTATAGTTGGAGTATTAAACTATTTCCTAACATGAGTATACATCCTTAATAGGTAACAATCTATAACTTATATGAATTTTATTTATTTAATTTTTTTTTTGTTATCTTAGTAATAATCGACATTATTCAATATTTTTTTTTAGAAAAAAATTTATTAGTTAATGACGTAGATTTCGTAATTATAGATCTACCGTAAATTATGTAAATTATTAATATTTGATGAAAATATATTTTATGTTGTCTAAATTTAGGAATTTTTTATATTGTAGTATATAAGTTATACGAATATAGATTTCGTAATTATAGATATACCGTAAATTATGTAAATTATTAATAATTGATGAAAATATATTTTATATTATCTAAATTTAGGAATTTTTTTTTTGTATTGCAGTATATATATTTGGCATTTTTATTATGTTGGGTCAAATTAAAAAGTCAATATTAAATATTTGTGTTGGTGACACAGCTTAACAAGATGACTAAATACATTTTGTAAAGTTTTTGCTCGGTATGTAGAAGACGTTTTTTATTTCATCTAAATATTCGGTTCATTGTGACATTACTAGGGTGCAAATGACAGATTACGGGAAAGTAATTGTCTATGCGAACGAAAATACAATGATGGGTAGTTGGGGGCTAGAGTATGACAGGATGCCCATTAAGAAGTTGAAAATTAGAAAGGATTCGAACTTCTCTCATTTTAGTTGGAGAATTTATGGATGCACCAGAGTTGACCGGAGTGGTGTTGAACTCATGCACAGGTATCCCTTTCTCCATGATGTTGGAGCTATGTACAAGTTGATGGTCATTAGAGACGATGAGGATGATGAGAATCTCATTGAGATGGTGGAGTCTTTTGGGGAACTAAGTATTCAAGAAGTATACATAAGGCACATTAGGGAATCGAGTGCCCGGGGTGAACATGAAATACATGAGTCAGACAATCCAACCCTTCCAGAACCTAATCTACATTCAACAATGACCAATGCAGAGCAAACAAATGTGAATCAGTCTAATGAACCGTACATGGATTTCTCTGAATACGAGTACGTGAATATCACAAAAGAGCAGATTGATAAAGCATTGGATCCTATAGTCGAACATGAAGAGTCTAATGATTCGTATATAGAGAGAATGCACATGGATATAAATGTTGATGATGGGGAGAATGTAGGAGATGTGGATGGTGATGATGATGATAGGGATGGTGATGAAGATGATGTTGGGCTTGAAGATGACTACGCTAAGGATTTAGGAGAGGCCCAAGTGATACCACATGTCATCGGGAGCAATGTGCTGATCCGAGCACTTTACGGTGATGGCCCGAGCAAGCCTTACCATCGAATTGGTGAAGTATTGTCTAGTAGAAAGTTTCAAGACTTTCCAAAAATAAATGAACCCGTTGATAGGCTTGTGAGAGATCTTACCCCATTTTACAATAGCCGATATGATGGTAACGGTTATGCAACATTTGAGAGAGATGTTAATCAGATGTGCAATAACATTGTCAACTTTGATGACTTGAGTATCGGTATGCGTTTCAATACGAAAAAGGATCTCATAGATGCAGTTAAGTTATTCCACCTAAGGAAACACTGTGATTTCCGTATGGACATTTTGAAACCGACTATATATGCGGTCTACTATAAAAAGAAAGAATAGGGTTGTAAATGGAGGCTAAGGGCTTGTTTGAAGAAAGTATAGGGTCTTTTTAAAATAACAATTTTAGAAGGTCTGCACACTTGTGTGAACCCGATGATGAACCAGGATCACCCTTAGCTCGACAGCAACATAATTGCTACATTATTCATTAATAGTGTATGGAACAACCTTAATGTTAAGATACCTGATCTTGCAGTTAATGTACAAACTATGTATGGGTACATAGTAAGCAATAGAAGGGTTTTCGAGGTAAAGAGAAAGGCTGTCGAAATGGTATATGGTAATTGGGAAAATTTGTATAATGAGTTGTCGAGACTATTAAATGCAATGAAGTTAACCAATCTGGGGACACAAGTGAATTAGGGTTAGAGTAGTTCGCCAAAGCAAAGTTAATCCTAATTCAAGTGGGTTTTTTGGACATTTGGGCCATGTGTAAAAGCCTTTAAATACTATCGACCTATTGTATGTGTTGATGGCATGTTTTTATATGGACAGTATGGCCATAAGTTGTTGGTTACTTATAATACGGATGGGGACAATTCAATAGTTCTATTGGCATTTACTCTTGTTGACACAGAATCGGCTGAAACATGGGAGTGGTTCCTACGCAAGCTTAAAGTGCATATAGTCAGCCAAAAGGGGGAAACGTTATGTCTTATATCCGACAAGGCATCCAGTATTGATTCCGCATACAAGGACCCGTCAGTAGGTTGGTAGCCACTGTTTGCAGTTTGCAGATACTGTCTGCGGCACATTACTAGTAACTTTAACACGGTCCACAAAAACCAATTGTACAAGAAACTTATTTGGTTTACAAGTGAGCAAACACAATAAAGGAAATTTGAATGTTTCATGGAGAAGTTGGGTCAGGCTAATGAGGATGCTCTTGGGTGGTTTGATAATATAGATTTGGATAAGTGGATTCTTGCATATGATGGATGTTACCGTTTTGGATACGTGACATCAAACATTGTCGAAAGTTATAACTCTATTTTGGAATCAGTGTGTGGATTACCTATCACTGTATTAGTGAAGAAGATATTTTATAACTGTGTCGCCTATTGGGAGGAGAGGCATAAGGACGCCAAAGAGGCAATCAATTCTAGCAAGACATATACTAATTACGCCTTAAAGATATATGAAACTTGGAGGGGGCGGGCAAGTGCACATAAAGTCATCTCATTTAGCTTCCAGAACAGTATTTTCGAGGTTTTAACTGATAGTTGAATGACAAAGACTGGATTAAAGGGAGGAGGAAGGATACATACAGTTGACTTTAGGGGCCGCACTTGCACATGTCAAAAGTGGCTAATATATAGGATTCCTTATTCCCATGCATGTGCTGTTGCAGGAGTATGAGGGTGGATAGCAAATCGGCAATAGGACCATGGTATAAGTGGGTAAACCAAATGGATTGTTACCGATCTCATTTCTACCCAATTGGTTACAAACTGAACTAACCGGAAGTTAGCTTCCCTTATTTACACCCAAACATTAACTTACTACAAAAAAGAGGTAAACCTAGGCGTAAGTGATATCACATGGAGATGGATGTTCAAGAGTGGTCAGACAAAACTAAATGCAGCGCATGTGGGCAGGAAGGACATAATAGGAGGAGGTGTCCGAAGATTGATAAGGCTGGTACACATTCCTTTCTATTTAGGCATTACATTGTAATACATTCATAGCTGTAATGATTATATATATATTTTGATGTACTAAACCTATTTGTATGTGATTGCAGTATAGATGGTGTAAGTCCCACAACCAGTTATTCAAGGTTTCGATCGGTTGAAAGATCTAATCGAGCCTAAATTATAAGTAAAGTCAGAAATATTAGTAAAAATGATCCCATAAGATTAAATTTAAGAAAATAAGCAATAAAATAAAAGACTATAAAAATTCCAAATTTTAAATATATAACTCATTATTTATCGAAAATACGTAAAATACATTTCGATAATTAACGAATCGCTAGAGATAAATTATATGTATACTAAAAATCATAAAATGACCTAAATAATATTTAGGAATATATATTTATACTATATATGAATTTATATGTAGGTAGAAATACGTGTAATTATTTAAAATACACGTAATGTGCTACAAAAATACTAAATAATTAAATAAAATTCATAATTAATTAAGGAAAAATAAAGAAAAATCAGAAAAAATAAGGAATGATCCAGAATTGGGTTGTGGCAGCTGAGAAAAATAAGAAAAAAATCAGTCAATTAAATTAGAGCAACATAAAAGCAAAAAATTAAGAGATTTGAGCAATGTCTTGTCTAATTTAATGCACATTAATTACCACAAAGCTCTATAAATAGGAAAAAAAATCATAGAGATCATTTGGATAGTTAGAAATCAGAGAAAAATAGAGAGAGGCGAAATTGAGAGAAAAATTAAGATTAAAAAAAAAGATAAGAAAAACTATGCAATTAGGGCCTTGAAGGAGAACCCACACTAAAAGAGCACTTAAGAGTAGACAGTCACCACCACCACATGGTGGTGGCAACGCCCAGACCGGCCGGCAAGGCCACGGTGGCCGGAGCAACTCAGACTGGTGAGTCCAATTTCCAGCCCGATTTTTTGTAATTTTGTAAAAAATAGTAAATATTTTTAGAAAATTATGAATTTTGTTATTCTGGAATATTTTTGTATGTAGTTTTTAGGAAAAATATTATTTTGATGAAAATATGTCTCGTAATATATGGTTCTTAAGAAATCGTGCAAAACCAAACATGTTTCGGTTTAGAAATGAAAGACCTTAGGAGTGTAGTTTTGAACCCAAAATTTTTGTGTAGACTACTTAGATGATATAGAATAGTGCTATGAAGCCCGTTTTTAAAAATTAATTTTCAAAAATTTTAGATAATTTTTAGACCTTAAAATGAGGCATAAAATGACTAATTTAGGGTTAATTAAGTAATTAAATGGTTAATTACTCATTTAGTGAATAATTATATGTTTTAGGATGTTGAAATCTAATGAAGTATGATACATGTAGCATTTAAGGTGTTCGATGTAATTATTAGGTTAATTATGTAGTAAATGAGTAATAGGGAAAAATAGTAAATTTTAAGTTAATTTTGTAAATTAGAGTAATTAGTAGTAAAATTTGATTTAGGATGAATTTAGACATTTTGAAATGATAATTGATGTTGGGAGATAGTAATTAGAGTGATAAAAATATTAGATGTGTATTATGTACATAATAAGTAATAGTACATAATACACAATTATTACAAATATAATAAATAGAAAATATTAGAATAAAAATTGATATTATGATAATAATAAAAATATACAATAAATCTGATAGGAAACTTGAATTTAGGTAATTATATGAAAGATGTAAAAATTTCTCACATCAGGAATAAATTCGGTACACTAATAAGGATTTAAGCGTACCGGATAGAATAAAATACTAATTAGAGGCAATGATGGTATTTAGGAGATCGAGAAGTAATGTGATTAATTTCATATTATGATTCGAAATGAATTTCTAGGATTCAAGTATAAAATAATACTTAGAAATCGAACTAGAACCTAATTTAGAAATCGATGCAGAAATCAAACTCGAACCTAACCCCAAACCTAGAATAATTGTAGAAGACTTAAGACCTAAGACCTAGATAATTAGGCATATTAAACCCTAAACAAAACATAACAATAAGTGTTATAGGATAAAATGAACCTATAATAGCTATATGAAAAACTGAAACCACGTTTATGTTATAAAGATGATCAGCGATGGCCTGAGCAAGTCGGACCTCGAGTGAGTGAGCGAGAAGTCGAGGTAAGTTGGGATTAATACGATGCTGTATTTTGGAGACTTGAGATTATGCTTGGTTGTGTTTATTAGATAGTTGGATGTGTGCATGTGCGCATGTGCGCATGTGCTTGATTATGAGTGATGCTATGATTCTGTTTGTTGTTCTGGCTTATATTGTATGATTTATACGAAATGAATGATCACCTTAAACTGGACCTAATCAAATATATGACTTGTAATCATAATCGGACCTGCATGGCAACCCATTAAGGGAAACCTAGGATTCTCCGGCCAAATACCAACCCCTTCGAAAGGGATAGCGCAGGATTGCAAAAGGTCCCTTCTTCATCCTCAGTCGAACTAAGTGACAGGTGGGGAGGTCGTGGCGAGGGTGAAGTCAATGGTTCGAAGGTAGTCGCGAGAGGAGCAAGGTCTCCATCACACAAGCCTGGGTTTGGTCATAAGCTATTGCATTAACGGTAACTCCTCAACCTGGATTAGAGCGGGCAAAATTTCTTTAATCTCACGACGAGCAGGATAACGTCATGCGATGGCATTTGCTTGAACATGCATTGCACTTAATAAGTTGGTTGATAACCTTGTTATGTTTATAGTATAGTTTTAAGTCCTCCATCCTAACTTACTGAGCTGTGGTTGCCCACATCCCTATAAACATTGTACAGGTGCTGGCTAAGAAGCGGCATATAACTACTCTGAAGTTAGCGGCTGCTGGATCTTAGGGAGTGAGGAAAAACATTTGAAGAACAAACATGTATTTTTAAGGTCTAAACTTTTACTTTAGAATTTCTCATTTTTGAATAATGTAATAACTAGAAAGTATAATACGGAGAAATATTGTAAACTTTAATTGTAATAACTAAATTATAATGTATATATATATTTCCTCACTTTCTTAGGTAAATGATTTATTTAAATTACAAACTGTTTACTTTAAAGCAGGTTAATCGTGAACGCCTTGTGTAGATCAGGTCTAAGATAATGGTTGTAAGGCTAACTTCTATCTTAGAATGGTTTACACGGCGGGGCTGTTACGACTTTGTCGCTTTGGGGCATGACAGATGGAGCTAGGACCAATTGATCCATGTGTACTTACGAGGCAGGCTAGTTATCATTCACAGGCTGTCTGGGAGGATAGGGTAAGTAATGTCATTATCATTTATAACCAATTCCCTTATTAAAAATGTGTTACTTGCTAACTTAACTAAATGTTTATTTAGGATGTGGCATATGTACTACGAGTACGGCATAATGAGATGTCCGAAGATTGATAAGGCTAGTACATATTCCTTTCTATCTAGGCATTACATTGTAATACATTCATAGCTATAATGATTATATATATATATTATGTACTAAACTGGTTTGTATGTGATCGTAAGATAGATGGAGCCGGGACTGATTGATCCATGTGTACTTGCGAGGTAGGCCAGTTACCATTCACAGGCCGTTTGGGAAGATAGGGTAAGTAATGTCATTATCATTTACAACCAATTCCCTTATTAATAATGTGTTACTTGCTAACTTAACTGAATATTTGTTTAGGATGCGGCATATGCACTACGAGTACAGTATAGCGAGATGTCATTATGCAAGGATGAGTAGGATATCCTTATTCATCCTAAGATAGAGCTATACATACGGGAGGCTGGGCTCTGGAGAGTTGTACAGCTCCCATTTATTATGTTAAATTGGCATTTGATTACGGTACTTTTCAAGAGATGGAGGCCTGAGACACACATGTTCCACCTACCTACTGGAGAGGCGACCATGACATTACAGGATGTTGAGGTCCAACTTGGACTTCCAATTGAGGGGTTCGTAGTGGCGAGGTAGACAGAGACGGATGGTGAGGAGAGCTGGGTTGATGTAGGAGAGGGGATGTTGGGCGTGAGGCTTGCTCCAATGAGAGGTGATCACTTATCTCTAACGTGGTTGCGGGAGCACTTCCGGATACTTCCCCATAAGGTAAACGATGAGACAATCCAACAGTACGCGCATGCGTACATACTCAGCTTGATGGGAGGATTCATATTTGCGGATAAATCTTCCAACCTTATTCACCTAATGTTCCTACTATACTAGACGACTTCTTAGTAGCTGGGTAGTTTAGTTAGGGTAGCGCGTGCTTGGCATGATTGTACCGACAACAATGCTCTGCCTCCTCATCCGATATGTATAAGTTAGGAGGGGCTGCGATTCTACTGTAGGTCTAGGCTTAGGATAAATTCCCACATGTCGCCTCCCTTAGTCGATATGGGTTTATTATCAACCGGGATAGGCCATTGGCGGCTAAATGAAGGGTAATGCAGGATACGACTCAGCATTCGATGCATGTCGTTGATGCGTACCGCACAACTTTTGACATGCAGATGACACAGCAGGTATGATATGATAAGTTATCCTCTTTGCTGTCCTTTTCTTGACCATAAGTGATAACCATCGTTATTTGACTGGTTTATTTTTTTGCTTCTTTGTCTTTTTCCCTTTAAGTTGTTTCGGAGCCTTATATAGAGGAGTTACAGCCTCACTACTGTATTGTTGGGCAACACATTTGGTCTATCTGGGTACCATTCGTATGTTTCCACATCATTGAGTGGTGCTTTCCAGACCATGTCGTCCAGTAATTTGGTGGATATCAGTACGTTCTATAGGAGGTCAACACCTTAAAGTAGCTCCACCAGTTAGACCTCCAGATTAGGACGAATGTTGACTAGATCAACATATACTCTTCTTACATCCAGGCTTAGGGATAGAGACATTGATTCTTAGTACATATCTAGGGTCCTCAAGGGGTCGATGAGAGTTACTAGTTGTGGTATAGACAGATCACCCGGCGTTATATAACACATAACAAAGCTATTATTGATCGATTGGTACATACATCTAAAATCATCTATTATTTTATTTTTCACTTGTTTATACTCGTTATTATATATACTAACATCCGTTTTCTTTACTTATTTCAAGTGGACTCGCTTATGAGTGTTAGACTGGCACTTGACTATCCTACAGTACTAGGTATTGCAGATGGGGCACTTGACTTCGTTGAGCAGTACAGTAGCCTTATCCTCCATCCATAGTAGGAGGGTGCACATGAGCCACCCTATATGGACCACAGTGGGGAGCAGGGACCACCTCTCGATGAGGAGATGCCAACTCCTTGTCCACCACCTAGGAGTAGAGCTAGAGTTTGAGGAGGTAGTGCTCGAGCAATACGTCACTAGGTAGACCTCGGTGACGATATCTCACCACATGCTAGTCATTTCGTAGACCTAAAGCATATTAGTGGGGGATACAGCACATACCCTAGGTCAAGTGTTGCCTCCGCTTCAGGTACTGAATCCAGCTCCAAGCCTGGATCTAGCTCATACATGACTCTCGAGTTTCAGCAACATCTTGACCTCGTGACTCTACCAACTCCTCAAAAGCGATGTTCTACCCCCATACAGTCATCTATGGGTGAAGGCGTCACTCAGCTACATCTGGGCCATCTAATCGACCCAATTTCTCTTAGGAAACTTGAGCTCGATGATCCACCACCTGAGCCTACTCAGATACACGTTAGACGGGGGCGTTCACTTCTTTCCCGTATTGTAAGGACCTTTACATAGCATAGGCATAAGTAGATATGTTTAGACTATTGTTTTTGTTTTCTCCTTTATTTTTCCATTGTATTGATGTTGTCATTGATGCATTACAATTTTTCTGTATATACTGATTATTTGAAATACATTTCACTTTTCATCATATGTTGCAGTTCAATGTATTATTTATCTATCCTAATTTTACAATTTACAATTACTTTTTCTTCTATTCAACTCGTACGGTCATTGGATGATCATCCCATGTGCTTATTTCTTCTCCATTTGCCATATTTGTTAAGGTGTTCCACCAATTGTGATTTTATGTAATTTATTACTATATCAAACTTTCCATTTACTTTGCAAGTTAAGAGTTGGAAGAATATTACTTTATCGTTTTGAATAAGAAGAAATTAGCAGGGTTAGTAGAAAGTAATATTGAAGGTATATCAAACTTTCCATTCAGTTTGTAAGTTAAGGGTTGGAAAAACATTACTTTATCATTTCGGATAGGAGGAAATTAATAGTTTTAAAGAAAGTGATACTGAAGGCACATGCAGTAGATGTGCCTTCAGTTCAAATTGTGATACTGAAGGCGCATCCACTGCATGCACTTTCAGTGTAAAAAATATAAAATACTGAATGTGCATTTACTTGATGTGCTTTCAGTATATTATATTTGTAATTTTTTTAAACGAGCCCTTTTCCATAATATTTTTCGAAAAAGAGCCTATATTCGTATAAAACTCGGTAGAATGATCAACCACTTTCCAAGTACCTCACAACACGATACAATTACTGAAATGAATGAGAGTTAGCACTTCTATGACAAAGTATGATGAAACTAAGTGTAGCACAAGCGCCTTAAAGAATGATAGTGGTTCGGTGGAGTTGTAAAACTTGATGGCAGCGATGGTGTACGAATGTTGCGGTAGTGGTTGATTTGATACAAAAAGGAAGATGTATTGAGGGGTTTTAGGATGCGATGAACCTATTAGTAATGGTAGTTTTGATCAGGAAGTAGTGCTTGATGGTGACGCGAAGTGGTGCCAATGGTGGAGCTTTGGGTGATAGGTTTAATTTCAAGTTAGTAGTCATTCGGTTAGTATGCGTTGAGGAGCATGTAAGGATGAGGTTTGCTAGGTTGGCTGTGTATTGGTAGTGTGTGTACGGGAGAGAGTGGGGCCTAGGTTCAATCGAAGGGGGTTAGTGGTTTATTATACAATGGGCATATGCGTTTGGTTGTGTGTGGAAGGTAAACAATAGCATGTAAGTGTTGGTTGTATGGTGTGTACGGTGAGGGTCGAGTAAAGAGGGGTTACGAGATTGAGGAGGTGAGTCATAGTATGGGTTAAGCAAAAGTAGTCGGAGTCGTGTTGGGTGGTTGTATGGGGTTGCTCATGCAAGTGTAGAGTTAGGTTTATACATGTGGTGTGAATGTTGGAGGGTCATGTTAGGTGGCAGTTGAATGGTGTTTGTTGTTCGTGCCTACTGCGGTAGGAAATAGAAGATGGGGCAATGAGGATGAAAGTGATTGAAAGTCCTACTGTGTGTGTTGTACATGAAATTGGCCGTCCTCTTAAAAACTTTGCGAAGTTTTCTATATATAGAATTAGACTCAAAGCAAAGAATCTCTTTTAACAAGATCCGAATCAATCATCGATAAAGCTTAATTTGAATTGATTTTTTCAAATCTTTGTTTTGTAAATATCTTTTTAAATCCTTTTAAGAGTTGGTGTTTTTAGATAAGGCTTTTGTAAGTCTGCATCTAAATCAGTATAAAAATAGCTAAGATTTGAAGAAATCTGTTAGAATGCAAATTGTAAATGATTTTTCCTTCATTTTCATACACAATCTTACTGGCGAAGAAGGTGATCATATGCCATTTACGTGACCTAACCTAAAGTAAAGGACAAAAAAAAAATGAAAAAAAAAACCTTCTATGTGCATACTAGCTAAATCGAACTTGTAACCTTTATTGCCCAAGTCCTTGTACCTATCTACTAAGCCAATAGCCTTTTCCTAACTTTTTTATGCACAAACAATTAACTTAAACCTTTTTTATTAGGGCCAACTTTATTTTTATTTTCAATCCTTAGCCTAATTAACTCCAATTTGTTCTAAATTGACCCAAACACATTTAAATGATCCAAAACTATACACATCAATGATTTTCAACACAAGTTTAACTTAATAAATGTCAAGTCTTAATTTTAATAAGTCGAGTTAAAATTATTTTTTAAGTTGGACTATTCTTAAAAGTACTTTTTCCTAATGAAGCTTGATTTTCCTAAAGACTCTGAATTTGCTAAATTGCATGTATATTTTTGGATTTTACTTAATCCGATCCTAAACGATTGACTTGACTTGAACACTTTTGATACTTTGTATTTTTTCAATTTTTTTGTAATTTTTTTTCATATTTTATTTTTCTCAATTTTAAACATAGCCTAAAATTAAAAAAAAAAAAAAAAAAGAACTTAAACCGAAAGGGTGGCAAAAATGGAGTGTTTATATTGTAAAGTTAAGATTTTTAGTATAAGGGTTTCTAAATTCATGTAGAGGACTTTGGCAAGGTGGGAAGGTTAAAGGGAAAAAGGAAACGTTAGATTGTTGTATATTTATTGCATGTCAATGAAACAATTTGACTATGCTTATTTTTTCTTCCCCTCTTTTTTTTTTTTAATCCATCAACCAGGTAAAAATAAAGTTGGGACGTTAGCCATATCAGCGTTTTTCTAATGTTTGTTAAAAGGAGACACCAATTTGAACACCTTTTTTAATTTTTGGGTACTCAAATGTAAGTTTTCAAAGTTTAAGCACTATACTGCCTAAATTAGAAAAAAAAAATTTCAAGCAATTCGATGTTCTTTATCCCCGAAGTGGAGTTAGAAAAATGGTTGGGGAGTTGTCCTACAACTATAAGGCTACTCTAATATTTAAGTTAGAGCTTAAAGAAGGAAAGTAAGGGCATAAAAGCAAAATAGCAAAATATATGTATAGAAGAGTGTAGACCCCTTTATCTATTAGCCTAATTCCCTATACATAGTGGATGGGCTAAGACAAATGCAGAATGTGGATCCTTTGTCATGGGTCAGCGGACCTCTTAAACATAGAAAGTGGATTTCCATCAAGCAAAAGTGTATTAAAAAATTTAGGAAAATGGACCTTCCTACTAAGGTGACTTTCAAAATTTTGAAGGGCTCTTCCATTATAGCAACCATTCCTACATCTAGCAAGCTTCAGTTTCAAGTTGATCAGTAAAATCAAGTTAGAACTTGAGCTAACAATCTCATGAAGGTTGGTTTGACTCTTATGCAGCTTAGCTTGGATTTTGGGTGCTAGACGATAAAGCTAAGGAGAGTTTGAGTTGAATTAAGAGCTTAGATAGGTCAAAATCGATTCGGCCAATGTCCAAAACAAGTTAGATAGGATATAAACATCTTGGCCCATTACTTGAACAAGTTGGTCTAGGGTTAGAGCTCCTATGCACAAAATACCCTATTAATAGTATGCATAACAAAATATTATAATATGTGGAAATATACCTTTAGATTAGTCAAAAATAAGTAGTTCAAGGCCAAATGAATAATCAATTTGTAAGATATGGTCATTTTTAATTTTTAACTAATGTAAGATATCTAAGGGCATATACTAGATATTTTCAAATAAAAGCACATGTGACAAGCTTTTTATGATATAAAACTTGCTAAAAAAGTTATACACAGCTAAAGCTATGAATAAAAACTACAACTCGTGAATGGTAGTGCATAAGTAAAATATAGACTAGAAGTAAATGTAATGGCACTTAAATTTTTCCATTAATATAGATACTAATGGCAAGAAATAAAGGTTTAGACATTAATGGCACATTTAGTTTGCCTAAGAAGTATGGGGTTACAATTCTTAATAAATAGAATAAGGAAGTAATCCTTTTTACTTATTTACTTATTTGATTATACTTAAAATGATATTAATAATAAAGGTGGAATGTAGATAAAATATTGACATACTGTGACTTCAATCTATATCTTTATCATAGAGATAAGGTCTCATGCTTAGTATGGAAATATATTAGAAAAGACCAAGGAATAGTAATTCAGCCATGTGAAGAAGTTGCAATTCTCCATTTTATAGCAATACTAACTTCTTGAAATAACTACTTTAACAATCAAACATATGAGTAGATCTACAAAGAAGAAATTTTTATCTTATTTTGTCTTGATAAAATCAATCAAACATACTATAAACTGCAAAAAATTGAAAGTAAAAGCGATTGTAACAATAGAGATATGTAAATTGCATTGTAATACTATAAAATTAATGTATTTTATGATTCAAGTTTACAATTGAATTTCATTGTAATAGTTGAGCTATATGAATATTGTTTTAGTACTATATGATCTTACTGTAATTTTAACAATTTTTTAAATTTAATATTCTTATAGCAAAGTAGCATTCAATTAAATAAGTTATTTTTGTTTGTTACTTTTACCTCACTTTCATTTCATGAAAGTTTCATCTATTCAACACATTTGTGTGCCATTGGGACATTAACTCAAACTAACATAATTTTCTTTGAATGAAAATCAACACATATTAATGGTTAAATGTAAAAATTATTTAAAGATTATTTTATAAAAAGCAGGGCATTAAAATGATTTAGATTAGGGTACTTATTTTAAAGTTAAAAAAACCATTAACTTCAAATATAATGAGATTACTAATCAATTAATATTTGAATTTTTTACCTTTATCACATTGTTATTTTTCATTTGCATCAAAATATTATTTGATATCAGTAATATTAACTTACAAGAGGATCTTTTATTGTCTTTTCTATATTGCCCAACCTGTCTTTAAATATATAAGTATTTCATATAATTTTCTTTCTGTAACTTTAAAATACATGCTTTTTATTATTTCAACAAGGCTATTACTATCAATTATCCTAAATTACCTCTTAGCTACTTCCATATATAGTATCATTTTTCCTTGTCACCATTATTATTATGTTAATTACTATTATTACTACATTGTTGTAAAGAATTTTACACACACATAGAAAGAGAGAAATTACTTGTAATTTGTAAATAGTTGATGTCCTTTTAACTTTCTTTTATTCATACTGTACGTTTTTCTTTCGATAAATTATTAGAAATCAATGCCCGCAAATTTTATTTTATCTATTTTAAGTGTCTCATCATGCCTCTTTTTTAAGAACATACCGCATGTTTTAGTAGGTATCAGTATTTCTATTGCTTTCGATCACACAATAGAGACATAGAAACAAAGAAGTTGGAGCAATTTAAATGTAGTGCTACTATGTGAGAAAGCCGGAATAATATACAGTCTATATCCTCTATCTGACTTTATTTTTGTAGACAGTTTAATTTATGCAAACAATTAACATAATGTTTATAAAAAGATTATCAATAGATACATGAATTAATATAATTGGGATTACTTAATGTTTTCCTGACCCTTTTTAATAATTTTGTATATTTTGCATTTGATAAATTACTTTTTATTTCAGCTATCTCTTATGTATTATATTTCATAATATATCTTTTCTTTCCTTATCCATATTACTCGTATTATCATTTTCAATTACATTAAAAGACATAAAAATAAAGAATTTAGAATAATTCAATGTAAAATGGTGCTAATATATGAAAAAGTAGCTGAGAAGAAAAAAACCAAAAAACTAAAACGACCCAAGATCTCTATATACGTCCTTATTTTGGTGGAATGACTCATGGATTATTTAGTTTGCCGAAATTTATTAGCTTTAAGATATATTTTATAGACAAACAACTAAGGATATAAGAAATGACTTTTTTTTTTTTCCCATTTTCTTCATTGAAAGATACAATGATAAAAGAAAGTGTGAAATTTCAAATGGTCTTTAACTATATAAGAAGTTTGTTTTATGGAAATCAATCACAAAGAGTAGATACATGGAGATAGTACTTAATGTAATTTTGGGGTAATTAATTTTCTACCTCACTTTTGCTAATTTTGTGTATTCTGCATTGAATAGATTATTTCCCATTCTTTCTTTGTTTTTTTCTTTCTTTCTTTCTTTCTTTTTTTTTTTTTTTGCATTTTTTATTTTAAGTATCTCATTATGTATTCAACTCCTTAATGCACCGTACTTTTCCATTTCCCATATGTGTTATTGTCATTTTCAATTAAGAGACATAAAAACAGTTTAATTCAACATATGTATATGATGCTACAATGCGGAAAAGTAACCCTTTATATATGCTAATTTTAGGTTGGATGTTTCATGAATTATTTTATTCATATAAGCAATTTAGCTATGCACAAATAAAAGAGAAAAAAAAATGGAAAGCTTGACATTTATTTATTTCTTTCTTTTTTAAAGTATGAAAATAAAAGCAGTATAATGTGAATCATTAATGAAATAAAATTATATAAAGATGAACGGTTAAAAGAAATGTTCAAACTTGAATAGTTTCTTATTTTATGGAAAGCTAAATTTATGGAAATTAATAAATGGAACTTTTATAAATCAATTATCAATGGATATGTATAGGAATTAACATCTCATTATTACAGAAATTTTAAAATGTTAATATTTGTCTACCCTATAGAAGCAATGATTTCTAAAAGTCAGTTGGCAAAAAAAAAAAAAAAAAACTCAAAATTAAAGTGGTAATATATGAAAACAATTTAGATATGATCAATGAAAATAAGGAAATGACATTACGTTGTCATGTAATTTAATAGTGTCAAGATTTGCTATGTTTTTAAGGGAAATTACGGGGACAATGATTTCTCAAGCACAACTAACAGATGATAAATAGGGATAAGAATTAGCATTTTATTATTATGAAAATTTAACATATTAATGATTATGTGTCTATTATCTTAAGAGAACTTAAGAAGCAATAATTTGTTAAGATTAAATGGGAAATAAAAGTAGGGAAAAGAAAAAAAATTATAAAATTTCCGTTCTTAGAAAAATATTCAAGAGAAAATTTAGTTTTGTACCAATTTTGTACTCTACACCACCTCACTACTAACCATTATGTTACATATACCCCACTATTCTTGAATTCCATCCGGTTATATGTTAGTAATATATTCGATTTTCTCCTTTTTCTCTATCCTATAGGTATGTGCTTTGTACCAATAAAGAACCTTTTGTTCTATATCTATAAGAATTGATATTGCAATATCAATTACTACTAGAAATTTAGATCAATCCAAAATCACCAAATTCTAACCTAAATTCGCTTCCCTGAGACACGTTTTTAAACATGAAAATACTTTGTAATTATAAAGGCATGAAAGTGTTATGAAAGCTGTAATTCCACTTTCCAATAGCTACATAGTGTTTGGAAACTAAAGATAAAATACAAACTCAAATGTGAAATATATAAAGCTAATGACGTCGACATGATCATCTGTAAGTGGATGAACACCCTGAGAATTTGCATTGGCCTGGGGCTAAACCATGTGGTTCGTATCTAACTAGGTGATTTGTGCCCCATCCTAACTATAAGTACTAGAAAATAATGCATGCATGGGGATCAAAGTAGAGTGCATCTGTGTGACTCCCTCGCCCATGTTGTCTTAAAGATCTCTAACTAGCCTCCTCAATCATACAAGGGGAGTATAAACCTGACTGTAAGGCACATATGACTGTTAGAGCTCTCCTTGATAAATGGTCTGTAAAACTTAAATCTAGTGGTCCAAGAAATGCTGGTAGCGAGTAGTGTAGAGGAGACGTATCATCTTGAATCTACACATCAACCTATCTACTTCTTCGACTTCCCCTTCAATGACGACCATGTCTCCGATGGCCCCTTTCCCACTGTGGCTCATCCGATAGTGAGTTGTCTTCATCTATATTTAGACCGAGTGTAGGTAGGTTACCTAGGTGTATCCCAATAATCCCGTAGATAAAGCCATCAAACATAAAAGTTTGATTAGCATATAACTAGAAAAATAAATAGGTAATTGAAATAGCAATTTTATGTACCATATAAATCCAGGAGGCCCCTTTAACTAAGTATGTATTTGCAAGTAACTTATTATTACCATGGGACATAGTCAGGATGTACATCAGGTGGTGGTCGAACCAGGACAATCTGGTTTCGTCGTTCCTCCTACTGTATTATCCAAACTAGATGCCTAGTCACCTAATTGATCTCAATTCGGCCCCTCAAGTCAATTTCATATAGCACCAATCCAATGTCAGGGTGGGCTGGGATCTCCTACATCTCGCCGAACTAGCAAGCCATACGGTCAGGATAATGCATCTCAACGATATGGAAGCATATCAATAAGACCTAAGCTAGCCACACACCACTCCCATCTGGACAATGAGCGAGGAGTTTGGCTACATCCTCATGTGTATAGGGAATCCAAACAACCTAAAGTAAACATCAATAATGAGGTTAAAAGAAAGTAACACTTTGGGAATCAACAATTAACCAGTTTTGTTAAATACATACCTACTCCAGATGCTGCCAATCGAATAAATCTCTATACTAGCCAACTACTTGTGTGGATAGCTCGGTAACATCGAACTCTTCCACCCATTGACTCATAAGTAGTCGATCGTCGACTACTGCTGTAATCCAACGACATAAAAAGGCAATGTGTGGGAAATACTCCCATACCCACACCTAAAGAATCACCAATGGATCGCTAATCTCTCTATTCTCCATCCCAGAAGTGAGGTGCGACTAGCAGTACAACCATGCCAAACAAGCTACTCCCCAAGCATAGTGCTTGGCCATGGTAAGGTCTAATAGGAGAAAGAGGAACATGAGGTACACCACATTGTTGGACTTATCCAAGAATAACATACCCCCGATCAACTGCATAATATGTGCCATCGTATAGCGTTATACCATAACGTCATCTGCATCAAAAGGCAAATCGGTGAAATTGTCCTTTAACTAGGACAATTTCAATTACGTACCCTTCATGGCATTCTTTGGTGGGCGAATTCCTAGTAAGCAGTCGCATAACTCACCCCAGCCAATAGACGCCATCACGCCTGTAACTACATTGCCATCAAGAGGGAGATCAATAAGCAAAGATGTATCCTGTAACGTCATCGTCATCTCGCCGGTGTACAAGTGAAATGTATGTATCCCCTCCCTCCATCACTCAACCAAGGCGGTAATCAAGTGTCAATCTAGTTATATGAAGGGAACCTATCACACACCAATGAAATATGATTGCTCAGGATATGGGATCATGCAAGGATCTATCGAGATCTCCCTACCATCTTGTCACCTAAATATCACTTCACATCTATGATACCTAAGCCAATAGTTCTCTTGCGATCAAAGTAAAAGAGCTAAAATTAGAGGCATTACACGAAATGAACATATCACAAGTATGTTTTCATATTCAGTTATGTCCTCCGACATTATACTTAGCTATGGAGTGGGGTTGGGTTGGGGAGGGGGGGTACGATATCGGTGATGGGTTCACTTCATGAATTTCAATATAAAACTTCACTGAACTACTGACTTTATCATGTCCTATTGAGGAAGCCATTAGTTGTTGGACATCATAATCATCACTAATAGGGACGACACAAAACATGTCCTTAGTCTTGCTTACAAAGAGGCATTTGTGAATCAACTCGACCCAGTAAGTCGTCATGTCAACCCAAATCAATTACATACCAATCTAACCAACTAGTCATATATGGCCCCAAATGGAACTTCGATTACTATTCCTAAGCACTTATCGTATCGCACCCTATCCTCTCCTTCCACAATATTTCCACTAACATAATAAACTAACCTCATATTATCCATTTTACACCTATTTACTATATTAAATTCATAAACTTCTTTATATAAAAATAAAAATACTACCTTATATTAATAGACACACTCTATTAGATTTTATGAACACATTACCTAATTTGATTTCATTGTCATAATTCCTTAACAACACTAGATTCATTACTTACTCCAACTGAACAAAATAAAGAAGTAACACCACCTCATCTACATCCCTCAATGATAATTATTTGTATACATATCACCTAATACACATGTATACATAAAATACAGTAACAAAGATAAATTTACATAAAGAAAAACTATATACACTTACATACAAAATATATTAACTAACAAATACAATGTTATAAAAAAAATTATACATGTATAAATAAAATATACTAATGAACACAAATTTATATAAAAAAACATTAAGCTTACTAACAATTGAGTATAGAAAAATATTCAATGCATGTATATGTTAGAGAAAAGATGAACAGTTTGTCCCGTCTTAAAAATACTAGTAGACAATAATGTACCGTAATATATTGAGTAAAAACACTAATTCTTCAAATAATATGTGCTTAAAACGAATGAACACAAGACAAAATGATACCTTTTCAACATAAATGTTTAAAGAAAGAAAGTGATGAGATCACATAGATTGTCTCCTCATTTCAAAAAATCTTCCTACACTTGGGATCTACACCGTACTAATACTTCGAATCTACAATTGATTCACAAAAAAATGGATCGAAGTGACAAATTTGGTTGAGGAAGTGTCGGCATGGTTTAGCAAGAAGGAATGAGAAAATAGAAGGAGGAAATATAGAACGAAGGGGGCATAGGATGGGGAAGATAAAATGTTTGTGAAAATCACTTCTTGAAGAGATGATTTATAAGTTTCTTATAAATTACCTCTTGAAAAAGCGATTTTGTTTGCAATATTTTGAGAAAATTTTTCCCAAAAATAATATTTTTGTAATTTTTTTTACACTTTTTTTCCTTTTCCCAATAAAAGTATAGGAAAATAAAAATAATAAATTGTAAGTAAATCATTTAAAGTAAAAATGACACCTTTCATTCTAATATGACCCATTGACATTAAGTATTAAGAGTATAGATTTGTCTACGTTTCAACCCCCCTTTTTTAAGAGATCGGTCTACCCCTCCATCCTATTTTTTATTTAATATTTATTAGATTTAAACCATTCAACAAATTATGTTTTGAACTATTCAAATTTAATAGATATTAAATCAATGGTATGATGGAAGACTAAATCGTTCCAGTCAAAATAAAGGATGAAACCGTATAAACTCCCTAAAAATATAATCTAATGCTATTATGTGAATTTTGATGAGATAATTAAAAAGTCATTTTATTTTTCAATGAAATAGTTGAGATGATGGAAGACAGTAAATTATTATTGAATATAAATTCATAGTATATAATATGGTTTATACATGAGATATAATATAAAATGCTTCAATTTTGTATAACCATTTAATCATTTAATTTCATAAAATACTTATATTTTTCGTTTTATGATTTTGATCTTATTGTTATCAAAGATTATTTTCTTTTGATTTGTATCTAAGAACATGTCTTTTACATAGAGATTGACACTTACACAGTGGTGTGGGATAATGTATATGGGTATCTAAACTTTTGATTTTGGGTAATTTTGTATCCAAATATTGAAAACTTGATTTTTAATGCTCGAAAACTGAAAATTTATTCATTTAGGTGTCTGCATTTAATAGATATTATATATATGATGTGTATTAAACAGTTCGAAAACAGAAGTTTAGGCACTCAAGTTAACAAATCTTCAATTTTCAAATACTAAACTGTCTAAAATCAAAAGTTTAGATGCTCTCATATGTATTATTTCAAGAGTTGCCGATGTTTATATGATGGAATGCAATTTTTGCATTACTATGAAATAGCATAAAAATTTCACCTTTTTATAGCATCATTAATGTATATGTATAATTTGTTTAGTCTAATTATATCATATTAAAGTATGTAGTTTCAAGAACTCTTTCATTTTTTATATTCCACCTTTTGATTGTACCACCAATGTACTTTCATAATTTTGTGTGTCAAATCATATCATTAATACATTTTTCATAATTATTTTATCATATTTAATATTATTTTGGAAGCACTTGCCTTTTATATTCTATTATAACAATTTGATCAAAATTGTTTAAATAATTCCATAATTGGATTTTTTCAATAATTCATCTTAAGATGCTCATTTTATATAAGTTTGAGGGACAAAGAGAGGGTTTTTCTATATATCTTTTTTTTTTATTGAATATTCAATGAGTTGTATCTAAAGAGTAATTCATTTTCTAGACCTTCTGTTGCTCAAATAATTTTCTAATGTGATTTTTTATACTACATAAAAACATTTGACTATATCTAAATTTTTAATTTAAAGAAAAATTGTTATTCAAACTTTGTGCATTGAGCAGGCTTTTTAACTAGTGTATGTATAGATAATAGTTTTATAGCCTAATAACATAAATACCGGTCTCTTAAATGAAATGGGCCAGATTTAAATCCTTCCTCCTTCATTATTGTAATCACTAAAAAAAATAGTGTATATATAAACCTGAGTTAACGTCCCATTTCAATTGAAGCAAGCATTTGCATCCAACCATCTTCTTCCCAAGGTAGATTCATTACTCCCATATAATAATTCCTTGTGAGAGCATTAATCCATAAGTCGTTCTTTATAAATTGTTTAAATAATTCCATAATTGGATTTATTCAATAATTCATCATATATATATATACAAGTTTGAAATAAAAATATGTTAGATATATATATATATATAAGTTTGAAATAAAAATATGTTAAAGAGAGAGAGAGGGAGAGGAGGAGAAAGAGAGTTTTTTTATATGTCTCTTTGAGAGCGGGAGGTATTCACTGCTCTGTAAAACCACCCTCTCGCTGTATCCTCCACTCTAAGATTTAAGACATTCAGACCTTCGTCCGACTGCCGTGGACCAACTCCAAGCTCGGAACGGGCAAGCCAGTGGGAAGCCACGCAGGTCCGATTCACTGGGCAAGCTTATGTTCCATCAAATTATTGCCCTCGTTAGAGTTATAAGCCCACGATACTGGGCTCGGCAATGTTAGCTCCCTCTCAGGTTGTTATTAAGGATGTATCTTTGGAGTCGTTTGATCGATGCGAGACTCACGAAACTCCTTTTTGCTTATTGAAAATTGTGCTCAAGGTACATTGTTCCACGAGGCTCATTACCCAGATTTTCTGCTTCATCTCTCTTTCCTTCTCGGGAGGCTGCATGTTCTAAGGGTCCTGTACGTATTTATGTGTGAAAGATGATACTGCATGCAAGCTTGCAAATCATCTACATCATCTACTAATTGAAAACCTTTTAGGCATATGCTAAGAAGAATTTGTGTACTCCTATGATGGAGCTTTGAGGATTGCTTGTCAGATTGATATCTTTGGATTTCTAATTCATCTTCTTGAGATAAATAATTTATCTGTGCATTATATGGATCTTCTATAGGTTTCATGGTACAAATAATGCTACTTAGTATAAAAGCGTCCAAAGTAATAAAGTTTTTTATACTAAGGACAAGGTGTCTTACTAGGTAATAAAAATTCGTTCCGACTCTATATTATAGAAAGTAATTAAGTGTTCTCAAAATCACCCACCTATATAGCTGTTTTCTTTATTGATCTTTGATACCTATTGGAACGGATAATGGATCCCCATATGGACCTAATTAGTCCATAAACGTTGAAAATCTTTTAGGTTTTTTTAATTTTCGTCTATTGTTATATAGCTTTTTTTCTTTTTTCTTTTTTTTTTCTTTTTTATCAAATGATTAAGGTGGTTCGCAATCTAACATATACAAATTTTTATAATTTTGTCAGTATTATCATACTTCATAGATGCCACACAATTAAATACAAGTGCATTTTGGTTTATTTTTCACCTTGGTCTCTCATCCAAGAGTTAAATGTCTTTAATATGCTTCTTTCTTCCCACCTTAGAAAGTGAAAGAAATTAAGGGGATAGAAATTAATTTTTGGCATATTGACCGCTTATTTTTCTTTCTTTTAGTGTAATGGTCATATGCATACTATGTGTATCACGTGCTAGCCTAAAAGAAGTAACATTATAGTACGAGGGATGAGTGAGAGAGATGTAGTAGAGAGGAGGAGTAAACTATCTTAATTGACTCAAACACACCGTGTAACAAGTGGGGAGAGCTCGATTATATCAAACCTCAACATTCATGGTGAATAGTATTACGTTTTTGAAATGATTAAGTTTTTGATCTTTTAAGGAGTGAATATGGCAGTGTGATAGCATTTGTGTTAGATTTTCTCTTATCCAAATGACATAGGAGGTTGAGTATTTATAGAGAATAGGTGTTGGTCCCATCCATCAAATGGTGATGATGATGATGAATAGTGAGGATGAGTTCCTTCATAAATGGATTGCCAAAAGGTCTCCATATAGATTCAGGCCAATAAAGGCTTTTCTAATCTGCGAGCCAAAATGAAAAAAATTAGTTCTAAGTAAACCAATTTAATAAATCTCTCCTTCATAAATGGACTGCCAAAAGGTCTCCATATAGATTCAGGCCAGTAAAGGCTTTTCTAATATGTGAGCCAAAACGAAAAAAATTGGTACTGAGCAAACCAATTTAATAAATCTCTCATTAAGCTTATGCTCAAAACTCATGATGAGATTTAGCCGTTTAGGGTAGACAAATAGATTCTAGGAAACATGAATTTTTTATAGACCAATTGCTTTCCATTCCGTCAGGTCTTTATCCCCACAAAAACCTAGGTAAAAAAGATAGATATAAATACATTCCACAACAATAAGAATATTTCGGAATATAATAATATGATAAACCAATAAATTTATGATATTGGAATAGATACAAATCAAATATAAATGAAAAAATTATGCTTCAAAGAATAAATATTTGGGATCAAATTTAAGTAAGATAAAACTTTTAAGTGATTGAAAATAGAGATGAAGTTTATATTAAATGGTTCGATTATAAAATAATATGTTAAATCGCTATTTGTTATAAATGACACGGCACGTTATTAAATTAGGATGCCAACATGGTAAATGCACCACTGTGCATGTGAAACGTGACACCACCAAGGCATCTTTTTCTTCTCTAATTTAGCGTCTCAGTTTTTTCCCCTCTTGATTTCGGTTCATTTCGATTCAAATCGAATTCAAAATAATGAATGGGTTAATATTTAGCTAATAAAACTAACTCCAATGTGTGCGCGGTATCTTCTTATTGAGTTCCATACATCACCATGTTAGGTTTTTGATCTCAGGTACTAAGACTTTTGATGATATCAATTGTTGTGGCCTCTAGATTGGTGCAGAGCGTGATGATAGTTAGACCCGCTGCTTTAGCTTCCAGTGTGGACTTGGGCTTAATCTTATTTTTATAATGAGATTGAATTTTAGATTTCAAATGACGTTGGAGATTATTTTAATATGGTTCAACAATAGATCCTCACAAGTTAACCTTTGATTGATAATTTCAATCTTCAATGGATTTTTCTACAATTCTATTCATATTTTTTATAAAATCAGCCCAACATTTTATTCCATCATTAATTTGTATTTCTTTAAATCTAAACTATTTAACAAATTGCAAATTCAATCATTCGAATATAAAGAAGTGTAAATGAATTGTACAAATTATGAATTCAATTATTCAAATATAAAAAAGTGTAAATGAATCGTGAAATGTATAGTTGGACCAATACTGTTAAAATAAAAGACAAGATCGTAGAATTTTTTATTTTCAAGATAATATAAAATTTGAAGTATTTGAGGGCTTACTACTTATAAATCTATGGATTTTTGGTAACATAATATGTATGTCCTAAATGCAAGGACCCTACATATTGCATAGAACAGAAAAGCATGAGTGATTGGTTAAGTATATAAATAATTCTAAGCCTCATAACTCCGTTAATTCAGAATCATTACAGAAACTTTAGAGTGATTGTGAAAGGTGTTAGATAAAGCCCGAATTTTATGATGAAATTAGGAATATAAGTAAAAGCCACTCCATAAGTTTGGATTTTAAAAAATAAAATAAGTAAATATTATATTAATAGGATATACATATATTATTTGTTATCTATTAGAAACGCATGAAACGAGTTTCAATAATTAACGAATTACTAGAGATAAATTATATTCACACTAAAAATTATAAAATAACACAAATAATATTTAGGAGTATTTATTTGCATTGAATGTGATTTTATATGTAGGGAAATATCTTTGAAATTTCCTAAAATGCCTAATTTATACTAAAATAAATATAGAAAATTAATTAAAAAAATTACAGATTATATGGGATTAAGAAGGGCAATGACACATGGCTACAAAACAAATTGTCAACAGACCCAAACCATCTCTATAAATTTAAACCTTCACTCCTATAGCTCATTTGGACAACTTTAGAATCCAAGAAAAATAGAGAGGAGTTTAGACAACTTAAAAGGATTTTAGGAGAAATTTACAAAAATAGGTGTAATTAAGGGTGAATTAGAGTACTCGAGTGTAGAGAGTTGTTAGAAATAGGACAAGACCAATGTCTAAAGGGGGACCCTATACCTTGCTTGGCCAACAATGGGGTGATGGTTGGTAGTGGCTACAATGGTGTTTTCTAGTAAGTGCGTCAACTTACCCTCATTTTCATAAAATTACTAAAAGTAGCAAATTACATCCAAAAATTATGAAAAATTGTATTCTAGCCTATTTTTACATATAAGTTCTACGAAAAATATTATTTTGTTAAAATATATCGCCCTTAAGAATCACCTAAAACTAAGCTAATTTCTCTTATGTTTTCAAGACCCTTAACAATGTTGTTTCTACTCTAAAACTCTTTTGTAAAATACCTATAACATGTATAAAATTACTACAAAGAGTTTTTCGTAAAACAATTTCATAAATTATCTAATTTTTAGGCCCTAAAATTCTATTAAATAGCTATTTATCAAAATATACTTAATGGTTTTTCAAGAATTTGACTTAGATTCTGATTTGGTTGATATTCTGGTATATTGTAATATTAAATGATGTTAAGGGATTAAATTTGTGGTGCTAGAAGTGTTAAATCTAAACATTGAAGACTTGGTGTTAAAATATCAGTAATATGTGAATTATTTAAATAATATAGTCAGTGAAGCTTGATTTGAATTGGAGTGGTGTTAGGTTGTGTGGAGTATTTTGATTCTGGTCATGGATGAAAATCACAAGAATTTATGCTAAAATGTGGAGTGTGTTTTGATCAAAGACTAATTTAGAGGTTAAATCAAAGACTAGGTACAAACTAGAAAGCTGATCATAAACTAAATCAAGGACTTTATATACTTGAATGTAGTCATTAAACTTTAGAGAATGGCTAGAAAGATATCTTTAGGACTTCTTAGTTAAATTACAAACAGCAACCAAATCAAAGACTGGTTAAAAGTGAGACTAATAATAAGTGACCTAGAACCTAGATAACTAGGTATAATAGGACCTTAAATTCAGGTTAATAAACTGAATTACATAATAAAACTCATATATAATAATTGTATAAACACTAAAATGACATCTATATTATAGTGACTAGTAACAAAGGTGTATCGTATGTCATACATTAGTAAGCAAATGAAAAGTCTAGGTAAGTTTAGGATCAATAGGTAGCTGTATTTTGTAGTACTGTTGTATATTACTTGAAGGCTTAAAGTTATACTTAGTTATGTTTGTAGGTAGTTTGCTTGTGCATATGTTAGTATGTCTCTAAGCTCAATTGTACATTACTAAATTACTTTACTGGATTATAATTAATTGAACTGCATGAAATTAGTTGATCACCTCAAACTAAACTAAACTAAATTATGCATAAAAACTTAATTGGTCATACATTGAAACCCATTAGGGGGCGACTAAAATTCTTTGGCAAATATCGACCCTTTTGAAATGGAGAGCTAAAATAGTCCCTTCATCACTCTTAGTTGAGCTAAGTCACAATAGAAGAGGTTATGGCAAGATTGAAGACAGTTGATAGGAATCAACTTTCAAGACCGATCACGCTTAGCTAAGCAAGAGGGCTTTAAGAATTCACTTAGAGAATACTAGCTTAAAACCCCATCCAAGACAAGAGTTCCTATCCTGATGTAGACTAAGACTAAGACCAAGAAAAGACAAGGTTGGTCATAGGGGTAGATCTAAACTTACCAAAAGCTTGAAGAACGAGATGGAAAGTAGTGCAACAACTGGAAAACTAAATAAACAAACCAACGAATAGTTCTATAAGATAGACACACCAATAGAACTTCTGAGGACTTATGCACAACTTAATATCATACACAAGTGATCCAATGAGGTTACTCGCCATTTAGCCTTTCTTAAAAGTTAGGATAAGAATGAAGTAAGTAAATAAGCTAAGAGAGCAATGTTCATGAGAAGTATATTCAGTATATTGATGAAGAGATGATATATGATGATTGCAATTACATATACAGTAGGTATTCAAACCCTGAGAAATTAGGATAACCTACCTAAAATGGAAAAAGATAAAAAGGATAATGTCGAAAAGAAGCAATGCATAAGGAATATAAAAGGATAAAAATGAAAATTCAAAGAAAAATAATTATTAATGCAGCAGATTTTTCACATAATTATAAGATATGTAGCAACAACGTACTGGGATGCTTCTAGTAAAAACAAACAAAATAATACAATCAGGATGGATGGTCAAAAATGGATACTAACTAAAGGTGCTGGGCAGACCTGGGCTCATCCAAGAAGAGGTAACTAAGGATATGTGCTGGAACGCTCAAATTCTCGAAACCAATGTTGTTAATCCAGAGGTTGACTTGGTCATGGCATAGGAGGTATGTGTGAGGGGCCAAGCGATCAGTAAAGCATTCATCCAGTTGACACATGACTTTCAAGAGATGTGTAGTTACTCGACTCGGCATAAAGAGTTGTTAGGTAGTAAGGATCAACTCAGCCTCAATAGGAGTTGGTTAAAATAGGAGGATTCACCTTTTTAATCCTTCTAGACCTTATGCTTGACTATAGGTTAAAGGTCTTGTTGTCTAATTTCTATCGTTCCCTCTTAGTTGATTTAGATTTGGGATCAAATCCAGCTAGTCGTCGCTCAATTCTCCTTCAGAGTGATAGGGACTGAGGTTAGCAATGTTGAAAACATCAAAGACTCTATAATCTTTAAGTAGTTTTAATCTATAGGCATTGTCATTAATCATCTAGAGGATTTTGAAAGGGCCTTCACCTCAAGCAAACAACTTGTTTTTTCTCTTGCCCGGGAACCTCTCCTTACTCAAGTGCATCCATATTAGTTCTCTAGGCTAAAACTATATGGACTTCCTTCCCTTGACTCGTTCTCTCATTTTTTTTGGTAACTTAGTCAATCAACCGAGTAACCTTCTCATAAATGTATCGTAAGGACTGTACTTAGGCTCTTGCATTAGGGTCTCCTTGCTTGGACATGGGCACAAGGATGTGATCAAGGGGCAATTCCAGATTAAAGCGATAGACGACTTCAAAGGGCTAGGTAGTGTCATGCATTGTACAATTATAAGCGAATTCTACCACAAGCACACAAACATCTCAATCGGTTAAGTTCTTTCCTACTACAACTCTAAGTAGTGATCCCAAAGTACGGTGAACTACTTCTGTTTAGCCATTAGTTTGGAGATGATAAGAAGTACTAAATAGCAATTTAGTCCCCATCTATCGCCATAAAGTCCTCTAAAAATGGCTTAAGAACTTTGGATCTAGATTTGAGACTAGACTCCTTAGTACACTGCGCAATCGAATAATTTTTGACAAAAAGAGAGAAGCAATATCCAAATCATTGTTAGTTTTTTTGCAGGACGCAAACTATGCCATTTTGCTAAATCTATCCACAACAATCATCACAAAATCTTTGCCTTGGGTAGTTTATGGTAATCCACGAACAAAGTTCATGCTTAACTTAGTCCTAGGTCAAGTCGGGATAGGTAAAGGCATTGCTTTCTCTTATTTGGCTCAGTATTTAGCCCTCTTGTAAGTAACATAACTCTAAAAAATTAGGTGCACATCTCACCTTATTCTTAGCTAAAAGAACCATCTACTCAACAGCTCATATGTTTTTCTCTCTTCAAAATGACCAGAGAGTCCTCCACTATAAGCTTCCTTAAATAGCAACTCCCTTAACGAACAAGTCGACAAACATTAATTTTCTACCTCAAAACAGATAACCATCTTCTACATGGTACTCATCTACTGTTCTTCCATCGGTACAATACCCAAGTATAGGTTTAAAATGTAGGTTCTTAGGATACTATTCTTTGATGCTCTCAAATCCTAACAATCTAGTCTGTAACTTGATCAGGAGAACATGTCTTCTTAATAGAGCATTGACAATGACGTTGTTCTTTCCTTGTTTGTACTTTATCATAAAGTTGAATCCTTATAGGAATTCAACTTATCTCTCATGTCACTTTGATAGCTTAGTCTGACTTCTAAGATACCTCAAAGACTCGTGATCGATATAGATGATAAACTCTCTCAAAATAAGTAATGTTGTTACACTTGGAGCACTCAAATAAGAGCTAAGAGTTCTTTCTCATATATGGAGTAGTTCGATTGAGGTCTTCTAAGCTTTATACTATAGTAGGCAATTAATCAACCTTCTTGCATTAAGACAGTGTCTATACTAATACCCAACGCATCATATTCCAACTCGAAAGTTTTCTCAAAGTAGGGTAAGGCTAATACAGGTACGGAAGTGAACCTTGCCTTCACTTCAATAAAACTTCTTTCCTCTTTTTCTCTCTACTTAAATTCAACATTTTTCTTTGTTAGCCCAATAAAGGGTACGATAATGGTACTGAAATTTCTAATGAACCTTCAATAGAAGGATAACAGTTTATAGAAACTTCTCACCTCAGCATAAGTGGTAGGAGTTGGCCACTCGACAATAGCTTGAATCTTCTCATCATCCACTTGTAAGCTTCCTCCATTAACTATATAGCCTAAAAATATCACTTTCTCCTGGCAAAAGCAACACTTTTTTAAATTATCGAATAACCTCTTGGCTTGGAGTATATCATATACGACACGTAGATGTTCACAGTGGCTTAGAAGGTCAACACTATATATAAAGATGTCGTCAAAGTATACCACAACACACTTCCTTATCAGATTTCTCAATACATTGTTCATCAATTGCATGAAAGTGATCAAGGCATTTGACAAGCCAAAAAACATTACCATCCACTCGTAGAATCCATGCCAAGTTTTAAATACAGTTTTCCACTCATTTCTTATTCTCATCCATATCTCATGGTAACCAAACTACACAACATGTACACTTTCTACACAAATGTCTAGTTAACTCGCAAACACTGTAACTATACTGATGAACAAATCACTATACAAAAACTTGCTCTGTTTTCAGATATTTGAAACAGGGTAAAACATAGTATACTCAAGAACAAACTGCAAAACCTTATTACTTACTCAAACACTTCGGTGAATCTCTTCATAACTTCGGTACACTACTACAGTAAACACTACTTTACAAAACAAAATTACAGCTTACCCAAACAAAACCTTCACTCCGATACCAAGATGATGCAAACTAAGACTAAGAATAGATAAGGTCAATTGTAAGGGTGGTTTAAGCTTACCGAAAGCTTGAAGAACGAGATAGAAAGTAGTGCAATAACTAGAAAAGTAAATAAGCAAACCCACAAACAACTCCACAGGATACAATACACTAATGAAACTTTCAAAAACTCACAGTACAGCTCAATATAATGCATAAAGTGGTCCATTGAGGTTACTCGCCACTTAGCCTTACTTAAGGGTTAGGATAAAAGTTAAGTAAATAAATAAGCTAAAAGAGCAATGTTCACAAGAAATATATTCAGTATATTGATTATATGATGATTATGGCTACATGTACAGTAAGTATTTATACTTGAGAAATTAAAACAACCTACCTAAAATGGAAAAAGACAAAAAGGTTACTGTCTAAAAGAATCAATGCACAAGGAAAATAAAAGGGTAAGAATGAAAATTCAAAGAAAAATAATGATTAATGCAGCAAATTCCTTCACGTAGGTTTGGGATACATAGCAACAACGTACTAGGGATACTTCTGGTAAAAATAGACAAAATGGTACAGTCAAGATGAACGGCCGAATAGCGATGCCAAGTAGAGGTGATGGGCAAACTAGGGCCCAGCCAAGAAGTGGTGGCTATGGATATGTGCTGGAGCACCCGGCTTCATGGCACCAATGTTGCCGATCTAGAGATCAACTCGATCATGACCAAGCAGGTCTATGTGAAGGGTTAGGCTATCAACAGAGCATTCATCTAGTCAACACACAAATAAGGAGTTGGTTAATAGTAAGAATCAGCTCGACCTTGACAAGAGTCAGTTGGAGCAAGAGGATTCGCTTTGTTAGTCTTTCTAGGTCTCAGGCTTGACTACGGATTAACGGTCTAATAGTCTAATCCCTATCATATCCCAACCTCCATGTTTCCCTCTATCGCTAACCTGACTACCAAATTGTCATGTATACTAAACCTATCAAACAAGTGTGCCATAACACAGACAACATCCGAGTAGATAGCCTTAAGCTACTATCCAAGCCAATCCCTCAAGCCAACCACTAACATCTGACCCCAGCTAAATATGAGTACTCTTTAGCAGCTAATTGATTAAGCTTCAACTTGATCTAGACTAGATTGACCCTAACTACAAATCCTCTTTTCCTCATTTCGCCTAATTTGCACTATATTTCAGAATGTTTAGCTACTATGTGACACATGTCTTCTAACACAACATCTTAGAAGGATTATTTACTTTTCTGTATTGAATATTATTTATCTCTTTTTCCCTTTTAGTATGTTTTATGTATCCTCTTTATAGATTACCCTTCTATCTTTTCATATATATAAGGTGACCCTAGTAGGATGGGTATATAAACCCCTACTTAATATATGCAAGCAATGAATCAATTATCCAAATTAACACAAGTTTCCTTTGTGAACAACTCTAATGCTCTCCTTAGTCTTAACTCTTATCTATTCCCTTTAGTAAAGAATAGTGGTGAGTAACCCTATAGTTCAAAATGATAAATCATATCCAGCGAGTTGTAAACCAAGTGTGATTGATTGGTGTATTTTCAAGTTAGAAGGTAGACGTGAAAGGAGGGATGTCTCCATTGCACAAGCTTAAATTTGGTCATAAACTATTGCATACGCGTTGAAGCTCCTCAAACTTGAATTAAAGGGGGTATAATTTCTCTAATCTCATGACAGAATAAACAATGTCATGCAATGGTATTGTTGCATTGCACCTAATTAACTATTTGATAATCCTGTTTGTACTTATTATATAGTTTTATGTCTCTATCCCTACTTACTGAGCAGTTGCTTACTCACATCCCTATAAATCTTTTTTCTAAATGCTAACTAAGATGCCATGTTATAACTATCTTGAGATTAGAGCTATGGACCCTAGGAAGTGAGGTTATAAAATTAGAGAATGGTTGGACTTTTTAAATTTTTTGTTATTACCTTTGATCTTTGGTATCCAACTATGTGCAAATGTAAGTAAACTAAGTTACTAGGTCATATAAATAATACATGAATTATCTGAGATTTATTATATGTTCTAAGACTTCCGCAAGTAAAACGATGGTATTTTCATGTCGATTGTTAACTTCAAAGTAAGTTAATCATAGACGCTTTATTTAAATCAGGTCTACGATAGCAATTGAGTAATCAACTTCTATTTTAAGATGGTTTATACAATAAAACTATTATAACTTTGCAACTTTGAGGCATGACAATAATGGTTATATATATTTTTTTTAATGTTTTCTTTATTTACTAGCAAGTTGCATGTGAATGGATGATTATCAATTGTGCAATCTTCTATCATTTAATTTTATTTTACATGACTTTTACATTTTGTACATATGTTCTTAATTTTATAGTTTTCCTTAAAATGTAATCTTTTATCATTTGTAAATTCTCATTTATTATAATGTAATTATAATATTATAATGAATTGTAAATTTTTTCAATCATTATGATTCTAAAATACTAGAATGAGCTAAGCAAATCTACCTTAAATATTGATGATTTTTAGCTATATAATTTTAAATTAAGCTAACAATTTCACATAGTTTGTAATATAAGCTTTTGATGGCCATAAGTCCATATTCATACTATATGAAGTTTGCAAGTTATATAATTGCAAAGTTTGAAAAATTGGTAACAAAATACTATGGGAGGTGTCATCTATATTAGTTTTGGGCCAAGAAAGCCTTATGGATAGGTATATAACTGGCTAGGTCGTTAAAGGATACTCGACCTGTCGAACCTGATAAAAACCTTATAAGATATTAAAGGGTTTAAGATCGGGTTTTAGGATTACAAAAATACCTAATGGAAAACCCAACTCGATAAGAAAAGTATATATTAATAAAAATATTTACTTTCAACTTATGCAATATGCATATTTTGTACAAGTTTTACATTATACAATACATTTGATTCTTAATTTTTATTATTGTATAAGTTAGTAAATATAATCATAATCATACTTGACTTATTTCTCCTTTATTCTCTACTTAATCTCATTTAAACCATATAAAAACACATCCCTATAGGATCTTTTAAATTGTATAAAAACCTACCCTTACAAGGTCAAGAATCCTATTGGGTCAAGTTTTAGGAATATGAGGTAAAATCTATAGGGTTTTAAGAAATACCAAACTTGATAAGGGCGAGTTAAGTTTTCACAAAACCTACCCTAATTACAATCCTACTCATGGAAGTGCAAGATAGCTTACAAAACAAAGTAAAGCAAAAAAATGGCTTGGGGTTTGTCCTGCGACTGCAAGGCCACTCCGATACTTAAGCTAAAGCTTGAAGAAGGAAAATAAGAGCATAAAAGAAAAAGAGCAAGCATATGCATAGAAGAATGTAGGTCCCTTTATGTGTTGGCCTCATTCCCTATATATAGTAGATGAGGTTAAGACAAATGCAGAAGTCAATCCTTTGTCATGGGCCAATGGATCTCCTAAACATAGAAAGTAGATTTCCATCAAGGAAAGGTATATCAAACAGTTTAAGAAAATAGATCTTCCCATTAAGGAAACTTTTGATTTTTTTGAGATTAAAGTGGAGATAGTTAGCTCCTCCATTCCAGCAACCGTTCCTACATCTAGTGAGCTTAGGTTTCAAGTCGATCAGTAAAAGCGAGTCAGAACTTAAGGTGATGATCTCATGGAGGTCGATTTGACTCATATGCAACCTAACTTAGATTTAGGTGCTAGATGATCGAGATAAGGAGAGCTCAAGTCAAGCTTGAGCTCAAGCATGGCCTAAACAATTCGGCCAATGATGCGTCTCCAGGGTTGAACACACAGAGAGGCACCCCAACAAGACTAGCCGAAAAGAAAATAGAAGCAAAAGCAAGCAAAAAACCGAGCAACTGTCAAATAGATATGACACACCACTCAATCCTACTCGGCCTACGGTCTGCCAGATGTGACTCATCAATCTAAACTAAAGGGTCAATCACCACTAGTCTTTGCTAAAGGGAATAGATAAGAGTTTAACGATAACAAGAACACTAAGGTTGCTCAAAATGATTGAGGCTGTATTGAAAAATGTATTGATTGCTTAATTCTACGTACAAACAAGTGGAGGTTTATATACCCGTCCACTAGGGTTACTTTATATGTATGAAAAGAAAAAAAGGAGTATTCTACAATTAGGTTACATAAAATATACTAAAAGGGGTAAAAAAGATAAAGAATATTCTATACAGAAAAAGAAAGGATTATTCTAGAATGTCATATCAGAAGACACGTATCGCTTAGTGGCTGACTATTAGAAACATGATATAGGAAGTGCTGAAAGTCAAGCATCGACTTGATCTGGATCACATCAGTAGCCAATCAATCAGGTTAAGAAGTCGATTGAATTGGAGTTAGATGCCCATGGTCGATGGGTGAGCTCGGCTCGGCTATTCTTATGCTGTCTCCTGGATTAGGACTTTACTTCTAGGCAAGAACATGTTTGACACGTGTGAGAATCAAGCAGATAGGTCGGCAGGAGGCCAGCTTGGGATGGGAATTCCCGTCTCGGCTATGGCTTAAAGCTAGTATCCTCCTAACGAGTCCTTGGAGTCCCTTAGCTCAGCTTCTCATGATCGGTCCAAGGAGTTGATTCCTATCCCTTGCTTAGGGGTCAAAAAGATTTGTCCTCAAATCCGAAGCGATCTCTACCTCTTCTTGGGTGGTCATAGAGCCTTCTTCCGTTAGCTGGTGAGGAATCAAATTGGATACATTGAAGATGGAAGAAACACCATAATTGTTAAGTAACTTGATTTGGTAAGTGTTATAGTTGATCTTCTTCAAGACCCTAAATGGGCCATCAACTCGAAGGGATAGTTTACTCTATCTCAAGTGTGGGAATCGACCTCAGTTGAGGTGAATCCATATTTAGTCTCTTGGTTGGAAAGAAACAGTTCGACAGCCTTAGCTACCAATCTCTTGTTATCTCTTATTGAACTTAGCAAACTTCCTGGTTACAGACTTGTATAGCACTAATAATTCTTCACATCGATCAACTCCAAATTGACTCTCTTCAACAACTACTAAAGTGTTGATCATGTCCAAGGGGATTGTTGAATTAAGGCCATAGACGACCTTAAATGAGGTTTTCCTAGTAGTGCTATGGACAGTTAGGTTGTATGCGAACTCTACAATCGGTAGGTATAGATCCCAATCCCTCAAGTTCTTTCCTACAATAGCTCTGAGCAGATTGCCTAGCATCCTGTTTACCACTTCAGTCTGGCTATCAGTCTGAGGATGGCTACTAAAGTTGAATACAAGTTTAGTTCTAAGTCTTCCCCAAAGAGTCTTCTAAAAATAGCTCAAGAATTTCATACCCCAATCTGAGATAATAGTCTTCAATACCCCATGTAGTTAAACAATCTCCTGCAAAAACAAATCAGTGATATATAGAGCATCGTTAGTCCGATGGTACAGAATGAAGTGCACTATCTTACTGAAGCGATCTACTACAACAAAAATAGAATCTTTGCCTCTGTATGTCCGGGGTAACCCTAGGATAAAGTCCATGCTAAGGTCAGCCCAAGGTGATGAACTGCCAACCAACGGTCCCATTACTCGTGTATGGCTCCGAGGACTCCAATCCATCACCCAGTGAATTCTCCCTCGATAACCTACTGATGGCGAGAAAGTTTACGTCGAAAGAATGTAGATGAACTCCTTAAGCTCCCCGAATTATCATACGTTGATCTATACACTTAATAGTGATAATGTCAACCATTCCTTTGCCAAGTATCTTATGACGAGTAACCCAACCAATTGCTGCCGAGAAGTCTTACCGAGTGATGAAAGACTCATTTACATAGCCGAATAGTTCTTTTCTCAGTGTACCACCATCTCTCTCGTCCCAGCTCCTTTATTGCGACAACATGTTGACCCCTCTCGCCTGCTGTACTCAAAGAATATTCATACAGGGCCAATGTTGCACTACCACCTGTCCACTTTGTCTGACATTGTACTACTTTTCCATTTTTGGTCTTTGCCCTTTTTACCCTCTTTTATATGTACTAGGAATTTCTCTTTTGTATATATTTTTTTGTAATTCCTCTATTTGTAATGCTGCCCTAAGGACTTACTATAAATAGTCCTTTTCTTTTGTAAGCTAAGAGAAAACTTATATTTTTAATATTGAATATTCTGTTCTTGCAAGATAACCCTCTCTAAGTCCACATTTCATACACTCTTATCTAATCTTACCGAATAGCTTAAAATTAGTGGCCGATGGACCTTGACATCAACTTGTACGTCATATCAAGTGAGGTGTCAAGTCATCTTGTGTTCATTGGTAAGTAACATCCTCCGAATAGCTTCACATCAACTACTTTTGTTCAATTGTGGACCACTTTCCTCTAATTTTCTTCGATATCTCAAAGGACTCATTTTGATTTAAATCTGGTATAGTAAGTCTTAGTGATAACTGAGCTCCTAGGAACACCATAAGGTAAGATTAGCGTTGGTAGTGGCACGTATTCTCTATAAGGCTCTCTCTTTCCCTTAATATGCTTGCACACTTCACATCCACTAACTACTTTGTGGACATCCTTAGCTATGCCTGGCTAGTAAAAATTCTTTCTCAACAGATTGGCTGTCTTAGTTTCCCCAAAGTGACCTAATAATTTACTACTATGAGCTTCCCTAATCAATAGCTTAACAATGGAATAGTTTAGTATGCATTATCTTCGGTCCTTGAACAAGTAGCCATCCTTAAGATAATATCCTTTGACGGCAACTCCATCCCTGCACCACTCTATGATAGGGACGAAATGAAGGTCATGAGCATACTACTAAGTATGAGTGAAAATCCCAATAATTTTCATCTGTAAAGTGGTCAACAAGGTCTACCACTGTGATAGGGCATCGGTAATCACATTGGCACTTGCCTTCTTATGCCAAATGACATATGAGAAACCCTCCATGAACTCTAACCACTTGGCTTGCCTCTTTGAAGCTTATTCTGGCTCCTTAGATGCTTTAGAAACTTATGGTCTGTATAAATAACAAACTCTTGTGGCAGTAAATAGTGCTGCCAAATAGTAAGGGCTCGATAAAGAGAATACAATTCTTTCTCGTATACAAAATAGTTCAGGGGAAGACAATTAAGCTTCTTGCTATGGTAGGCGACGGGTCGTCGTTCTTGCATCAGGACAGTGCCAATTCCCACTCCGATGCATCGTATTCCAATTAGAAAGGCTTGTCAAAATCTAGTAGTGAAAGAACAAGTACCGAGGTGAGCTTTTCCTTGATCTCCTGAAGCTTCGCTCAGCTTGATCATTCCACCTAGACCTTTCATTGTTCTTCATCAACTCAGTCAAGAAGGTGACTATGGTACTAAAGTTTTTGATAAATCGCCTATAGAAAGAAGCTAGGCCATGAAAACTTCAAACCTTAATGACATTCTTTCGCATTGGCTATACAAGAATCGCTCAGATCTTCTCCTCATCTGCTCAAAGTCCCTCCCGTGACACTCTAAACCGTAGGAAAATCACCACACTCTGTTAAAACGTATACTTCTTCACGTTCCCATACAACTTCTTAGTTTGCAAAGTGTCAAATACTTCATGGAGATATTGAACATGGTTGTTCAAGTCAGCGCTATATACCAGTATGTCATCAAAGTATTCGACTACACATCTTCCGATTAGAGGGCACAACATATGGTTCATTAACCTCATGAATGTGTTCGATGCATTAGTAAGTCTAAACGGCATAACCAACCATTCGTAGAGTTCGCACTTAGTTTTGAAGGAAATCTTTCATTCATCACCAGGTCTCATATGAATTTGATGGTAGCAACTTCACAGATCAATTTTTGAAAACATCTTGGCACCATGAAGCTCATCCAACATATCTTTAAGCTTCAGTATCGGATATATGTACTTGATAGTAATCAAGTTAATTATTTGGCTATCAATGTATGTACACCATGAGACATCTTTCTTCAGAACTAGCAAAGCTGGTACCATATAAGGGCTCATGCTCTCTCTCACATATCTTCACTCTATAAGTTCGTCCACCTATTTCTTCAACTTAGTAGCCTACTTAGGATTCAACTTATATGTAGGTCAATTTAGCAAGGCGACACCTAACTACAGATCAATACAATGCTCTATGCCTCAAATTGGAGGCAGTCCCCTAGACAGTTCTTTGGGAAACAAGTCAGAAAACTCATGTAGCAGGTTTCAGACCTCTCCTAAAATATCCCCTAATTCCCTCATCTCCAACAATCTCCTAACCAGCAAGAACATGGGTTCATCAGCCTTCTCAACAAATCGGAGCCCTCTTCGACTTGTAACAAAAGTCTTCTTCTTACTAGCTCAAGTGAGCTGATTGTAGATCTCATTTATTTGGGATGGGGTTAAAGGTTGCATCACAATCTTCCTCCCATCCTTAACAAAGACATAGGTGTTCTTATACCCATCATTAGTAACACATCAGTCAAACAACTAAGGTCATCCAAGCAGTAAGTGGGAAGTTCCCATAGGAACGACATCATACACTACTTCATCCTTAAATACATTTCCAACATTGAACGGTACGGTCACTTGTTCAGTTACGTATAAAGCACCCTTATCATGAAGCCAATGTAACTTGTAACGTCGGAGATGCCTTGAGGTCAGCAGACCCAACCTCTACACAAAGGACTCTGCAACTACATTAGTGTAACTTTCCCCATCCACGATGATCGTGCACAACTGTTCTCTGACGGTACACTTGGTATGGAACAAATTCTCCTTCTAGTCCTCCTTAGAGTTCAATAAAGAACTCAAGACTAAGGTCATTACTTCCCCCTAGTTGGCATAGACACATGTCTTCTTCTCCTCCTCTTCCACTTTAGATTCTCCAACATTTTTTTCTTCTTCAGGTTCGCTTTCATCAGTATTATCCACCACATCTCCTCAAAGCACCATGACTCATTGGTTTAGACATTCAATAACCAAGTGTCCAAAGCCTAAACACTTAAAGCATTTCACCTCGCTAATCTTCCATTCGGAAGTCTGTCCCTTCTCATACATTCTCCGGGTCAACTTAACCTGGGTTCAGCTCAACTTTCTTGCCCGACCATGTTGGTTTACTTGATGATCGTTAGGTCGATCATTCCTCTCTTCGACTCAATGTGGCTTCTTCAGGTCGGTTTGGACAGGTCGGTGTAATATAGGGGCTCGGGAGAATGTATGCCTAGGTCGGCTTGTTGCGCTTCTCCTCTGCTTCTTGACCCTTTATGCTACCTTAATTGCTTCGTCTAAGGTGTAAAACCTCTACACCTCCACAATGTTGCATATCTCAAATCTAAGTCCAGAAACAAATCTCAATACGGTTCGAACCTTTGGTTCTTCTACATCAACTCGAATAATAAGCATTTGGAACACCCTTGATATAATCATCAACAGATCGGCTTCCTTAGTGAAGCTCTTGCAATTTTGCAAACATATCTTGTAGGTATGTCTCGAGCACAAATTTATCTCTTAATAACTTTTTCATCTCATCCCAGGTTCTAACATCTCATCTTCCAACCCTTGCTCTAGCTGCATTCAGATTTTTCCACCACATTATCGCATACCTAGTAAACTCCATTACAGCAAGTCGGATCTTGACAGCATCCATATACCTATAACAGTCAAACACTTTCTCGACCTTCCCTTCCCACTCTGGGTACTCATTGGCATCTCTACTTCCACTAAAGGGGGAATTTGAACCTTGACATTATCTAGCCCTCGTGAAACTCAACGTCCTCGTCCTTATAATTGGCAATAGTCAACTTCCTCTTCTTTCTCCTTAAACTCTTCAATATCCAACTCCTCATCATCTTCCACAATCTCCTCTAACTCCAATCTTCATCTAACAACTTGGTCCGTTACTCCTCTAACTTACTACAATCGAACTAGGCGATTGGTTCTATTACCTTGGTCATGGGGTCTCTCAGGGGCATTTTCTTATGGGTTAGGTAGTTGTACATCTTAGGATTGTTGCCTATTTACTTGCATTGTTGTGGCTAGACTCTTAACAAGGTTTGTAAGCCTGTCAAGTCTGTTGTCAATGGACCCTAAGGTGTTACTACCATTATGATCACGACCAGATTGAGCACCACTACTCTAGTCACTAATAACACTCTAAACACTTGAATCAACATAGTATAATATTTTTCTGAACAGATTAACAACTTACTAACAATTTTAATACCTAATAGTCACTCAAACAAAATAGAAACAAACTTACCCTATTTTCATAATGAAAAATAGAGTAACAATTAAACTACACTTGCTATCACATAAACACACTATAGTAACTACGAAAGGAACACGACAGTCACTAACAGTAAAGTAAACCAAAACTTTACTACAACTTCACACATTTCCTCTTAGAACCATGCCCTAATACCAGTGAAGCCGATGCATCTTTGGGGTCAAATACGTGGAGAGGCACCACAACAAGACTAACCAAAAAGAAAACAAAAGGAAAAGCTAGGAAAAACTTAAGCAACTACCGAAGGGATATGGCACACCACTCAATCTTACTCAGCTTACGATCCACCGAATGTGACTCACCAGTCCAAACCAAAGGGTCAATCGCCACTACTCCTTGCTAAAGAGAATAGATAAGAGTTTAATAATAACAAGAACACTAAGGTTGCTCAAAGTGATTGAAGCTTTATTGAAAAATGTATTGATTGTTTAATTCTACATACAAACAAGTGGGGGTTTATATACCCGTCCATTGGTTACTTTACATGTATGAAAAGAAAAAAAGGAGTATTCTACAATTAGGTTACATGAAACATACTAAAAGGGGTAAAAAAGATAAAGAATATTCGGTACAGAAAAAGAAAGGATTATTCTGGAATATCGTATCAGAAGACACGTGTCGCTTGATAGCTGGCTATTAGAAATGTGATATAGGAAGTACTGGAAGTCAGGCATCAACTTGATATGGATTACGTCGGTAGCTAATCGATCAGGTTAAGAAGTCGATTGAATTGGAGTCAGATGCCCGTAGTCGATGGGTGAGCTCGACTCGACTATTCTTAAGTTGTCTCCTGGATTAGGACTTTACTGCTAGGCAAGAACATGTTTGACACGTGTGAGAATCAAGCAGATAGGTTGGTAGGAGGCCAGCTCAAGATGGGAATTCCCGTCTCAGCTATGGCTTAAAGCTAGTATTCTCCTAGCTCGTCCTCAGGGTCTCCTAGCTCGACTTCTCGTGATTAGTCCAAGAGGTTGATTCCTATTAGCCAATGTCCAAAACAAGTTGGATAAAGCCTAAACAACTTGGCCTATGCCCTAAATAAGTTGGTCTGGGCTTAGAGCACCCATGTACAAAATAGCCCATCAATAGTACGCATAATAAAAGATTATAATATGTAAGAATATACTATTCCATGAGTCTAAAATAAGCGTTTCAAGGGAAAATGAATAATTAATTTGTAAGATATGTTCATTTTATATTTTTATCTAGCTTAAGCTATCTAATGGCATATAATAGATTTATTTTCAAATAAAAGTACATGTGACAAGCTTTCTAATGATATAAAACTTGCTAAAAAAGTTATATGAAACTAAAGCTATGAACACAAAAGTGATTTCTCATTTACAAATAATTTATTAATTAAGTCATGAAAAATTAAATTTTTCATAAATTAATATGTGATAAAAAGCTAAAACCATGAACTATAGTGCATAACTATAATGCAATCAAAACTTAAATATAGACTCTAAGATGAGAAGTAAATGTAATGGCAATTAATTTTTCCATTGATATAGATACCAAATTATAATTAAATTGAAATTATAGATACTAATTGCTAGAAATAAAGGTTTAGACATTAATGGCACATTTGGTTTGCATAATAAAATTGAGTGTGTATGGGATTATAATTCTTAATAAATGGAATAAAGAAGTAATCCCTTTTTTTGGGTAATGAAATATATTAATAACCATAAGTCTTACAATGAGACAAATAACACAAATAAAAGACAACATTAGTCTAGCTGATAGGGGTAACTCCCCTATCACCAAGACATGACTACTCTCTAGTCTTAGCTAGAGTCCATAACAACAATGTCTAACACCTTTATTAGAAAGAAATTAGAAAATTCATAAGTAGCTCCTAATTGCAACCCTCTTTAGCTAAAGCATTCACTAACATGTTAGCTTTAAGTCTAATCCTACAAAATGAAATATTTTTAAATTTATGTATCAAGGATAAGCATTTTCGAATAACCATAGAATTAGTTTCATTCATTAACCTCTGTTGCTCGATGAGCTTTATGGCTAAAGATTTATCAAATTTTACTATAATATTATCCCATTCTTTATCCTTAGCAAAGTACAATGCATGTAAGATGGCTATAAGCTCTACTTCTAATGGTGACAATCCAACACATTTAGACTACCTTCCCCCAAGAACTTTATCGTCATGGTTATGGCAAACCACCGTAATCACTGCATTTCTTTCATTTCATTCGACATCAGCATTTTTAGCTTAATGAATGATTCCCTCTAGTGGTGTGATCCAACTTGTATACTTCCCACCATTACCATGTCCAATTCGTCTTTTCTGATTAATAGTCTACCATTTATGAGCTTCTTTTAAGACTATAACTAACCATGACCGATCATTACTTGTTATTTGAAAGATAAGCTCATTCCGCTCCCTCCAAATTCCTGCAACCTTAAATAAAAATACTATAGCTCTCAAGTAACTTACACTAGTCTATAATATTTTCTTCGTGAAAGCATTTTTCAATACCCAATCAATAAACTCGATAAGGATTGCGCAACTTAGCAATTCAAACCATCCAAGACTCCTCCATAATCTTCTAATTATAGGGCATCCAAAATCACATGTTGTTAGGTTTAGATATTGTCATGGTAGAAAACACAATTCATAGTAATTGAGATCCCTCTCCATAGGAGATTATCCTTTATAAGGAGTACATTGTGACAAATTCTTGAACATGGCTTTGAATTTGTGGTATGGTTGAAACTTTCCAAACCCACTCCTAGCTCTCTGTTTGTGACTTCATATTTTCTTCCTTATACATCAATTTATGTACTGTCCAAGATCATACTTTGCCATTTTGGTTAAATGGCCATATTAAGTTGTCTTCTTCATCCATTAGATCCAACGCCAGCACTTTATTATCGACGTCCCCCAACCACAACTTCAAATCCTCATCCAATGGAATCTTATTTCACTTTCATCTTGATACCCAACTGAACACTAAGGTTTTAGCACCATGACATCTTTACCATTCTTCAAAAGTAAGCCAATAAGCCATAACATGACTTAATACAAGCAATCATCGTGGATGAACACACAGCTAAAGGTATCACACGAGCTAATGGGTCCAAATAACGGAATGTTTTGAAAGAACGAATGAAAGTCGAGGATTGAGTAAGGGTTCTTGTGCATTAAGGTAGGATATAATACACCAACACCTTACACGAAGTCAAGCCACAGTTGATATTACACACAAGTGCAACTGGAGGTTAGTCGTTACTAGTCCATGCTTGAATGGCCTAGATAATATTAAAGAGAGCAAGCAAGGAAACACTTGCTCAAAAGGGGTCTTATCTATTCAATATTCTGGATGTTGTTACAGCTAATACAAAATGGGGCCATTTATATGGCCCAATTAAGGCAAGTCCTAAGATTCCTCTAATTACAAAATTAGGTAACTAGTAGTAATGGAGAATGATTACAAAGAAAGGATAAAATGATAATAACAAAAAAAAAAGGAATATACTACATGAGGATAATAAAGTTGTTAAAGAGAGAACACACGTCAATTCCTCAATTTTATGGTCTAAATAAATAATGAATGCATGGTAGAGTTGACTGAATTGATCTCAGGTTGATAGTTTAGTAGGTTGAAAGCTAAGGGAACACCTGCTTCAAAGGTCAGAACATGGGAGCTTAAAGTCATCGGGTTGGCTAGGCATAAGGTTAGTCTGAGTTTAGACATCTGTTTGCTTGGAATCATGCTAATTCATTATTTGATCCCAATGAAGGGTAGCAGAGTCGAAGGGATCTTCCTTTACTTGTGAAATAGTAAGCGAATTCGAGTAGCTCGAGAGATATACTAGGTCAACTTGAAGGAACTGTTCTTCTTCTAAGGTTAGGTCAATGTAGGCAACTCGACGTACTAAGGAAGGCAGTCTTTGGGCTCAAAATCTTGTAATTAGTCTTTAATTCCTATCATCCCCTCAAGGCTGTTTAAGATTTGGGATAAAACCTTAGTCACATTCAGGTAGCTCGTCATTAGGGAAATAAGGGCTAAGGTTTGCAATATTAAAGGAATTGGAGACTCTATATCCTTCGGGTAGTTCTACCTTATAGGCATTGGGTTTGATCTCCTTGATTACTCTAAAATGTCCATCTGCCCTTTAGGACAGATGGACCTTAAGGTTATTTAAGATTTGGGATCAAATCTTAGTCAAATTTAGGTAACTTGTCATTAAGGAAATATGGGCTAAGGTTTGCAATGTTAAAGGAATTGAAGACTCCATATCCCTCGAGTAGTTCTACCTTGTATACATTGTAAGCATTGGGGTTGATCTTCTCTATCACTCTAAAAGGTCCATCTACTCTTTAAGACTACTTGTTCTTCCTTAGGTTAGGAAATTGATCCCTACTAAGGTGAATCTATACTAAGTCGCCCTAGAACACTCTAGGTCTTCTTACTTTGCCTCTCCTTTCGAGCTTAGAAGCAGCTTGAGTTAGATGGTCCATGACCTTCTGATGCATTACTCCGATTGTTTCTGATCTTTCCATAGCTTATTGATCCTTAGGCTAGCTAAGCTAAGAAATTTGATCGAGTAAGAGTTTGGGGTTATATCCATATGTAACCTTGAAGGGTGATTTCTCTATTATAATGTGAATGGTCATGTTGTAGGCGAACACAATTATTGGTAAGCACATGTCCGAGTCAGTTAGGTTTCTCCCAACTGCAACTCATAGCATTGTCCCTAAGGTCCTATTGACAACCTTAATTTAGCCATCCATCTGTAGGTAGCAGGATGTTTTGAATAGTAGCTTAGTCCCAATTCGCTTCCAAAGAGTCTTCCAACAATGGCTTAAGAACTTGGGGTCCCAATCAAATACTACGATTCTAAGCACTCCATACAGCTTGACTACTTCCTGTAAAAAGAGAAAAGAAAAACCGAAGCATCGTTAGTTCGATTACATAGTACAAGGTATGCCATCTTATTGAAACAGTCCACAACAACCATAATGGAGTCCTTCCCTCAAGATGTCTCAGGTAAACCTAATATAAAATCCATACTTAGTTCAAACCATGGTTGGTTGAGATAGGTAGCAGCAAATAAGGCCTTTGCTCAACTCGGCTCTTTACTCTGTGGCAAGTAGCACATTTCTTCAACATAGATTACACATCTCTCATCATCCTTAGTCAAAAGAATATTAAGCTAAGTACTTCATGAGTTTAGGCCTTTTCAAAATGACCAAACAATCCTCCTCCATGTACTTCATGCACCAATAATTCCCATATGGAATGGGTTGGGATAAACAACTTCCTTTTTCTGAATAAGTATTTGTTCTCCTTATGATAGTCATCAGTAGCTCGGCCATCCTCACATCAAACATAGATCGGACCAAAGTGTGGATCCTTTACATATAAATCCTTGACAACCAAGAATCCAAGAAGCCTTGTTTATAGTTTAGTCAAAAGGTATATTGTCGTGACAAGGCAACGGCCACTATATTATTCTTACCAATTTTGTACTTAAGAACATAAGAAAATCCCTCCATGAACTCAATCCATTTAGCCTATCTCTTGGATAACTTTGGTTAGCTCTTTAGATATTTCAATGACTCATGATTAGTGTAGATCACAAATTCCTTGAGTAACAAGTAATGCTACCAAATAGTTAGAACTCAGATCAAGTAGTAAAACTCCTTATCATACATAGAATAATTAAGTGCAGCTCTTAAAAGCTTTGCATTAATGTAGGCAATCGGTTACCCCTCTTACATTAACATAAGACTTGTGTCCAATCCAAATGCATCATACTCTACTTCAAACACTTTATCAAAGCTCGAAAGGGCTAAGATAAAGGCAACAGTCAACTTTCTCTTCACTTCCTCAAAACCCCGTTGCTCTTTCTCTCCCAATTTGAACTCGATGTTCTTCTCCAACAGTTCAGTAAGTGGGGGCACAACATTACTAAAATTCCTTATGGAATGTCAATAGAATGATGTCAAGCCATGGAAACTTGACACGTTGGCAAAGCAAGTCAACACTAGCCACTCAGTGATCGCCTTTACCTTTTCTTCATCAACTTGTATGTCACCTCCACTTACTACAAACCTTAAGAAGATTACTTCAGGTCAACAAAAATCACATTTCTTCAAATAGGCATACAATTTTTCAACTAGGTTGGTCGAAAACAATTTGAAGATGCCCATAATGTATCTCCATGTCGGGGCCATAAACAAGAATATCATCGAAATAAATTATGACAAAACTTCTGATCAATTCTCAAAGCACATGGTTTATTATCCGTATAAATGTGCTCAACACATTTGACAGTCCAAAGGGTATAATTAGCCACTCATATAACCCATAGCAAGTCTTGAATACAGTTTTCTACTCATCTCCTTCCCACATTCTGATCTGATGGTATTTGGGCCTAAGATCAATCTTAGAGAAGATCCTTATTCTATTCAACTCATCAAGATGTCATTAAGTCAAGTTATAGGGTACCTATACTTGATAGTAATCCAGTTGATAGCTCAACTGTCCACACATATTTGCTATGTGCTATCTTTCTTCAGCGCTAAAGGCTGGTATAACATAAGAGTTTAGAGATTCCCTTACATATCCTCTCCATTAGTTTGTTCATTTTCCTTTGAAGCTTAGCAACTTATTCAAGGTTAGCCTGTATGCTGGCTTATTTGGTAATGCAACTCCTAGCTATAGATCTATAGCATGCTCAATCCCTCTAGTCGGCATAAACCTTTTGGTAGTTCATACAAGAACAAATTAGCAAATTCCTCTAATAAGTCTTTTACCTTAGTAGGTAGTTCATCATTCAAAGCCTTCAATTTAAGCAATCTCCTAACCAATAGAAAGGTTAGTTCTTCAAGTTTCATCTCTCTTAATAGCTCAGCTTACATCATTACTAAGGTCTCCTTCTTCAAAGCTCAACTGAGTTGATCCTGCATAGTTTTAACTTGTTCAAGGGACATAAGACTCAATTTCACCTCTCTTCTATCATGCTCCAAAGAATAAATATTTCTCTTCCCATCATACATCACATGTTGATCAAACATCCATGACCTTCTTAAAAGAATATGTGAAGGGCTCATAGGTAACACATCGCAAAGAACCTCATCTTAGTACTTTCCTAAGCAAATCAACACAACAACTTGTTTAGTCACTTGTAAGGCTCCTTTATCACTTAGCTAATGTGGCTTGTAAGGCTTGAGGTGGGGTATGGTTGACATCTTCAACTATTGGACAATGAAGGCAGACGTCGTATTAGTACAACTACTACTATCAACGATAAGAGCACACAACATCCTATTAACCTTGCATTCAATGTGAAACAAGTTTTCATGCTACTTGTCCTCAATTACTAGGCTTACACGTGTGTTAACACCATAACTATGGATGTAAAGTTACTTTCTTTATTGTAGATTATCTCCTCCCCCTTGGATTGGTTAGCTTATCCAAATCCCTTCTACTCTTCAACCTCATTGTCAATACTGTTGACTTCTAAGGTCGGCACTTTGCCTTTCACCACGATCGCTCTCCTATTCGGGCATTAAGTTGCCATGTGCCTAAATCCATAGCACTTGAAACATTTGATCTCATTCGTCTTTCTTCCTAAGCTCTACCCTTTCTCAAACCTCCTCAGGCGTTCTTTCTCCTTAGCTCGAGTGATTGAAACATATCAAATTTTAGTAGCTTTACTTGTTTCCAATCTCACAATTTGGCTTAGAACAAGTTGGCTAGGGGTAGCCCAGCTGGTAAGAGCTCGTAATCTATTCATCCGATGTCACTCGATCATCTAAGCAGCTTAGATTACCACATCTAAGCTTCCAATATCTCCAGTTTTCAAGATATCACCTATTTTATACCTCAGTCCACTTATAAATTGGGAAATAGTCTGATCCTTAAGTTCAACCACTTCATAGTGAATCATCAGCATCTATAATTCCTTCACATAAGCATCGATACTTAATCCCCCTTATCTCAACCCTTACAACCTTTTGAATGCATCTTGCAGATAATAACTTGAAACAAATCTCCTTCTCATCACTCGCTTCATCTTACCCCAATCTCTAACTTCTCTTTCTCCTTCTTTTCGTTGTGTAGCCTATAAATTCTTCCACCATAATGCAACATATATATGAATTTTAAGGCAATAAGCCTCACTTTAGCATTCTTAAGAAATTCATTATACTCAAATTGCTTCTCTATCTTGTCAATCCAATCTAGATAGTCCTTAGCATCACCACTACCAAAGAAGCTTAGGATTTGTAATCTTAAGCCTTCTACCTTAGGAGTTCAAACGTTCCTTTCTTCGGGCTCATAATAGTCTTCTTCCTCATCACCTAACTCCTCGTCCTCCTCTTCTATTTCTTCCATCAAAAGCCTTCATCAAGCAAATCTATCCACTCTTCCAGCTCAGAGTGGTCAAACTGGAAATTAGCTTGGATAGGTCAGCTATTACCTCTATCAAGTAGTTTATTTGTTCAGCCTCTGTTCAAGTCATCTCTAGTTCATTGCTACTCTTCATTTATAGTAGTTATGAGGCTAGTCACCAGGTTTACAAGCCTATCTAGTCTTTAATCCGAAGATTGAGGTGTATAACTTCCTTGTTGACGATGACCATTACAAGCACCATTCTCTTAGTTTTTAAGAGTTCCTTCAACACTAGAGTTTGACATTGTTGAATACCTCAATATACTAACTCCTTTACATTGAAATAAATGGATCTTACTCAAATCCCATGTCAAACCTTTCTTCAAACAACTATCCAGTACCTCATACACCAGCAACTACTAAAACAACTCCAATACTACCTAACACGGTTGTAAAACAACGAGAACCATACACTCTATTTTACAAGCACAATAACAAGGGAAAACAAAGCTGTTGGACACTTACACTTACTTCACAAAACTTAGAACACTACACTAATACTCACTCTGTACAGCCATAAAAGCTTTATCCTTAGTACAATCTACTTCACACAATGTTACCACAATACAAACACTTAAGAAATAAGATACTTAAAACTTACACAAACAAAGCCAAGCTTTGATACCAAAATGATATGGGCAACAGTCGTGCATTAATATACGGCTAAAGGTATCATACAAGACAATAGGTCTAAACCACATGATGGTTCGAAAGAACAAATGGAAGTCTAAGATTGAGTAGGGGTTCTTGTGTACTGACATAGGATATAATGCACCAACACGTTATACAAGCTCAAACCACACTTAATATTTCACATAAGTGCAACTAGAGGTTACTTGCCAACAATCCATACTTAAATGGCTTAGATAAAAGTAAAGGGAGCAAGTAAGGAAACGCTTAGCTCAAAAGAGGAAAAAGTCCTATCTATTCAATGTTTTGGATGTTGTTGTCACTAATACAAAATGGGGTTATTTATATAGCCCAATTAGGGTAAGTCCTAAGATAAAACGATAATAACAGAATAAGGAATAATCTATGTAAGGACAGTATGGTTATCAAAGAGAAAACAAGTGTCAATCCTTTAATTTTGTAGTCCAAAAGGATAATAACTACAGGGTAGAGCTAATCGAATCGGTCTTAAGTCAGCAACTCGGTAGTAAGGAGCTCAAGGAGCGCTTGCTTTGAAGGTCGGAACTTGAAGGCTCAAAGTCATTAGGTTGGCTTGGCATGTGGTTGGTCTAAGCTTGAATGTCAATCAGCTAGGAATCATGGTAGTTCATTGTTCATTCTTAATGGGGGTTGGCAGAGTCAATAGGGTCTTCCACTACTTATGAAACAGAGAGTGGATTGGGGTAACTTAGGAGCTATATCATGTTGACTCAAGGAATTGCTCTTCTTCTAAGGTTAGGTCCATCTAGGCAGCTCGACGTACTAAGGAAGCTAGTCCTAGCATTTGAGATCTTGTAATTAGTCCTTGATTCCTATCATGATTACCTCACCTTTAGAGCAAGGATCAATCCAAAATTTTGCAAACCGAATCTTCCATGGAGGGAGCATTAGTTTACACCATCAACCATTCTTATTGCTATGACAACAATTTGCAGTTGCTAGACCTTAATTTAACACCAAATTTACCACTTATGAAACAATACTTGCCTCTAATAACTTTGGTCCATAACGAATCAATTTTTCCAACTTGCCATGCCAACTTCACAAAATTTGCACTATTTCAGCGTTTCAAGTCAAGTAACCTAAACCCTCCATCCTCCTTAAGCCGTTTCACTTTATCCCAAGAGACGCAATGCGTCTTATTCTCTCCCTCTTGATGCCCCCATAAGAAGTCCCTCTATAGCTGTTCTAGCTACTGATGGGGTTTTCTTTTCTATCGGTATCATCCAAGATTAGTAATTTACTATACTTTCCGAAGATGACTTCATCAAAATCAGTCTCATCGATGCTTTCAGCATCTTTGCTTTTCATCCCGATAATTTCCTTCAAGATTTCTCAAGAAGGAAAGATAAATCATTCCCTCTCCATCCTCCTCCCATCTTCACCGGTACTCCTAAATATTTCCTCAGTTCAACATTAATACTTATATAAAAAAATATCACATATTTCCTGCCTTAAACTTGGAGAGGAGTTATCTGAAAACATGGCACATGACTTTGTATAGTTTACCTTATGTCCCAACATAGCGCCAAAGGTGTCCATCATCTGATGAATAACCTTTGCAATACTCGTGGACGCTTCACCAATCAGAATAAGATCGTCTGGGAAAAAGATGTGTGACAGCGAAACTTGTTACCCCGTCATCTTGATTGGTTTCCAAATACCACTATTAACCAATTAGTAATGTTGCGATTGAGGATTTCAAGAGCAATGATAAATAAACATGGAGACATTGAAATTCTTCTTCTTAAGCAAATGAAATTCTTGAAAAATAATCACATTATCCTTGGTTGAATGCCCTGGTACGAAGCTTGATTATTCAAGGCTTATAATACGTTGAAAAGAAGGCTGCAAGCGATTGAAGAGAATTTTCCCCAAAGTCTTACAGAGAGTTGTACACAAGTTAATAAATTGAAAATCCCTCAAAACAATTAGCAACCTCTTTCTTAGGAATAAGTATAAGCAGTATTTAAATAATTTTTTCAGGAACCTCTATTGTTCTCCAAATTCCATCGATGATCTGATATACAGACTCCCCTACCGTATGCCAACATGCTTTGAAGAATTGAGAATGTAAGCCATCCAGACCAGGCGATTTCATATTTGCTATCCCCCACATGGCTTCTCTAACTTCCTCACATAACACATCTCTTGACAGGCTTTGGCAGGCTTGTTGATCGAAACACCTTCACTTAGGCAACCAAACCAATAGTCGTGGCCTAACAAACACCCTTTCTGTAATAAATAAATCAGCCAAGTATCTGACTGTAATCACCTCTAACCCACGGTGGTCTGTAATCCAATTGTTTGCATTTTCAAACAACCCAACAATTCGACTTTTCGCTCTTCTTGCCAACGTCGATGCCTAAAAGAACCTTGTATTGTGTTCGCCTTCAACTAACTATGTCTGTCAAGATTTTGCAGCTCCATAACTTCTCCTCATGCTATAAAACTTCTTTTAAGGCATCTTGTAGAAAAGATTCCCTATTGAGTAGGGCTTGACTCGATTCGTTATAAATTCTTTAACAGATTTGTTCGATCTTTCTCATAAAGAGTTTCTTTTTTACATGAACTAGTCCAAACAACTCCCTATTCCATTGTTGTAGCTTTGATGTAAAAGTTCTTAGATCCTCAACATAGTTCCATTTGGACAAGTTCCACGTTCCAGCGACAAAGTCCAAAAAACTTGGGTGATCTAGCCACATTGACTGAAAACAAAAAGGTCTTTACTCCCTCATGCCTATTTGGATATTGGGGTGAGTTGTCAAAAGGAGGGGGCATGATCTGAAGAGATACCAGACAAACTATAGACCTTCATTTCTAGTTATAAAGCCCTCCGATCAATATTAACCCACACTCTATCAATACGGGATTGTATCAAATTCGATAAATTCTTCATACGTTTCGACCAAGTGTATCGATATCCAACGTAACCTAAATCCGACATCTCACAAAGATCCACATAATCCTGGTAGTCCCATGCTCTAGTTTGTATAATGTCTATCCTACCCCATTTTTCATCATTAGACAGAACCTGATTAAAATCACCTATGAAAAGCTAGGGCGTAGTAATGTTACCCGCTAACTCTCTTAACTTTTGCCACTAAGCACGTCGAGCTTCAATTCTTGGACTAGCATAAATACCGTAAATAAACCAAGAAACGTTAGACGAATTTACCTCAATATGAGCTAGAATTTGTTGTTGTGAAATGCGGTGATTCCGTACCCCCACGTGATTTGCTTGCCACATCATAATAATTCCACCACTCATCCCCATGGCTTCCGAATATAGCATCTCGTTAAAACCCAAGGCCTAGAGCAAATTGTCTGCACCCCTACGATCCAGTTTTGTTTCCAAGATGACGACCGCTTGTGGATCAAAATGGCCAACAAGATCCCGGATAACATGTTGCTTGGCTCTTGAAGAAGCCCCACGCTCATTCCATACTAACATCTCGAAAGGATGTGACCTCATGGTTGACGAAAGCATGTCTTTATTGCCTTGTTTGATTACACTTAAAAATGACACTAACAATAAATGGGGAGTATATAAAAAATATCGACATAATGCTATCCTGGTCTATAGCTTAGATTGTTGAGATAGTCTAATGGATACTACGGAAATATATTGAAAAAGAGCAATTAATAGTAATTCAATTAGCCATAGGAAGAAATTGCAATTTCTCATTTTATAGTAATATTAATTCCTTAAAATAACTACTTTACTAATAAATATAAGGAAAATTATACTTTTAGTTCTTAAACTTTATTACTTTTTCTAATTAAATCCTTAAACTTTTATTTTTTTTTTATTTCAATTCTCAAACTTTTTAAAAAATTATAAAAGAGTCATCCGTTAATGAATCGTTAGTTTTTTTGTTAGTGGAAAACTCTTTTGCAAACTTTTGAAAAGTTTGATGACCGAAATAAAAAATAAAATAAAAGTTTAAGAACTCAATTAGAAAAACTGATAAAATTCGAAGACTAGCAGTGCAATTTTTCATTTTTTTTTCTTTTCATCCTTTGTTAATTTTTCTAGCAAAAAAAAAAATTACAACTTAATAAATCAAAATAGTTAATCTTGTTGTTAAATAAAATATTGATAAAAAATTATTTAGTTTATCATAAATATAATCATTATTTATATTTTTCTATTTACAAATATGTAATGATATTCTAATTAACTTTATATAATATCATTAAATTAAACATGATAATTATTTATGATTTTTATTGTTTATATAATTTAACAATTAGAGTAAGTATCAAATAATTTATATAGTTACTTTGGTAATACTAATCTCTCAAAAAAATGAATCTAATTCTAATTCGAATTCATCTTCCCTAAATTGTTGTAATATGTAATGTGTATGGCGAGGCGAAAAAAGACTACTGTTATACATAAATTTTGAAAAATTAAATGTGATTTGATTCGATTAAGAATGCCAAATCAGATTATTAATTGTTTGAAGTATTTGTTAATCAAAATGGAAAAAGTACATCGAAATGAACAAAATTTTTTTCCTATCTTTTCATTTTAGGATTTTATATTTTTATTTTTTTCTCCATTTCAAGACCTAAATTTTTAAAAATAAACAAAACTAGCATTTTTTTTAGGTTATAAATACCACTAAAAATCATGTCCTAAAAGAATAAATATGTATGTATATATATAAGCATAAGTTGTAAATTAAAACACAAATAAATATATAGATTTTAGACCAAAAAAAGAGGAAATTTATATTTTATATTTTTAGTTCTCGAACTTTATCACTTTTTCTAATTGAATTCTCAAACTTTCATTTGTTCTCAAACTTTCATTTGTTATATTTCGATCCTCAAACTTTTCAAAAATTTGTAAAAAAAATCCTTTATTAACGGAAAAATAAATGAATGACTTTTTTACAAACTTTTGAAAAGTTTGAGAACTAAGATAGAAAAAATAAAAATTCGAGAACTTATTAGAAAAAATAGTAAAGTTCAATAATCATAAGTGTACTTTTCCCATAAACATATGAGTAGATCTGCTTAGGAGAAATTTTTATTTTATTTTGTGTTTTAATAAATTCAATCAAACATGCTATAAATAGCCAAAAATTGAAATTAAAAGCAGTTGTGGTGCCTTTATTTTTAAGATGACCTCATTATTAATGGACTAACCGAGACACTAAATTAAACGTAAAATCGCAGAAAATAAACATTGCGATACGAATCGCCCGAAATTGGACGTGCACTTACTTAGCCTTTTTCGCCACTTATACGTACATGCACTTATACGCTTGGATGTACAGTGTGTAAGCAGGTCCTAAATTTTGATGTTTGAGTCCACATCTTCCTCACGAGCACTTATCGTTGTGTAGATCGATGGATCTGTCCACCGACCAACCGCGTTTGGATTTTTCTTTTCTGACGCGATACGGCACATTATTACTATTATTTCAATCCAGAATTTCCTTTCTCGATTTACCTCTGTTATTATGAAGGTTCTACACATAATGAGTGCTAATGTATTAGACCTACGAGAAGCCGATCCATGTGAGACCACAAAGAATGTCCGCATCAATAAGGTGGATTTCACGTGGCGTAATTCCAGCCAATTCTTCCATTTGCGAACGTCAAGAAGGAACAATCGCTCACTAGTTCGAATATTCCAAAACATGACAATGCGATGAATGTGACAGGGTCCCTTAAAAATCTATCCGTTTTGTCGATCTATAAACTATTATTTATGAACCGTTGGAACCTTTTCGTTTACTTTTTTTTTTATTTTTTTTAATTTATAAATTAATAATTAAGATTATCTTAATTTTTAAAATATCTTATAATATCATTATAACCCATCTCAATATTAATTACATGCGATAACATCATAAAGGAAAAAATTAAAAAAATTACAGGTGATAACAACTTAAAGAAAAAAAAATTTAAAAATTAAATGAATATGATCCATTAGGACAACATTCAAATGTCTAAAAGAATGTAATAACGCAAATTTGTTAACATCAGAAAGAGGCACCTATATGTAGCAGATCGATCTAAAAACAGTATATCAGTAAATTTGAACGGCACCGATTTTACTCTTTCAACTTTTCATCGATGCGGCATCGTACCAGGTATCATCTTTTAGCATATGCACACCAATGTAAATGTAAAAATTTGAAACGATAATATATAAATGAAGAAATGATGAAGATCGGGATTTCTATAAAAAAGGGAGGAGGGATAAACAGCAGATGGGTACCAAACCCTGCTATTACATAACTGGGCAAAAGCAAAATTATAATGAAACACGTGAAGATACAAAATGTCCGTCCTACCCTTTTGTTTCACTGCCAACCTCGAAGTCCTTCAGTGGAATGGTTTCGACTCCTTCCTTCAAGAGATTAATTTCTTCTTCGGTAAGGCTGTTTTTAACATTGAGCGTAGCTGTTCCCTTGGCAACAGCTTGCTTTTCAACTTCGATTGCCCAACTATAAATTATCATTCCGACAACAGCAATAATCATGCCCATTATGTTCTTGAATGTTAGCTCGGAATCAAAGAGCAGCCATCCCAATGTGAGAACACATACCGTTTTCATGTGACCCAGAACTTGGAAAGACACTGCTGAGAATCTTCCTATGCACAGGTACTGACTCACATTGCAGAAAACTGCTAGGGAGCATGAAAGCACTATGAAGAGCTGCAAATAGTCAGAACAAACCCGATAAGAAAAACTAGGAGTCGGCAGTAACTCGTTTTGGCAAGGATCAGTGTTGATATCATATATAAGTTAACTTACCATGGCACCATATGACATCTTGTAGTGTGCTATAGACTTTCCGTTAAGGAAGTAATCAATGAAAGGACCAAGAATAAGGAGAGAGATGGCTTGAATTGGGGCTGTCTTGCTCAGAAGTTCAAAAGATCCAATTGAGTACTTCTTCTGTAGAGAGCCTATTGACTGTTCAACAAATAGCAAATTAAATTAGAATAATCACCAGAAAAGAACTTGTAATAGTTAGTTTCTTTTTCTGTTAAAACAAATATGGAAATCTATGTTAACAGTGGATTACGATAAACACCTAATAGATGAATGAGCTTCAACACTACAGCACAACCTCCATCGACAATTTTAAGTAGACAAATAATCATCATGGGATCAGAAACGCTTCTGCTTATCACTGGAATTTGTCATAATACATGTATAGATCTTTAAATTTTCCATCAAGATAACCCTATAAATTTGTTTCTTACATTGAACAAGGCCAAGTATGTCAATTTCAATCATGACAGCCAAGGGTTCAGTGGCTATCCATGACATAGGCACAGCAAAGGACTGACTAATACAGAAACAGAGAGAGGATGTGGTTATATCAAGAGGTATGCATGGTTGCAAAAAGGATAATCAGAAATATTGAGCCCTCGTGAATATCACTAGTATCAAAGCCATTAAGACTCAACCACTACAAAATAAAGGTTCACTAGAAAGGAATCATGATGATCAGGATAATTAAGAGGAGCAAGCAGTCCTGCAATGAGTTTGAGGATATCCAAAGGTATCTGATGTACAAGAATGAATTGCTCAGCAAGAAACCACCAAACCATAAAACGAAATGAGATAGCAATACCCTGATTCAATGCATTTGTTAAACAATTACACATTAATAGAGTGGCTGAAATATCCTGCTACGCATACAAAAGTAAACCCCGACTAACCAAAGAAACATATGGTAGAATAAATATATACTAACAAAACACATGGCAGTAAAGGACTTACTATTTGCTGTAATGAAGTGGATAAAACTGCTATACAGGCACATAAGAAGCCCTTGGCATTGACTTTTACATCAGTTACCGTGCACACACCTACACCTATAACCACAACCAGCACGGACATCTTCACTTCCCTTGAGTAGCGTTTGCTATGAAGGATCCATTCCATCACACAGACAACAGGAATCATGCTCAACTTTGAAATCTGCAGAGGTATGTCAAAATCATCAATCATTGGCAAGGACACACAATATGATAGTGTGATAAAGTATTAACAACGGTACTAGTGCAAAAGGATTTCTATTGATCAAACCAACCTGGTAGAAGCCAACAGAATTTAACATGAGGCTGAGGTTCATTCCTGTGATAGACATGTTAGCAACAATAGAGAACCAAAGAAGCTCCCACATAGGGACATCCTTTGACGCAGAAAAGCCAGCAGCATTTGACACGAAACCAACCAATGCAGTCACTGCAAAGTGGAATCCTGTCAAAGTTGTAGCTGCAAACAATAATAGGAACCACGATCAGCAAGTGTCAAAAGATAAACATACAAAATCCAATTCCCCTTCAGAGCATATCGACATAATATAGACATTTCCCTATCCTACATCCGATACATCTATGTCATCAATGGAATAGAGATGCAACTATATTTCCTCAAAAAATGATAAGAGCTTTGGCACAAGGAGGGGTTGATCCATATCATCATGACCTAGTTCTAATTTAACTATTTCTTCTTGTGAAAATACTGGCGGAGGTTCATTTCCAATCCATATTGAATGGAACAAGCTGAGCCAAATCATCTTCATTAAATTTGCTTATTTAATTTCTTTAGGTTTTGAGCAACAAATTCCGTGCAGTGGAAACTATACCATAATCCATCAAGTGATCATTTCCATTCAATTAGAAATAACAGTTCATAATAGTTCTTACTAAAACATGAGCTCTACATCTCCATACCCAATTCTAACAATTTAAGTCCTTTTGAGCAACTTACACCCTAAAGCTCATGTCACCACACAGTATTAAGCTCTAAACATAACATATATCCGCATAATTAGTCACTCGGTTAATTTACACAGCGCAGCAATACAACAATCCGCTGCGCTTTAAACATAACCGATTTCCACGAAATTAGTTACACGGAAGAGCAATTCAATACCACCGATCAAATCAAATTACACAATTAAGTTGAAGATTAAACCAAAATATTAACTAAAAAAGATCTACAGCAACTTCATAAGCAGAAACTGAAACGGTTAAGGCAGCTACAACATACCGAAGCCAAAAGCATAACCGCTAGCAGACATCAGCTGCTTATTGGCCATTATGATGCCGACTGAACTTATCACATTCATCGCCCACGCGCCGGCGTCCGACACCGCCGACGATTTCTTCTCAGTCTCCATTCTCCCTCCTCTCAACAACGGAAATGTACAAAACGAAGAAACGTTAAAGATCTTTCAAAGTTTAAAACAGATCTCGGAACGACAAGAAATCCAGACGAAATTTCCAACTCAAAGCTCGTGTAGTTTGACGGAGGCTTGAATTGTGCTGGTGGCGTTAGAGAGAGAGAGAGAGAGAGGATGTGGTTGTGAGAATAGAAGTAGAGTTACTGTTAGAGCATGCAATGTTTGCTTCTCTCTCTCTCCACTTTCTCTCTCTGCAATGAAGGAGTAGAGCAATTTTCCAACAATTGGCCGTTTAAAGGTGGAGGTTGGAGTTCGATTTCCAAGTGAAAAAAAATAGGAACCAAAAAATTGAAAATAGTTTTTCCCTTTCTTTTTGAATTCTTACGAGGTCATGGAGTATAATTTTAGCAAGTAATATACCTTTCTTTGAAGTACCCCGTGAATCAGTCCCATCAATGACGCGAAAATAAAATGTCTTCTACTTTTCTTTTTATAATATCGACATACGTTAAGGAAAAAATAAATATAAGAAATAAGAGAAATTTATTCGGTTTTTCCAACATGAATATTAGCTATGCATTACAAAAGGTACATTTCTTTTTGGCCAAAGAAAGAACTAGTATCATAGATTTAAGTCATCCAGTATAGCAGTCAATTCACTATAATATAAATTAAAACAAGAATTAGATTAATTATGAAACAAATTAGAAGATATAAATTATACTCCCATTTCTCTCTTCTTCTTCTTTTTTTTCCTGATTATAAGAAAGAAGGATACTAACTCTAATATATTTCGATGATAATACTACTAGGTGATAGCGATATTGGTAAATTAAACTCTAAATCTAAATGACATATCTTCTATCAATAATCATAAGTAATTCAATATATTGCTTTATTAGCTTATTGATACACTAAAAAGAATTAAATCTATAATATAGCTTTTGATTACATAATTTTTATGATATTAAATCACATAAAAAAATTTTTCTTATGTTAGTTTATAACTTTATCTAGAAATTAGATAAAATATCTAAATTTTATCACATCCATATTATAGTATAAAAATGAAATTTACTAAATAAAAATAAAAATATTTTGCATTATAAAATATACCCTTTTATGTTATAATATTAAGTTAATTAATATTATTTTTATTAAATATTATAAATATTATTTATTTTATAATATAAATAATTAATATTTTAATATAAATTTCATATCGAATACTGTACAGATCAATTATAATAAAATAAGCTACTATCCAATTCTTTAATTATTTGGCCTATCTAATTCTTTTTATTCAGTCCAATCTTTACAACCAAACACTATCTAAGAATTTTTTCTCTTAAATACTTGTGAGAAAATCAAAAGAAAATTTCAGTTTTTCAAGATAGATTATAGATGAAAAAAAAAATCATATAAATACGAAACTTTTTTCCATTCAATGTTGACAACGCAAGAATGCAGTATTATTTTCTATCTTTTAGTACTCCTCAATCTTAACAAATACATAAGGTAATTTGACGATAAATTCTTGAATGATATTTATGTTTCTTTAATACATAGTAATTATTATTATTATTATTATTATTATCCTTGCTGTTATCATTATTCCGTATGATTAATATTGTTTTTCCGTATTTTATTGAACACTGGAATTACTGTAGCGGGTTTCTAAAAGCATCCTTTAATTGTGTGTGTATATATGTATATATATATTATAATATATGATAAGCATAAAATAACACATTGGAATTGAAGATATATTATATATATATATATCGTACAAATATATAATAATATCATAAGTCACATGATAAGCAGATAACATACAAAATATATTATGGACAAGCTGAGTATTACGACTGTAGGAAAAAGAAAGAAAGAAGGAAAAAATAAAAAAAACTATAAACAAAATTAATCAAGGAGACGGAGCGCAATAATAAAATAAGAGAAAGAATACAAAAGATAAAAGAAATGAAAAAACAATAAAACAATAGTGCAAAGACACAATGAAATATTAAGAATTATTCTGATTAATCTAAATGTTAGATACAAGTACTAAGTACTATGTTATTTTGATCTTCATTGGGGTTGCGACTATTATAACTAGAAAAACAGTATATTAATAGTAATATATCACGTATTTCGATGGTTAATAGATAAATATTAATTATATTTATTGATTTTAATAGGTTACTCATTTTCCTTCTAACTCTGCTTTTTAATCTTTTCGAGTCATACAATAGAAAGTAAATTCCATATGATAAATCTACAAAATATAAAAATGCATTTTTGAGAAACCTTGCAATTAACAGAACTGCGAATACGCTGTAGTTCTTCCTTTATTTTTAAGAAAAGGAAAAAATAATAGTTCTTTTTGACCGTTTATGGGAGGACAGCTGAGAATACTATGTAAATTGATGCCTGCAAAGTTGGAACTACAGTGAAAGTTTTGGATCTTCCTATGAGCCAGAATTTCCTAATTTTCTTTTTTTTTTTTCTCATTTTGTTTTCCGGTCAGCAAAACTTTTTATTTTCACAAGGAACGCGTCTTTACATTTAATAATAGTAAAATAAAAAATGTAAGACTTTGCTTGATAAGTATCACGTTGATCATAAATAAGTAAATGTTTTCCTTATTTGAATTATTTTTTTTTTAACTAACATATAATATCGCATACAGCTTCTAATAAAACCTTTAACTATACACATTAGTATTTTTCCTTTCTTATACCTAAAGCTTGGCATAAAAACCGCGAACTATAGATTGAACTATAAATCGAAATAAAAAATTGGTTTTTTTTACTCACCGTCTGATTAATGTTTCTATTCGGTTATATGCAAATAGTTCATGATTCGGTTCGGAGAAATAAATCAAACTGTACCATTTTAAATCCAATTGAACCGTTTAATTAAATAAAAAATTATATAATTATTTTATAATTTTTTTATATTTTTTTTCATTAATATTTATAGATTTCATCAAAGTTTTTATTTTTTTTATTCTTTATCTTAATTTCATATTAATTATTAAGATTAAGTTGAGTAAATTCCATTTTAAATTTCATATTTAATAGAAATAAAAATATTTAATGAAAATTTGACACAATCGGTTCAAACCATAAATCAAACCGAATCAAATCAGTTTTAATTAAATTCGAAAAATTTATAAACCAAATTATATAATTAGATTCGATTTAAAAAAAAAAACCATTATATTAAATTCTATTCTATAAAAAGAACAAACCATACCGAACTAAACCGTATTGACTCCTACTTATATCACTAGCTTTATTACTTGTTGGTTTAAATTGGTAATAATTATTTAAAATTCTCGCTACATGTTAGTAAAATGCATCATTCTACCATCCTATTAAAGAAGTGGTTCATTCCATCATCCTATTAAAGTAGAATTCGGATCATAAATTAATGGTTGTAGAAATTTTTACTTTCAATAAATTTTGGTGAAGTCAATTTAGAAAAAAAAAAAAAAAAAAAAAAAAAAAGCACAACTCACAGAAAGGAAATGGAATTGAATTTATCCGTAATAAAGCTTGATCTGTTTTTTTTTTTTTTTTGCCAAAAAGCTTGATCCTCTAAGTTGAACGACTTAATCGGTGCTTTTAACGTGTTAATTAATGGTTAAAAGCAAAGTGCTATTATTTTATTTCCATTAAAGTTAATTAATCTATCGCCGACACTGCTGATTATAGAAGAAGGAGAAAGGGGAAAGCATCGAACTACATATTTACGATTATACCCTTGCCGCCTGGTTCCATGGTAAGCGAATGCCACGTGGCTATATGCTGGAAAGGTCTTTGTGTGAATTTGAAGCCAAGACTTGGAGTAGATTACGGGTCAATAATCCACAATAATTTACTAGGAGTCTTCTCTTCTTCAGAAACTAGTCTCTGTGGATTAAAAAATGTTATCAGACTATGTTATCCATTTGGGATAGAATACAACAAATGCTTTCCGCGTTTCTATCTTTTTAAAATTAAGTATTTAAATTTCTAATCTTAACAAAATACCGCTTAGTGAAATCATTTTTCCTCTTAATAAAGTGATAAAAAATAGGAAAAAAGAATTTAAAAAATAAAAAATATATATTTACAAATTAAAAAGAATGAAAAACAAGAATTCCCTTAAGTTTCCTGTATTTTACACATATATTTTTTGGTTTAATAAGTTCTTCTTTAATCAAGAGTAAAATGACCATATATGATTAGCGAAACATTTTTTTTTTTTTAAGTTTTGATGATCTAAATATTTAATTTTATAAATAAAGAGATAAGTCACACAAAATATTATAAAGAGCTAAATTCAAATTTAACCTTTAAGCCTATTGATTAATTAGGTTTAACCTACCTCTTCAGCTTAGCAGCTTACGCAAGGTTCATCCTATATGTAGGTCAATTTAGGAGGGCAACACCTGGCTGCAGGTCAATACAGTGCTCTATGCCTCAAACTGAAGGTAGTTCTCTAAGCAGTTCTTCTGAAAACAAGTTCGAAAACTCATTTAGCAAGCTTCTAATCTCTTTTGGAACATCCTATAATTCCCTCATCTCCAACAATCTCCTAACCAATAGAAACATGGGTTCATCAACCTTTTCAGCAGATCAAAGCTCTCTTCGGCTCATCATTAGGTCTTTTTTCTCACTAGCTCGAGTGAGCTGATTATGGGCTTCAGTTACTTAGGACGAGGTTAAAGGTTGCAATATAAGTTTCCTCTCATCCTTGACAAAGGCATAGGTGTTCTTATGGCCATTATGAGTAACACATCAATCAAATAACCAAGGTCGTCCAAGTAGCAAATACGAAGCTCCCATAAGGACGACATAGTACACCACTTCATCCCTATATACATTTCTGACACTAAACAGCATGGTCACTTGTTTAATTATGTGCAAAACACCCTTATCATAAAGTCAATGCAGCTTGTAAGGTTAGGGATACTTTGAGGTCGGCAAACCCAACCTTTGCACAAAGTATTACGTAACCACATTTGTACAACTTCCTCCATCCACTATGATTACGCATAATTGACTTTTGATGGTACACTTGGTATGGAACAAATTCTCTCTTTGGTCCTCCGCAGAGTTCAACAAGGAATTCAGGACTAGGGTCATTATTTTTCCCTGGTCAGCATAGACATAAGTCTTCTCTTCTTCTTTAGCTTCAGATTTTCCAACATCTTCTTCCTTTTCGGGCTCTCTCTAGTCAGTTCTATCCATTACATCTCCTCAGAGCACCATGACATGTCGATTCGGATACTCAGTGGTCATATGTCCGAAGCCCAAGCATTTAAAGCAGTTTACTTCACTAGTCTTCCGTCCAGAAATCTACCCTTTCTCATATGTCTTCAAGGTCGACCTATTCTCGACTCGACCCTACTGGTTCCTTCGACTTTCTTCAGGTCAATCATTCCTATCCTCAGTCCTGTATGGCCTCTTTAGCTCAGCTTAAACAGATCGATGTGATACTGGCACCGCGATAATGTCGGCCTAGGTCAGCTCGGAATACTTCTCTTCTACCTTTCGACCCTCTACGCTATTTTAATAGCCTCTTCTAGTGTATAAAACCTCTGTATTTCTACGATAATTCGAGTCTCATACTTGAGCCCAAAAACAAATCTTGATACTATATAGGCTTCTAGTTCTTCCACGCCAACTCAAATAATTAACATTTAGAACTCCCTGACATAGTCATCAACTGATCGGCTTTCTTGGCAAAGCTCTTACAATTTTGCAAATGTATCTTGTAGGTAAGTCTCAGGCACAAATCTACCTCTTAACAATCTTTTCATTTCATTTCAAGTTCTAACACCTCATCTTCCATCTCTTGCTTTAGCTGTATTCTATTTCTTCTACCATATAGTAGAATACCCAGTAAACTCTAATGAAGCAAGTTAAACTTTAACCACATCCTCATACCCATAACATTCAAATACTTTCTCGACCTTCTCTTCTTATTCCAACTATTCATCTACGTCCCTACTTCCTCTGAAGGACAGGATTTGTACCTTAACACTGTCTAGCTCTTGAGGAACCCGATGTCTTCATCCCTGCGCCTGGCAATAGTTTACCTCTTCTTCACCAAACTCTTCAACATCCAACTCCTCATCATCTTCCCCAATCTCCCCCAACTCCAGTCTTCGTCTAGCAGCTCGATATGCTACTCCTCCAGCTCGTGGCAATCGAATTGGGTGATTGGTTCAATTACCTTAGCCATAGTATCTCTCAAGGACAACTACCTATGGGTTTTGCTACTGTACACCTTAGAGTTGCTATACACCTTAGAGCTGTTATCTGTTAACTTGCATTGCGGTGATTAGACTATCAACAAGGTTTATGAGTTTATCAAGTTTGTCATCAATTGATACTGGAGTGTTACTACCATTATGATCCCGACTAAGTTAAGCACCACTGCCCTAGTCATCAATAACTCCCTGAATACTTAAATCAGACATGGTATAGTACTTCTCAAATGAATTAACAACCCACTAACAACCGTAATACTTGATGGCCACTCAAATAAAATAGAAGCAAACTTGCTTTGTTTTCGCAATGGAAAATAGAGTAGAAACCAAGTAACAAGGAAAGCACACTTGCTGTCACATAAACACATTGTAGTAGCTACGGAAGGAACACAACAGCCACTAATAATAAAACAAATCAAAACTTCATTGCCACTTCACATAGTCCCTCGAGCAACTGTTCAAGGAACAAGTCAACATATTCATCTAATAGATCCCTAACCTCTCAAGGTAGCTCAGTCTGCTCCTTCAATTCTAATAGTCATCTGATCAACATGAAAGTTGACATATCGGCCTTCATAGCTTTTATGAGTTCGGCTCTACTCAACACCAAAGCCCTCTTTGATCCTCCAACAAGCTTAGCCTGCAGCTTACTAACTTGACTTAGTGTCATAGGGTTCAACATAATCTTCCTCTCATCTTTGTCAAGAACATATGTGTTCCTATATTCGTCATGAATAACTCTTCAATCGAAAAGCCAAGGTCAGCCTAACAGCATATGTGATGCATACATAGGTAATACGTCACAAAGAATTTTGTCGAAATAGTTTCCAATTGATATTAACAATAGTACTTGCTAAGTAACATGTAGTGCTCCCTTTTCGTTTAGCCAATATAACTTATATGGTTTCAGATATAGAACGATCAACAGTTTAAGCTTCTTAATTAGGTTGGTGAATGCTACATTGGTGTAGCTTTCACTATCAACTATGAAAGCTCGAACCTACTCATTTACTTTACAAGGGATGTGGAATAAGTTCTCCATCTACTCTTCCTTGGTAAAGGCCTCCATCGTACATCAAACAACTAAGATCAACTTATCCAAATCCTCTACAAACATATCCTTCTCAATCAAGTCGACATTAACATTAACCTCATCTTCCACATCTTTCTCCTCTAGTTTCTCATCTGTGCTATCTACTTCAATCTTCAAGGTGTCTCCTTTAATAGTCATGGTCCTTCAGTTCGGACATTGAGCAACCATGTGCCCATACCCTTGACATTTGAAACATTTGATCCGACTCATCTTTCTTTCAAATCCTTATCCTTTCTCATATGTTCTCGTCAATACGTCACTATCAAGTCAATCCTTCTATTCAACCCTAACATCTATCATTTGAGTCAACTCAGTACTTAACCGAATTCAATGACTTCCTTAAACAGGTTGGCTCATCTATGGTTGGGTCGGTATTCTACTTTTTCCTTGTCATTCCACTCATTAGCCTATTCTTATACCCTCATCTAGTGCGGTAAACTACTAAAGTTCCACAATATTTCACAAGTCACTTCTTAATCTAATAAGAAACTCGGCAACTGTTCGTGCTGATAACTTTACTACTTCATAATGAATGATGAGTATTTAGAACTCTTGAATGTACTTATCAACAATTCAGCTTCCTTGTCTTAACTCTTGTAGTCAAGAAAAAGATTTTTACAAATAAGTATTTAGCATGAACCTATTTCTAAGTATCCTCTTCATCTCAAGCTAAGTATTCACCTCTTTATATCCTTCTCATCTTCTCATAACTTGAAAGTTCTTCTACCACATCGTAGCATATCTTAAGAACTTAACAACAGCAGTTCTCACTTTCTATCAGTCCTCATACTGGTAATAGTAAAAAAAATGCTCAACCTTCTCTTCCTAATCCAAATAATCATATATACTTCCAGAACCACTGAAGCTTAGAATCTGAAGCTTTACATAGTCGGCAACTTGGTGTGTTCGAGCTCGCTCTTCTTCTTCATCATCATCCATATCACCCAAATCAATCTTTCTTTGCACTCATCCTCCTACTCCTCCACCTCGATTTTATTGAGCTAAGATCTACCCTTTAGCAAGTCGAGCATTTTAGGGAGTGTTTTGCACGACCTCAACAAGTCAATAGGCTATTGCATTAACAGTTCTAGTTAAATCAACTATGAGGTTAACCACCTCATCAATTTTTTCATCTATACTCTTAGGGGTACTCTAGGATTATCGTCCATGGTGGACAACACCACTATTATCATTTCTAACACTAGCATTGATGCTAGGATCAATCATTTTTTCGATAAGACTTAGTAAACAAACTCAGAATCCACAAAACAACAAACACCACTCCTTCACACCAAATAATTACACATACAATCACTCAAAAGAACAGTAAACCCAAATGAAAACTCGCTCTATTTTCGTATACTCGAAACAGGGCAAAACAAAGTATGTAACAAAAACGAACTACTACTTCTTCTACTTGCTCCAACACTTATAACCAACTTCCAAGTGACTACAATACACTACTACAACAAGCATTACCCAAAAGAAGGTTCAAATAACTTACCAAAACAAAACCTCTACTTTGATACTAAGATGATGTGAACTATGGCTAAGGACCGATAAGACTGGTCATTGGGGCAGGTCCATGCTCACAGAAAGCTTAAAGAGAATAGTGGGAATTGTGCAAAAACAGTAAAAGTTAAAGTAAGCAAACCTATGAACAGCTTTGATGATATGACATACCAAGGAATTTCTAAAGACTCACAACATAACTCGATATGACATACGAGATGTTCCAGTGAAAGTACTCACTACCTAGCCTTATTTAAAGATTAGGATAAGAGTATAATGTTCACAAAGAGTATATTTAATATTCTAATGTAAGAAGATGTTCCCCTCGTGGCTACATATACAGTGGGTATTTATACCCGAAAAACTAGAGTAACCTTCCTAAAATGAAAAAGACTAAAAAAGATAGTATCTAAAAGAAGTAATATATAAGGAATAATAAAGGTACAATTGAAAATACAAAAAAAATAAGTATCTTATACAAAGGATTCTGTCACATGATTGCTTAAATATGTGGCTCTTTGTGGATGGAATGGCTTTTTGGTAGAAAGACAATTTTGTACAATCAGTTCAGTATTTGCTAAGCCGAGGTACTGAACAAAAGTAGTAGGTCAGCTATACCGAACCGAGCAAATAATTCTTACGAGATAAATTCACCTTGGACACATTCAGTATGGCTTAGATTTAGGTCGGTTGGGTAGGTAGTCGGATCTACTGAGTTGTTACTAAAGTGTAGCTCTAGTCAATAGTTAAAGACAATCAACAAGTACAAGAGGGTTTGACTCAACCGAGGCATCAAGTCAACAAATTGCAGCAGCTCTGACTCCTTAGTGGTAGGTCATAAGGAGAGAATTTGTCTGGCCATACTTTCCAACCCTCGGGCTTAAGCTCAGGTCAAGGAGGTCAAGGGTTTGGTAGTCTAATTCTTATCAATGTAAATATGAAAATTCCATAAGAATAATTCTCCTATATCTAAAGAAAATCGAGACAATATTAACACATCAAGATCATTTGCTAATGTGGAGCTAATGCACAAAGTCCAACCTAATGAGACTGAATAACTTATGTAGATTGAATCTACAAGGCAAATCAACTCACAAAAGAGATAACTTATAGAAGATGTATTTTATAGTGTCGCTTTAGGATCAACTTACAACTCAATTAAGCTAAGGCATAACACACAATTAAGAGGTGTTGCAAACTCACACACTAAAACAATTCTTAAATGAATTTGGCGACAACGCAGCTGTTCAATAGTATACACACACCTAAGTCATTTGAAAGGCTCATTCGATGACCAAAACTCTTTGACTATGTCCAAAGGACTTTGGTAAAGAAGGTAAACTGTAGATAGCTAAATTCAAGTTTGAGGCTTAAGCCCATCAATTAATTGAGTTTGACTTTTTAAGTTAAGGTAATAGGGCCCAAAAAGTCAAGTCCAAATATTTGGGATAATCAAGAAAGTTTTGACATAATGGACTTGCAGTAAGGTTCATTGAATCGACCTATTTGATCTAACCTTTCACAACATTAGCTTACAATAAGAATAAGGTTTTCACTAAGTTTAAATCAAAAGGAGCCCACAAGGAATCCATTAAGAGATGGGATTGATCTTGGCTATTGATTAACATCATGATCCTATGAATGAGATCAATGGCCAACTCATATCAATACCCTTTTCCCTTCTCATTTGGACAAGAAAGATCTTGGCATAAATATCGTTACTCTACCAGATCTTATCATGAGCAATCAAATACTCAAACATTTCAAGAGCATTATCTCGTTCTTCATTACCTATAGAGTTTGATGCCTCTTAACTTCTCCACCAGTCAACACGAGTGTTAAAGTATTATTGGGATTGTTTATTCCTCTTTCCTACACTTCTTTTTCAATCATCTCATACGTACGATTCAAATCATTTTTCTAGTTACATGTAGCACGACTTGATACGCAATATACACATGATCTTTGCACTCGTATCTGTATACCTACAAAAGTAAATGCAAAATAGTAAAGTAGTCATTGACTTTTCTATTAGCAAATTAATATTTATGTTATTTATTTTAATAAAGATGTATAACAAATTATCACCCTAAAATAAACAAGGTGGACTTGTGTCCTCCTAAATGGGCCCACCAAAGGGCATCTCGCCTTTCATGATTGATTCGAATCAAAAAACAATCCACACGGTTTTTTGTTCAATTTTCCTTTACTGAGAAAAAGAATCATTCAATTCTTTAGGTAAGTTCATTTTCATAGAGATACAGCATGTATTTAATTTTGTAACAAAATTACATAAATTGATAATTTCTTTTATTTTACTATCTGATTTTGATGCGTTTATTGTAAGTATTAAATATATAATATGTGCATTCAAGCACTTTATGTGAATAAGAAATGGTTAATTTTTGTAATAAAATGATTCAAAAGAACAAGAAAAATATTAATTTCTAGGAAGAAAGGTAAAGGGGAAGTAATGAGAGAGAATTAGGCTTAGTGAACTTACTGTACCAAAAAGGGGTAGAGCTATATTTATTGAAGTGAAAATTAGAGAAAAGAGTAAATGCCCCATAATCTCATACTTTCCATCTTAGATCCTTAGGAATTGGGATTAGTTTTACATTCTCACAAAGATAGGGGTCGTCTCCCCCCTAAGCCTATTCTAGTTGGGTCATCCACTGATGAGTTGAGTTCGACAGCAAAGATCGGGGAGGCCTAGACAACTTAGCCTGATCCCAAAACACATCAGGCTGGGCCAAATGAGCCTACGGCTAAAATGACCTATCAACAAGTTTAATAACACTAATAAATTTAATTGATGAAATGTAGCCCTATTATACATATTGGATACCTAAACTTGCAATGAAAGACTTAAAATGTACCAAATTATTTAACGGATCCTATTTAAATTCGCCATTTGTAAACTCTGTAAACTAACACTAATAAATCTAATTATTTGATCATACATATTACCAATCCCATTTTCCCAATAATCAGTCTAAACGTAACTTAATTAATCTTGAGTTTCACCATAAAATTATGTTATACAAATTGCCACATCTGGGAACGGCAACAAAACAATATTAAAAATTCAGAATGAATAAAAAAAAAATAGAAAACGAAAGCCCTAAAAGTTTATTTGAAATTATTATATTGCTGGATCGTGTGTTGGACTTAACACAGTGATTGGATGATCACATTCACATACAGCCCCAGCCCTACCAAAGTTCCTCTTTATGCAGGTCGGGAAATGAAACATGCAGAGCTTTCCTTTCAGAAGAGAATTGCCTAAACAAACGAAACAAACCACTTTAGTGATTGAAAAAGAAATTAGATCGTGGTGTTGGCTGAATTTTTCACGTAATGTATGTCCGTGTTTCATGTGTAGAGTATGGCCATATTTAACGTGGGATCGATTTTGACTTGAACATAAGGATTATCAATCAAACTTATGTTTGAAATAAGGATGTAAATGAACCAAACTCTATTTGTAAAATTGCTGGTTTACTCAAGCCCAAATTTAATAACAGTCAAGCTTAGCTCGAACTACAAATCAAACTCGCAAACCTACTCAAATTTAGTATAATTTTTATTTTATTTTTAATTTTTTAAATTAATAAATACAAAGTTATTTCAAAAATATTTATAAAAAAATTCAAACTTTAATCAAACTAATCTAATTGGTCTTGAGCTTACTATATATATTTTTAAGAGAACCTTAAACTCAAAATTTAGAGTTCGAATGCACTAAACCTAAACTCAAACTCGAACTCAATATTATACTAATTTGGCTCGACTTACACACCTAGTGCGGAACCTTTTTTCTTCTTATACATAAAAGAGGTATGAACACTAAATAAAATCCTGTAAAATAATAAATAGTTTCATTTGTTAAATTGATTACTACTTGCCACTCAAAATTGCATATATGCTTAAACAGCGATCGTAAAGTACAGAGGAATACGGTACACTGATTAATAAAAAAGAAAGTCTGCAAGTGATTAAACACTGTCCACATTTACAGCTATATCACGTTTGGCACACAAAAAATGAACCAAGATAAAATCACAAGTCTAGATTTCATTCTAATATTTGAAAGTATATTTAAAAACTTGAATCATGATTCTATTCTAATTAATTAAAATTACTTTTTTAACTTTAAAAGAAATTATAATATATAATAATTAAAGATATTTTTAATAAATAATTTTATTTGAACATTTAATATCATTATATCTATTCCATTACGTAAAAATCTCTAAACATAAAAAATATTCATTCCATTCCATTCCAATCCATTTAATTTCATTCCAGATCATTCATTCATACAAAATATGAAATAAAAATTGAATTCAATGTATGAACACTCGATCTGATTGTACGACAAATTTGCTTAATTATGTTTATTTGAGTCAAACGACTTTTTTAAAAGGAAAATCAACACATTAATAAGAATAAGTAAGAAAAGCAATATGATCATGAAACTAGGAAAAAGAGGGAGGAACCAAAGGCACCTTCATTCATAGCTATCTTATAGACATGTTTATACCCGCCTGATCAGACGAGAAAAAGTATAACGTTGGTCTCCAACGTAACAAGGTCAGACCTCAAAACCTGCAAGAGAACATGAATTCCCCCACCCCCAAAATAAAAAATCACTCTGAACAATCTACATCACATATGAATACATGCCTACTATTATCAAAACACTATACCCATCTTGATCTACTGCAACCCCGTTCCTTCAAACGTTGACTTCGGATTCGACAGAAAATTCTTACACGATACATAGGCAGCAATAGGCCAATAATCAAACGCGCTTTCCAGCACACATACATCTAGCTGACATAGGACAAATTGAAGGATATGGAGCCGAAATACCTCCATTCCCAGAAATTTTCTGGCAATACCTAAATTCCTTTCATGTAGGATAACAAAGCCTATCCTTCAATGTTGTCCAGATGAGGGATTTCTCGTTGCACCAGGGGGTGCAGTTGGCATTGGAAAATTGAAACCGCCAGGAACTTGTGGGGCTTCCACATATGGACTCTAAAATGTTCAATTGCAAGATAGGAAATAATCAGACAATGCATCAAATATTAGAGCAGACTCTTCACATAAATCATAAATGAAAAACAGATGAGTTGCCGAACCACACGCATGGGAATTTTTGATCCCTTCTCCAACCCAAAAAGAGAGAGAGAAGGGGAAAAAAAAAAGAAGAAGAAGAAGAAGCTGCATAGGCTATTTATATGGCCCTTCTATTACGGTCCTCTGAGCAAGAGAGTCCTTTCAGACAGATAGACAATATTTATGATTTATGTGAAGAGTCCACTCTAAACATCAGATTATTATAATCAGAAGCTCCTGAAATTCCCATAGATTCATTTCTTCAGTTTTACCAAATATACAATATTTCTATCTTCTTCTTTTTTGTTTTTTTTTTGTCCTCAAAGTTTCATTAGTATATCAGGGGTCATAGTACAGCAAGTTCATTCAATAAGTTGTTGGCCTCTTGTTCACAGACATATTTCTAATCATTACCTGTCACACATAAACATGCATTAATCTTTGAGCAAAAGGACAGACCAACTTAAAAATTCTAAGGTCAGTTGTCCCTAACGTACCTAACAAGTCGTCTAATGCACTCTCTAAAATTATTTCAAGATCAGTCTACATAAGATAACGAATACTTGATTTTTGTCCCCTTCAATGTTGTTTTCCATATTCAAAGCATTTGATAATTTATATGTAAGCCTACCCGAATAAGGCTAAAAATTAGGAGTGAAGAGTTTGTTGATAAGGCAAATTTACCGTAGATACATATGGACTATATACTGGCTCATCAGATGAAAATTTTGGTGAGGAATCAGGAGATCGAGAATCATAACTTGAATTGCTCCCATTCAATTTCTCCGTGAGCAAATCACCTTCATTTCCATTCGATTTGACTTTCTATAACAAAAGCAAGTTTCAAAAGGTGAGGGAAATTAATGACAGGAGTAAATATAGCCACGCAACACATTGGCACCTTGGTTGGCAAACTACCTGGAAAATTTTACCAAGTGTCTTCAAACCCTTTGCTCGTGCACGTAGTTCTTCCTTCTTAACACTAGGATCTTGAAGGACCTGAAAGGAAGTATGCAAATTACTTGAGCATCGAAGTAGAGAAGAGAAAGCAGCGGCAAACTAAGAAATTGTGTTCTAACCATTTGACACACGCGCGAAAGGGTTGCTTCAATATCAGCAACATTAAGTTTCCAAAGTGAATCAATCATCAATTTCTTGTGAGATTGCAGGTACTCTTCAAGCTCTTCCTCTGTATAATTTCCTTCCTGACTGAGTTGCTTTTTCATATCCTCTTGGAGCTGGATCAACGCAATGGCACCTATAGCAACAGGAAAGGCAAATGATTAATTTGCCTCATTAAATCTATTCAAGCACCAACTTGCTTGTAAAACAAATAGTCATTACTCCTCATCTTAGCCAATGGTTTCCATTTTTCCATAGGAACCAAAGGCATGCATAGCAACATCATAAACCAAGTTGACAATACTAAAGAATTGCTAGAAAATGGATGATACTGTTCAATGCTGGAAACCAAATCTTAGGTATTGTCCATGTATAGCTGATATAGGCCATGTATATGACACTTGATGAGAGCCAAAGAAAAAGAGAGAGAGATAAAAAAGTAAAGAAAAGGGAAAAAGGAAAAAATAATCAAAATAGATGACCACAACCTTAGTGTAACATGCCTTTCATTTTACATTTAGGAAACCTAATGACATATTCCTGATTGAAACACAAAGAAGGAAACATCCACAGACCTGTTGCTGCAGTCACTTGAGACTTAATGAAATGACCTTTATTTCTAAACCACTCAGCAATGAAGGGCATGCCCAAGTATTTGGCTTTTTTCCCAAGCTCCTTAGCTGCCTGTCGCACATAGATGTACCCGATTGTGTTCAACATATCAACTCCATAAGCTGCAGACAGAACCCACGAAGAATTGATTAGAGAGTCATGTCCACAGCACTATTGAGACACAAAAGAAGGAGAATGGAGATAAGCAAACAATGGCACTAACAGTCACACTTTCAATTCTAAATGAACAATTCATAACATCTTTGCTACAAGACAAATTAGCAGAAGCAAAAACCATCTATTCAAAAAGCATGAAGAACCAAAGCCTATTCTAGAGGAAATTTTTTGATTGCAAAGACAAGATCTGCTGATTGTCCAAGTTTTGGCCACATATTTGAAATCTAGCATTTTGAATGCAAATGATCAAAAAAATCTGTGGAGAATTTTGTACAGTGAAAAAAAAAAAGGGGAAGAAAGAAAGAAAGCTCTTTACATCAACTAAAGGAGGTAGATCCAAATGTAATTAGAGGATGGCGAATTTCCATCAAATTATCTTAAATGCTTAATGCTGCTCTTTATTAGCCTCGGGCATTTGACATAATATTCTCTAATTTCTTCATTCCTGCAATTGCACTTACATTTTGCTCACTTCTTTGCTTGTTGTACTTCATAATAAAGAGCATTTCATATGGTACATTTGAAACATCTAGCCAAATATAGAACAGGGCAATTGCACAACCACTTTCATAGCCTCTTGTTCTGCTGACATGTCCAGGTGAAAAATCAATTCAGAGAAATATTTTGATGTGTCTGGATGCAAATTCTTAAGGCAAGGATCATAAATGTCATTCAGAACATTGCAAAGAAAAAATTATAATGGGAGAGAGGCAGTCACCTGCATTAGAAAGCCTCGTCACTTCAGCTTCAGCATGATGAACAAACTCGTCTTCATTTCCTTGAACGTACAGGTGCAGTTTATTTTTCAATATTTGTGCAAGTTTTTCTTCTCTCTCCTTCTGAACAGTCTGCAATAGGCAAGAGTCTCCAGAAAGTTGTTGACAAAATTTCTAAAAGACACTTAAGATCAAAATAGAAAGAAACTATCCACATGGTTATGAGAGATGAACAATATACTGGGTATCCACAAAATAATTTGGATCACCGCACTTTCAAAGCCTATTTATAAACAGAATTTCTGAGTTCCAAAAGATGAATTCATGTATTTACTAAACAAAAACCAGTCATCTAAGGTTCCAACATGTAGTCGTGGTTGAGTGCTTGTGCTCTTAGTCAAGGGTATGGGTTTCTATTCATAGTAACTACTTAAAAATTTAATGCAAGTATTTTAGATAAGAACAAACTACTGCACTGATAAATAGCAAATGGGATATAGATTGGCAGACTCATTTAGCAAATTGTCTTGTATTTACTGAAAGGGAAAATCTATTTAATAATTGTCAATCTGACAAGATGAAGAAATTTGAATAACTTGTCTTCCAACGTAAAGTGATCACATCACTTGGACGGTAGCACTCCCCACATACCAACCCACACACCCTATCTAAAACCCTAGGGAAGTTCCATAATTAAGCTGACACAGAGGAATTAGATTGCGAGTATATGGAGAAGAATCTTGGAAACTAAATAAACTCACAGCAAAGCCATACCCTCATTTTCTCTTGCACTTTCTTAGCATCAAATTGTTCCCCTTCGGTGAATAGGTCGAGGGAAGCCATTGATGCCATGGCAAGCTGCCCTATATAATCCTCAAAAAGCTCACTACCAAATAGCATCGCAAATATAGCAGCAGGATCAATAATTGCATCCCTGCAGGAAAAACCAGAGAATCAAGAACACACAAAAGCTGACAGTACTCAGAGGAAGCATAAGAGGAGAAAGCAAAATAAGATAGCAGATGCTAAAAGCACTATAAGAAAGAAAATATACGTCGAGACTCCTGATTTTCCCTGAACATCATATGCCTGTCTTTGTGCAGGATCACTTAATACTTGATAAGCCTCTCCAAGAACCTGGTTAGAGCAGAGATAATCATTGAATGCCAGCCTCTTCCCATAAAAAGGTTAAACAAAACTCCAATAGCGGTCATTGAAGACATTGGTTCTTAAACTAAGTCTCAAAGTTGCACCTACATTATCCCAACCAAGTCAACAACATTATAGCCATTAACTTGATACACAGATAAGGAAAGTATATTTTCATAACATTTTAGGCAAAAAGGTTTTGATCAATATAAGCTCAAAGTCTGGCCAAAAAATAAATAAATAAATAAAATACAAGCTCAAATATAGTCTTCTTAACGTAATTGGCAAATGAGAAATGAATCATATGAACTGGTCAAAATCAATAACAACAATGGCCTCCAAGCAGAGGCACAAATTAAAAAAAGCTATTAAATCCTCACTCCTCAATGCAATTGGGTATCTATCCAAACTCAAGTAAAAGCTTCAGGAACAAAAGCAACAGTTAATAAGCAGGCATTTCTACTATATAATAACAAAGTTACCATTCAGAAGTTCAGGTAAGCTACATATTATAGTTCTCTATTATTTTCACTTCCATTTTTGCCTATGAAATATAAATGTTTTAAGCCTTTCAACTCTTAAGTTTCTTTACACACAGCAAACACGGATGAAGCAGTTAACGGAAAGATAATCCTTTATTGCAATAGTAGTATTTTGGGGGAGAAGATATGCATATAGAATTTCTCTGGCAGATACTAAAAACGAAATCTTGCCTGAAACTTCTCCGCTGCATTAGGGTCATTCTGGTTTTTATCTGGATGAACCTGACGTGCCTGCAAACCAAATATATCCAAATATAAACTCTGCAAACACATGGAAAAGGGGAAAAAAACACAAATTCTCCTGGTCAAACCCAGAAACATGCAAGCAAGATCCACAGCACGATGGTCAATCAAACCCGACTTTTTCCCTAAATAGTAGTTCCCCAACCAGACTTGGTAACTCAAGCCCGAGAACTTATAGACTCAGAGAATGTGTCTCGCCAGCTAATCTGCGCTTCGTAATCAATCAAATCAAACTAAAAGTGAGCAAGCTACGGCAGGAGACCGACGACAAACAAGCTCGAAGCATATAAACTAATTCTTTCTAACAGATTCACATTAGGCTCACTTAATTAAGCTATGATATGATATCGATCACTAAAATATTAAATACTAACTGATTAATCAGCTTGCTGGTCCATAATATACCATGAAGTACGGAGTAAGCAACCATTAAGTTTAGGAAAAGGCCAAAACCCTTCCTTTTATTTTATTTCTTTCAATAATTTCACTCAAAATTTCCAAGTCAACACTCGAACAGCTGTAGATCAAAACAAGGGAGGGGGTGGAAAAAGCAAAACCCTTACTTCAAATTGCACTACAAAAGCAACATCAATCAATAATTAAACCTAATATAAGTCAATTATTGAACACTAAGAATCGGATCTAAAAAATCAATCAATTCAAAGTCCCTTGTTTCAAGGAACTGATTGATTGACTTTGCTCAAAAATTAGGGTTTTGGATTGGGATAGAACAATGATACTAATAATAATGATAATGATTAGTGTTGTACCTTGATGTAATAAGCTTTTTTTATCTCAGCTTCTGTTGCGGAAGGGCTGACTCCAAGAACATCGTAGTATTCTGTCTCTTTCACCATGACAGTTTCTGTTTTTTTTTTTTTTTTCCTTTTTGGTGGTTGAAGGTTTTGGATATGGCGGAACTGGGAGGTTTTGGACAGTGTAGAGAGAGAGAGAGAGAGAGAGATTCAACGCTCGGTGTATACAAGGCACCTCTTCCGAGGTAAGGCTTAAAATTTCCTCTTTTGAACAGAACGTATCGTATTATTGTAAGAGATTCCTTCATTATTTATTTTACTTTTTTATAAATTTAAATTATTAAATTCACAAATGATCGAAATATAAAATAATATAAATTGAGAATGATATGAAAAAAAGAGATTGGTTTTGTAAAAATAACAACAAAACATAAGAAAATCTTATTATAATATATAATTTTATAAATTATTCTATAGTCACATCTTTTGAATTTATTATATTATTTCAATGTAATCTTATCATACTATTTTAATTTAACTTATTTAAAATAATATTACTTAATATTAAACTTTTTCAACAATACCACTTTATTATTAATTTTTTTCGCCACTTTTTTTTGTAAAACCATTTATTTTATTCTTTTCTTAATGCCTTTGTTTCTTTTTCATAAAACCAATACTTATAAAAAGATTTTACCATCCTATCCTCAATTTTGACATGATCAATCCTACTCTTTATCTTACTATTTATTTATATTTTTTAAAATTTGAATTATTGAATTTACAATTTATTCAATTATTTAAAATTAAAAAAATTATAAATCATTAAAAAGATAGAGGACGAAACAAATTCTATAAAAATTCATTATAGAACCATAGAAAAATCTAATACTTCTACTCTCTTCTTAAAAACATACTCTCTTTTCCATTTCTCTCTTCCTTGATACTTCTGTATTAAATTTGCATATTTGCTTTTGTGACTCTTCTATGTCCAATCTTAATAACGAAAGTTTGTCTTCTTTCTTGATACCTATATGTCATTATATTTAAGGCCATCAATGTGATAATATTTATGTCCATCATTATATGTTTTTTGGTATTAAATTATGTCTAAATTACATTTACAATTTACAAAAATTATATAGAAATCATAATTTTTCAACTATCTACATATATAATGAATTTAGACATACTATCCATTAGTATATAATATGTATAAGTGGGAATGTAATAAATAATTTATATTTGTATAAGATTTCTAGCTTCGCGATCTATTATAATCTATTCATATAGTAACATAGTTGAGATTTTATTAACTATATTTTTATGCAAAAGTTCTACTTTTTATGTTGTTGATAAGTAGAATTATTGAATATTAGATTTTTTAGATATCTTTTATATAAATACTTGAAAACCATCTTTCCATTTATATATTTTTATTAATTATAAGATTTGGGAATTTAAAATACATTGTTTTTTACTAATATTTATTTATTTGGTAACAATAGATATATAGCTTATTACTGTATCCTTTCACATTTAATATGAAAAGGGTCTTTCTTTTTTTTTTTTTCCTTATTTTGTTTTTTAATGGCCTTTGAATTCCTTCTTGCCACACTTGAGCTTTTATCATTTATATATCATTACAATGCACCTTTTCACATATTATCGTTTTATATCTATGAATACAGTAAATTTTTTAGTTATGACCTTTTAATGAAATCAAAAGAAAATATCCTTGAAAAAGAATAATCAAATAGATTTTATCCTTGCCCATTGCACCATTTTCATTTTCTTTTTATTTTGCTTCCACTTAAACCATTGTTATTAATTTTTTTAAGTTGTTGAAAATGATAAAAAGTTCTTTCACGACAAAAAGAGAATTTTACTATTCTATAATTTCACCTATAATATTAGTTTACCTAATTTATAATAGGCGCTCTTAAGCCTTAACCAATATATCCCTTAATTATATATTGCTTTAAAACTAACGATATTACATATATTTGGGAATAAACTTGACTTCAGTTTCCTTCTTGTAATTTTAATAATGTATGTCATCAACATCTTATATGCAATAATTTAAAAAGTAAGTAAAAACATTTACTCTAATTGTGAAATTAGTTTATTAGTATGGATAAGAAAATCCCTTTACTATTAAAACTTAACATAAGGTATTCAAATTATAACTATCTTCTCAATAAAAAGTAAAGAAAACTTATTTTCTATAAAAATTTCACATGTATTTTCTAAGACTGATTATGTATATGTTATATTAATATCTATGTTTTTTCTATTTGATTTCTAAATAATTTAGTACTCGGATGTACAATCCTTCTTTGGACTTTCCACTCATGAGTAGTTAAAAGTTGATAAATAATTAAATCAATGCACTCTCATAATCTTTCAAATAAAAAGTCATTTTTAGATAAATTATGATAATTTTTTACATAAATCATTACTTTCATAAAATAAAATTCGTGCATTACGCGAGGTTTTAACTAGTTCCTTGTAGTTTAACTATTACTATTTTTCCTTTTCAGGAAAATTCATAAGAAAGCAAAAAGATGAATCCAATTATTCAAATAGGAAAGCTATTCAATTGGATCTTTTTATCATCATATAGATTTTGTTATTGATATTTTATGAGAAATAGTAGTAATTTTTTTTCTAATAGCAAGAAATAGTAGAGTTTGAATTCTATAAAATTATAACCAAACATGTTTTGTGAGGATATTTTTCAATCTTTCTTTTTTACGTATAATTAGGAAAACTTTAGAATTAATAAATATTGTTAACGTTATTAATAGTTTTTAGTAGTAATTTGTGTAAATGGTATCTAATGTCTATGGTTGGTTTTTGGACATTATAGAATATGTTTATAAAAATGGTGAAAATAATTTTTACTTTAAAAATAGTGAATCATTTTGCTAGTTGTAGGTTAATTTTTTCGACCATCGTAATGATTGTGAAGTAAAATCAAATACCATCATCGTTTTCTATTGCTAGTTGTTGCCGAATGTTATTAGTACATGCAACTAATTAAGGTTATTGCAGCAATATTTTTGTAATGATATTTAAGGTTGCAATTAAAGTGGTTATGCCTCATGCAAGCAAAGTGGAAATGACATGTAGTGAGATAACTAGCAGAAAATGACATGAGGAATGACAGAGAGGATGAATGGATAGTCAACCAGTCTAGTGTCTAGACCGTCTCAAACGCACAAATGGCAAATTAGAGAGCCTAGGAAACTTGAGTGTGAGTCTTTTAGTTTGAGCGATCGACATTTTTATTTATCTAAATTGTTTGTTTGATCTTTTAAAGCAAAGATTACACAATAGAATACCATTTTTTTAAATCTCTAGAATTATCACAAATGAAGAGAAATTGTCAAATGAGCTTATAAGCGAAAATATAATAGAATCATGTTAGTGAAGGATGAACCATCCTGAAGCTCATGGTGTATATCATGGAAATATTTCTACATGGTTTGTTGTGTATTTACTACACAATATGCATGACATCACAAAAAATAGTTGGAAATGCCCCTACCGTTAGAATAGTAAACTCTAACCATTATGTTATCAACATTATTCCACCATCTTTGGATGCCAAGAGGGTGTCTTCATTTAGTTTATCAAAATGGAAAATTTGATAATACGTCACTGTTGATGCAATGTATTCCAAATTATTAGGGTAAAGTTTTCGTTTTTCCTTTTCTTTTTTAAAAAATAGTTCACTTCAAAAACATCCTTTACATTTTGAGTCAAATCAACTGGCAACCTAAATGATCGATTGAGTGATAACGAAATTGAATAGTGTGTTATCTAGGATATAAAAGAGCTTTGAGAAACTAGGTGGTGTATTGGGAAATGTCACCTTAGAATAAGACAAGTCTGTTATATATCAATTTCAGTTGAGAAGGATTACAATTAACAAACTTACAGTATTGATAGTCTGCAAATTGGACATGAGCAATGCATATTTATCTGGCTATTCTATGCTAATGAAATTGCTTCTCTCAACTTCATACTATTCAAAACTCCTTTACAATTTACCGCAACCTCCTTCGCTTAAACTTTCGAGCTTCCCTATGTTCCCATCTAAGTTTCTTAGATTGATGGTGTCTGGAGCTCTTACGTATCGAGGAACTTCCCCTTACATGGAAAGAGACTTGCCTAGCCTTCAACTTTAGATGATGATGACGACCGTGTTCATTGGAATTAGAAATGGTTCTTTTGAAGTGATCGTGTCTAGCTGACTTTCTTTTTTTACTGTGGCTAAAGCGGCGATAAGTCTCTGAAAAATCACTTCGATCACCTGGCCTGTATCCTACTTCAAGATCTTGAAGGTGATGCCAGTGTCGGTGCACCAGCTTTGTGTTTGTTATCTTATGGCACAAAAAACACGACATATCCCATAACGCAAACCAGTATGTCTCACATGCAGCCCAACAAATCTTACAAAGGCTTCCGACAATACACTGGCAAATGCCCAACTTGAATAGTAGGTAGAAGGACAATAAAACTGCAATCATTTCAAGAAAAACACCAGCTTAAAAGTTCTGGAAAATATTTAGTTATTTTCCCAAGAAAGATAGCATCCAAAGACTTCAACATTTCCAAATTCACACATTGGGAAAACATTCTTAAGTGGATAGCAAATTGCACAATGCTTGACATGAGTATAAACTTAGATGTTTTCTACCTATCAGATTACATCCTTTTTGTATCTTATGTGATCTTCTAATGTCATGCATTGCATATCATAGCTTATATCATTTTGCCTCTTATGTGATCTTCTAATATCATGCATTGCATGTCCTATCCTATTTAACTAGCCTATCTATACTTTTAACCTGAAGTTTCTAGCTTGGCCTATTATCAAATCCTTTTTTAAAACATAAGGTGATTGGCATTCCCTACTCTCTTGCAATACGATCCTCTCAACTGTTCAATTAACTAAACAACAACGACAATATTGTATGACTTCTCATAACGCTTAAACAATACATATAATTCAAAAAAACTATATATATACTAACATGTATTTTCTTTGGGAAACAAGCTCGATTGCCTTCTGCACTTTCATTGTACATTTTACATAAACATGTCGTAGTAAAGAAGCACAAAAATTCAAAAAAAGAAGGCATAATTCTTCGATCATAAGGAAAACAAACAATATTCAACAACTAAGTAACAAAATTATAATGAAAGTTCTGCTAGAAAATATTGCTAATTAACGTACCGTTTATTTCATTATGCAATCGGACTTTAGAGGCTCTGTTGTTGTTCAGTATTACAAAATTAATAAATAAAAATGCCAAAAACAAGCCTTAAATCCAAGCAATATCGCAGAACACAGAATTCTCCTAAGAAGGAGCGGAACTTCACTACATTCTTGCGGGATGCTACTTACTCAGAGTTTCACATAATGGAGACGAGACACGCGGTAGTTTTATCGGAGAAACTCAGACGGACTAGAGAGAAAGAGGGAAATGTGGTTATAAAGGAGAACCTGCTTTAGGCGAGGGAACGAGAATATTTGCCGGAAAGAGAGATTTCATGGTAGCGAAAAGGTGGTTTACTCGAGAGGAAAGAGGGAGAGAGAGAGAGAGAGTGAAAAACTTTAGGAGGGTGGGAGAAAAAGAAAACTCATAAGATAAGTGAGAGAGAGAGAGAGGACAAAAAGGGTTTTGTAATCGGTGATTACTAATGTTATGAAAGAAAATTATAGCATCTCATCTTTTATTTTTTGATAGAATCGATCTTATTAATTATTTTATTATTTATTTTTATATTTTTAAATTTAAATCATTCAATTCACAATATATTCAATAATTTAGATTTAAAAATAATTATATCAAATGTGAAATAGATAATAGTACGATCCCAAATAAAAAAAAAATTGAATTGTAGAAAAATCCAATTATAAAGGTTGAGAGAAACATTTGCAAACATAATAGAATTGACTAGATTCAGACATTGTAGTTGAGAGGAGTTTTAATCCACTATTAAACTAAAATTAATTAAAAAAAACTGACCAAAAGAAAATTGAAAAAAAAATGTTATAATAAAGATCCAAACCATTGCAAAAGAAGATTTAGACTTTTGGATTGTGCGAAAGATCTTATTAGCTCCATATCATTGCAAACTACAAATGCAATTTTGTGACATTTATATAATGTCGAATTTTATAATAATGATATTCATTTTGTTGCAATTGATTTTGCAGCAATAATGTATCGTCACAAAATCCCGTCTTTAAGATATGAATTTGTCACAATATATTTATGTTGCAATTATAAAATACGATATTAATATATAGCAAAAATATGATTTTGCAACAATATACATATATTGTAATTGTAACATGCAATATTTTTATATTGTGATAGAGTCGCATCTAAATAGCAATTTTATGATGATATTTATGTAATTTTTTTTATATGATTTGTATTTTTGTAATTTTTTTTAAAGATTTGTAGACATATAATACACCAGGCAAAATCATATATATATATACACATAATTTTAGAAACTTGTATACGAGACTACTTTATACAAATGATAGCACTTTTAGAATAGCTATAACCATTGTATAACTTAATAAAATATGTGTGGCTATAATACAATGAAATATTATGAAATCATTTGATGAAAATTATCATGTATTAATTTATTATACTTTATTTGATTAAATAATAATATTTCTTTATATTTATCATTATAAACAGATATATAAATATTTTAATCATAACAGATTTTTTACTTCTACTAATAAATATACTTTTTAACTTATATGGGCATTACTTTTGTCTAAGATGTATTAAAGGTCAAAGGAAACAGATTCTCAATCTTCATATATAAATATAATATAGCTCTTGTTTAGCAACTAAATGAATAAATGTTATAAATACAATTTTTTTGCGAGATGTAAATAATTAGTACTGCTGAGTAAAGGGGTAAATAAAACAACAAAAATAAATTATAAATATGTCAATATAAATAATATTTAGCCATATATTTACTATATTGAATAATAAGAGGTAACTTTTTTTTTTCGAATGCTTTTATTATTTATTAGCCCGTTTGCTATTCTCTGGACGTCCATTACCATCTACCAGTACCAGCAGTATGGGAGCAGTTTAAAAGATTTTCGCATAATTTTTTTTTTTTCTTAAAAACATAACTCTTATCTACATCACTTGTTTATAGAAATTTAAAATGCCATTGTTTCGAAGGAAACGTATATTTTTCTTGGTCTCTTGGTATTTACAATAATGGAAACTCTATAATGGCTAAATCATACTATAATAGAAGATGATGATGCTAAAAGTTTGAACGGATACCTATTATCATAATTGTAGGAACTTATCATTACATCCCAGTGTTTTAAAAAGCTTTTTTCAAATATTTTTTATTGTTTTATTTTGATAGGATTAGCCCTATCTATTATCTCATCATTAATTTTTATATTTTAAATTTAAAGCATTGAATTCACAAATTATTTAATGATTCAGATATAAAAGTAATTAAATCAATGATGAAAAAGATAGCAGTACCATAAAAAAAAAATAAGATCATAAAAAATCCCTTATATTATATCTCTTTTGTAGTAATCTCATGTGTTAAAATTTTTGGTGGTTTTTAAGGATAAATATGGTAATAAACAAATACAACATAAAAGAAAAAATAACTAAACGGTATAATTTTACTCATTATCTTGATAGAACCCATACAATCCTTCATCTCACATTTAATTTATATCACATAAATCTAATCCATTAAAAATATAATTAATTTAATGATTTAAATTTAATGAATATGAAATAAAAAATAAGATGGAGGATTCAACTAATCCTATCAAAATGATGGAATAATAATCCCACAAATCTATACAAACGAACAAGAATTATTTGGGCTTTGATACATGTACGAAATATTTTTTTATCTATATATGCAAACTCATTTTAACCAACAGGAATTTCGGAAGAAGTTTTAGATGGCAAAATACTACAAGTCAATTCCGGTGAAGATATTCATTGGACGAAATATTGAATTATTTGAGCAAGTTGGAAAGAAAAGACGAAGAAAGTCCATAACTGAAAAGTCATAAAATAAAAAAATAAAAAAGCAACCGTGATGGGTATTTATAGATTCTTGTTCAAAATTTATATAAAAAAGATTTTATGGCACATTTGGTTAATTTAATATAAAAATATAATAGAATAATTATTCTTCTTCTATAAACTTATTCCCCTTCTATATTTAATTAGCAAAATAACTACTTTATAAAATTATTATTACTATGAAATAAGAAATTATAATTCCTTTACAGCACTAGTAGAAATAAGTACTTTATTTTCCTATCATATTTCTATATCTATCAATAATAGCCATTAGTTCTATATTTAATTCGTTAAAAACCACAATTTATTCGTATATTATTTCATTTTGTGTGTCATTAATCTCTTATGCACTAAACTTTTTTTCCTTTCAAAACATATAACTAATAACTAATATATTAAAAACTAAGGTGAGATAGATTACGAAATTAATTCCATAAAAATTAAGGATCAATCAAGAAAAATCCTAAAAAATATGAAGGATTTTTTAATTCTATAATAGGTACCCGACACACCCGTCTAAAGGAAACAGGATCAAAATTCAGAGGTCCGATGGAAGATTCCTCCCCTTCAAAAGTCGCGTTGTACGAAACGGTGGCGGATTCGTTCCATGCCTACTTAACGCGCTTAAGCAAACGTAACGTCATTGAATGAATGAATGGTCTTGTTCATGAGTCATGACTAGTGCATGTTGCGTCGTGCCTTGCGTGGCGTCGTTTCGTGTCTTGCGTGGAAGGATTACGAGGGAATTCGAAGTCAAACTATAAAATGGAGAATGAGGATAAATGATGCAACCAACACATGCTTTTCCTTTTCTCTCTCTCTCTCTCTCTCTCTCTAATTGGATCCATAGAATGGCGAATGAGGAATTTGTACCTCACCCATGAAGTAATAGTCGGATTTGATCATTAACTCTAACGCGAAATAACATGGCGTTGGATAAGGTGATAAATAGATCAATGGAAAGCAATTTTAAGCTTTGTCCTTCTTAAACACATTTACAAAGTATACCTTATTTAGATTCTAACCTTACTTGTTATCTGACTTAGTCATAATATGTTGTTGTATATTTGCATCACTAAAGATACATGCCATAAATTTTTGTTTAAGTTGACTATAAATTTTTTGTTCAAATCTTTGGCAAAAAAAAAAAAAAGGAAAAGAAAAGAAAAAGAAAAAAAAGTTAGTCAAAGACTTTCAAAGTCTAATTCAATATTTGAATTGTTGAGTTCTCATACTTTTATTGAACTTGTCTATACGTTATAATTAAAAATTTAATGCTATTATTGCAAACATGATTATATTTTTTAAAATATTGTTTTCCATTATAAGTGTTTATTGAATTGAAGACATTAATAAAAACATATTTTTTTATCCTTTTAGCTAAGCTTTGGGGACTGTTTTATAACTTAGATTTATAAACAAATTGAAATTGAAAAATATTGAAATTCAAATATGTTGACAAAGTACTTTGAACATAGGCTACTTAAGCCCAGCCAAATTTGACATGCCTCATGACCTAAGGTTCATTCATATGGACCTAAGCCTTTAGAATGAGCATAATAAGGATAAAATAACCACGTCCTAAATAAGTAAGACATGTTGGGCATAACGACTCTACTCCCCTATACTTGCCAGAAAAGATCTCTCCTACCAACTAACAGTTTCACTCCACTATAAATACCAAATCACTACCCAACAGTAAATCTCTCTATAATCTACATACTAAGCCTGCGTATTACCCTAAAGTATTCTATACTCTCAAAAGCCCACTACTAACTTAAGCATTGAAGTGGCCACATTGGACAACCCCCGGTGTCTCCTCACTGCATGTTGTTTTGCAGGTCCTATATGTACAGAATCCAAATGATTACCAGCAAGAACTTTAAAATGACATTTAGCACCGTCTGTCGAAAATTGAATTCCTACACCTAAAACCTCAAACACATTAAACATATACTCCACAAGCAATCCTTTTGACATCATGTCTCAACGCGAGGAGTAAGAAAATCAATAGTTGTTAAATAACTAACTTGGAAGCAATCAGCCCCTCCCAAAGGTTATGATAAGGAGTGCATGGAACGCCAGGCTGAAGAGCATGCTGCGCAAAACAAGGTACTTTGTGCTTACCTAGATGAAGTAAAGCGGCCTAGTACATAAACTCACTACCCTGAAGCTTCAAATGCTTGCATAAGGTGGAACAACATCCAATAGCAATAATAGAATGGCAAGGATTAGCAACCTGATCTGCCATTACAATAGTAGCCAGCAAAGTCTATGGCTACTTGCGATCGAGCTCTAGCTGGCAACTTATAAGAAATGCAGGATCATTCGGCTACATGACGAGCTCACCCAACAAACGATGTTAACCTAAACGAGCTCCGTACTATGGTAAGGCAGCTCTTCGAACAACAGGGGAACAAGCCTACTGACGACAGTGGGTTAGTCACCAGTAATAAGACCTTCTTCACCAAGAGTATTCAGGATGAAGTATTACCCCTTAATGGCAAATTTTCGTCTTTGGACTAGTATAATGGTACAGGTAACCCTAACAACCATGTTCTCCACTTCCGTACCCTTATGAACCTTCACGGTCATAAGGATGCCATAATGTGCAAAGTCTTCCCAAGTAATCTAAGGAAGGCAACTCAAACATAGTTTAACTACCTCCTTGACAATTCCATCAACTCCTTTGATGAGCTGGAACGGAGGTTCAATCTCTATTTCGAGGCTAGTAAGCCCTCGTCCAAGGACACATCATCCTTATACCTAGTAATATAGGGTGAAGGTAAATCCTTGCACGATTACATGGCCTAGTTCAACAACACCATAGTCAAGATCCCTCAACTGGATAAAGGAGTCGTTGTCTATGTTACCTAGCTTGGCATCTGACTTTCGAGAGATTTCTTCTAATCACTTGCGAAAAGCAAATCGAAAACCCTAGCTAACTTCCAAAACAAAGCTTAGAAGTACATCGATTAGGAAGACAACATTCGCGCCAAGTGCGATATCGACTGAGAAAGGTCGGGCAAAAAGTAAGACAAGGAAAAATTGTCCATAAAGGATTGCCTCAACAATAAGATGTTGAGCAAACTAGAAGGGGAGAGCTCTCGGAAAAAGAAGCGTCGAGCTGAGCACTACCCATTGCCCCCTCCCATTTATAGCTAGTACATGCTCTTGAATAAGTTTATTCCAAAGTGAAGCATCAGAACTTGCTCCAGAGGCCACAAAAAATGCGGAGGAACCCTAGTAGTCGGAACTCTAACAAATACTATTAGTTCTACGATAACCGTAGGCACATCACCAAAGAGTGCTTCCAGTTGAAGAATGCTGTCGAATACGCCATTGAATGCAGTTTCTTCAACTAGTATGTAGCTCATCGAAGGAATGACAACCGTTCGGACGATGATGAAGATAGGGCACCTTAGAAGCAACGAACCAAGACTGCCCATGCGAAGCAGAATAATGACCGCCACAACAATCGCTTCCCTAATGGTGTCATTAATGTTATCATAGGAGGGGTGATACCTTGGAAGCCGATCGAACACTAGGAGCTCGGTTAACGCCCCATCAGAGGTGCTGGCCGTAAGGGAGAAGAAATAGAAGTTAAACACTTTCATCTCCTTCTCCGATGATGACCTTGAAGGGGTTGACACACTCCATCAAGACGCCTTGTTGATAAAGACGAAGATCTCAAAATTTGAAGTCTTGAAGATTATGGTGGATACTGGTAGCTTCACCGATATACTCTTCCTCCATACTTATAAGAGGATGAGGAAGAAACTGCCGGTCAAAATGAAGCTGTACCACCATAATCTCATCAGATTCAACGAAAGTACCGTCTAAGCCAAGGGTATCATCACGTTAGATATGGAACTTAGCAATGACGACTATGTATTACCACGACCGGTCGAGTTCGTTGTGATTGACTGCCCTTCCTCTTATAATGCGCTCTTAGGAAGACTAAACTTAAACGTATTTGGGGTGATCACATCCTCCCTTCACTTGAAGGCTAAATTCCTAACCCCAATTAGGGTAAGAGTATGCAGATGTGATCAAAAGCTCTATACGTCAAGGCGACCAAAGGAAATGGCATCCTCACCCTAAAAACAGGCCCATAGGAGAGGTAAGCTGAGAGAGGTAGGCTAAGAGAGGCGGGCTAAGAGAGGCAAGCCTAGAGAAAAGACAGAAGACGTCCAAATTAGAAGCTCACCCAAGTAGACCACAAAAGTCAGGATTAAGACTCTAACCAAAGTAAAGGATAAAATCATCGCCCTCCTATAGGCAAATTCTGATAGGTTCGCCTGGTCAACATCAAACATACTCGAAATCTCCCCTAACTTAGCGACCTACAATCGCAACATTGACACTACAGCGTGGCCTATCAAATAGAAAAAGAGGCATTTTGCTCTACAACAGTAAGTCACAATCGAGAAGAAAGTGCAAAAACTGCTTAAAGCTGGTATTGATTAAGAAGAAGAATGGGAAGCGGCGTGTATGTATCGATTATACTAACCTCAACAAAGCCTACCCTAAAGATTATTTCCCCCTCCCTAGGATCGACTAGCTTATCGATTTTACATCAGGACATGGTCTGCTAAGCTTTATGGATGCTTTCTTAGGGTACAACCAAATAAAAATGGACTTCAAAGATGAAGTCCATACCTCCTTCATCACCAATTTATGGCACATATTGCTACACCGTGATGCCATTCGGACTAAAAAACATCAGGGCTACGTACCAGCAAATGGTGACTAAGCTCTTTAAGCCCCAAATCAGGCGAAATATGGAGGTGTACGTTGATGACATGATTGTTAAATGCCAGAAGCCAGTCAATCATTTCAAGGATCTCCAGAAAGCTTTCAATTGAATGCGCACGTATGATAAGAAGCTAAAACTCCCAAAAGTGCGTCTTTGGCATCGATTATGGTAGGTTTCTCAGATTTTTAGTCATACAGAGAGCTATTGAGGCTAACCCTGAGAAGATCATAGCCATAAGGGGAATAAAGCCTCTAACCTCAGTCCGAGACGTATAGAAGCTTACTGGCGTGGTGGCTACTGACGAGAATCAGGCTACCAGACCTCTGACTAGCATTCGAGCCCGAAGACTAAAGAAACTAGCACAACGAATCCTTCTATTCCAACCAACCCTTGCCGAAGCTAAGTACTTCCTTGCCGAAGCTAAGTACTTCCTTGCCAAGTCACCCTTCATGCCGAGCCATATGACTGCACATCTTTCCATAATGTGTCGAATTGGAGGTTACATACTAGTGCCTAAGCCGACCAATTACTTGGCATCTTCCTTGCCGAGAAGCCGAGAAAGAGAGATTTCAGATTAACTAAGCCATCCCTGCTCAAACAAGCCATCCATCTGTACCTCTTGTCCGTATCTTTAAATAACTATCTCTAATATATCGTCGCCATGTGTACACTATTATGTGCAAAATTCGTTGCACCAATGATTGTTTTTTTTTATATATTTATTTTTACTCTTTTGTATCTTGTACATTACTTTTTTAGGAAATTCCGTTTTTGTCTTTTCCTTTTTAGGCAACTTGCCCTAACTTATAGGTATAAATACCATTGTACTTGTAGCTATAAGAGATCAGATCATCCTTAATACACTTAAGTATTTTCTTCCTTGGGTAAATACTCTGTTTACTTTCAGCAATACTTTTATCCTAACCCTTGAGCATAGCTAAGTGATAAGTAATCTCACCGGATCAATTTGTGCATCATATCGAATTGTGTTGTGAGTCCTCAGAAGTTTAATTGATGCGTCATATCCTCTAGAGCTATTCGTAGGTTTTGCTTACCTTTCATTCGCCATTCATACCTTTCACACTTCTTTCCATTAGTTCTTTCGAGTTTTCCGTAAACTTAGACTCATCCAGCGACCGGCCTTATTTGTTCTTGCTCATGGTTCACACCATCTTAGTATCAAAGCGGAGGTTTTGTTTGAGTTGTTGGTTCTTCTAAAGTTCTATTCATGCTCTGTCTTACCTGTATAAAATAGAGCAAGTTATTGTATCCATTTGAGTGCTATGTTGTTAGCTGTTAATTTCTTAAAGTGATTGTTTGAGCTTTAAATCTGTGAGGAAAAATAACCGACCCAAGTATTAATGTTGGTACTGGCGATGACAGTGGAGTTATCCACTATGGACAACAGTCTCAGGAAACCCTCAAAAGCACTAACGAGAGACTTGATGAGGTAGCTAAGTTCTTAATGGATTTAACTCGAGTTGTACATGCGTTATCTTGCTGACCTACTAAGGCCACGTAGAACACCCCATAAGTTGCTCAGCCTGTTAGAGGTTAGAACCTAGCTCAACCCATTTGAGGTAGAGGAGTAGGCAGACGGGTGAGAAGGATTGATATGGCAGGCATGGGAGATAAGGAAGAAGAGGAGTATTTTGAAGAAGAGCGTGTATGAGTCCTCAGAGCATCTGACCATGTGAAGCTTTGAATTTCGAGTTTCAATGGATTTGGGAATACTGATGAATACTTGGAGAAGGTAGAGCGTGAACAAAAGGTAGAGCATATGTTTGATTACTATCAGTATAAAGATTATGAGAAGGTGAGAACTGTTGTTGTTAAGTTCTACGGATATGCCACCATGTGGTAGAAGAATTTTCAGGCCATGAGGAGATGAGAAGGATACCAAGAGATTAATACTTGGCCAGAGATGAAGAGAATACTCAAAAATAGATTCGTATCAGAAACTTATCTTCAAGATATTTTCATTCGGCTTCAAGAGCTAAGATAAGAAGGCCGAACTGTTGACGAATATGTTCAAGAATTTTAAATGCTTATGATATGTTGCGAAGTGGAGGAACTACCAGCTCAAATCATCTCAAGATTCATTATTAGGTTGAGAGGAGAAATTTGAGACATTGTGGAGCTCCAACGATTTGATACAATGGATGAAGCTGTTAGGATTGCCCAGTGAGTAGAAAGGCAAAGGAAGAGCCGACTTACAACCAGGGTGCCAACTAGCTAACCTAGACTGGTAAGTAACCTAGCTTAGTTAAGTATAGAATCAAACAGAAAGATTGATGTCTGAGCTGAGCAAAAAGGCCAACTTAATGGTGAAATACCGATCCAAACTTATGAGAAGGGGTAAGGGTCTAGTGAGAAGACGAGCCAAATCAAATATTTTAAGTGTCAAGCGTTCAAACATATGGTTGCTCAATGCCTAAACCGAAGAACAATGATCATTAAAGGAGAAGTCCCAAAGCTAGAAGTAAACAATACAGATGAAGAGCCTGAGGAAGAGGAGGTCCTTGCCGAGAAAGAATATGCCGAAAAAGAGCTAATTGAGGAGGACGTATTTGTTAAGGATTTGGACAAGTTACTCGTGGTTATCCGACACACTATGAACGTGGAACCCTCGTGAGAGGAGGAACAAAGAGAAAACTTGTTCCATACCATCTACAAGGTGAATGATCAGGTGTGTGCCCTCATCATGGATTGTGGAAGTTGCACCAATGTGGCATCAGCCGATCTTATTTCAAAACTGAAGTTCTCGACTGTTGCACATCTGAGGTCATACAAGTTGCACTGGCTGAGTGAGAAAGGAGCATTACATGTCATTCGGCTAATATTACTACCGATCACTATGGGGAATTACTTTGACCAAACTCTCTGTAACATATTGCCCATGTACGATTCCCACGTGTTGCTGGGTAGGCTGTAGTTGTTTGATAGGAGAGTTATACATGACGACTATAGGAACATATATATGTTCAAGAAGGATGACTAGAAGATCACGCTAAATCCAATGCCACTAAGAGAAGTTATTAAGTTACAAAGGAAACTTGCTCGCTGATCGAAGAAAGCTTTGGTGATGAGTAGAGCCGAGCTTCGAGAGGCCATTAATGTTGATGAACCGACCATCTTGTTGGTTAGGCAACTATTGAAAAAGAAGGAGCAGGGAGAGTTACCCTAGGAGATCAAGGAGTTATTAGATGAATATGTCGACCTATTCTCAGAACAGTTACCTGAAGGGTTTCCCCCAACTTGAGGCACAATGCACTGCATTGACTTAGTACTTGGTGTTGTACTGCCGAATAAACCAGCTTATTGGATGAATCTCGAACAGGCTTCCGAGCTCCAACGTTAAGTTAATGAGTTGTTGGAGAGAGACTATGTAAGAGAGAGTCTCAACCCTTGTACTGTGCCTACGCTTCTAGTGCCTAAGAAGGATGGAACCTGGTGAATGTGTGTAGATAGTTGAGCTACAAACAAGATCACGATCAAATACAAGTATCCAATCCTAAGGCTAGAAGACATGTTAGATGAACTTAGTGGAGCTAAGATTTTTAGCAAAATTGATCTTAAATCTGGCTACCATCAAATCTGCATGAGGCTGAGAGACTACTAAAAGACTACATTCAAGACTCGACATAGACTTTACAAATGGATAGTCATGCCTTTCGACTTGTCGAATACCCCGAGCACTTTCATAAGACTAATGAACCATGTGGTGAGACATCTCATAGGGAAGTGTGTCGTAGTGTACTTTAATGATATCTTAGTCTATAGTACCGACATGTTAAGTCACTATAAGCATCTCAAAGCAGTTCTAAATATCCTTCATGTCGAGAGACTATTCGGCAATCTAAAGAAATGTTGCTTTTGCCAATAAGAAGTGATATTTTTGGGCTATGTAATAAATGGAGGAAGCTTACGAGTCGATGCTGAAAAGATCTAAACAATTGTTAAGTAGCCGACTCCTACTACTTGTGTCGACATGAGAAGTTTCTATGGTTTGGCTTCGTTTTATAAAAGGTTCATCAGGAATTTTAGCCCCCTCGCTGTGCCATTTACTAAACTAACAAAGAAAAACACTGATTTTCGATGAGGAGAAAGGGAGGAAAGGAGCTTTGCCGAAATAAAAGAAAGGTTGACCTCCGCTCCTGTATTAGTTCTACTTGACTTTGAGAAAATCTTTGAGCTAGAGTATGACACATTAGGCGTTGGAATAAGTGTTGTCCTGATGTAGGAAGGCCAATCAATTACTTTCTACAGTGAAAAGCTCTGAGGACTGCAGCTAAACCATTCCATGTATGACAAGGAACTTTTGGTACTGATCTGAGCATTACAAGTATGGCAACACTATTTACTGTTGAGAGAATTTATCATATGTACTGACCATGAATCACTAAGGTACCTCCGAAGTCAGACTAAGTTGTCAAAGCGGCAGACGAGATGGGTTGAATTCCTTGAATAATTCAATTTTGTAATAAAGTACAAGCAGGGAAAGAGCAATGTAGTTGCAAATGCTCTTTCGAGGAAATATGCGCTTTTATCAGAACTGCAAACCAGACTATTTGGATTTGCAAGTATCAAACAACAATACTCTGAAGATCCACACTTTGAACCCATAATTTTGTGATGCATCGATGGGAGGACAGGGGACAAGTATCGTATGAAGGATGGCTACTTATTTCGAGGCGGAAAATTATGCATGTCGATTTGTTCGTTGAGGGAGTTACTAATCAGGGAAGCCCACAATGGAGGACTCTCAAGACATTTTGGAGAAAGGAAGACCTATGAACTATTAAATGGTCAATTCTTTTGGCTGAGAGTTGTCAAAAGTTGTGTTATGTACAAAAAGGCCAAGTGCTGAATCAAGCAAGGGAAAGCAATGCCCCTACTTATTCTAATGAGGCCGTGGACTGAATTAAGCATGGACTTTGTTCTCAAACTGTTGTGAACTACCCGAAGTAAAGATTTTGTAATGGTCATTGTGGATAGGTTCAGTAAGATGGCACACTTTGTGCCCTGCACCAAAACTAATGATGCTTCGACTATTGCTTCTCTCTTCTTGCAGGAGATCGTGTGAATACACGGCATGCTGAGAAGTATAGTCTCCAACAAAGACCTGAAGTTCTTGAGCCATTTCTGGAGAACTTTGTAGTGTTGACTAGGAACCAAATTACTCTTTAGTACCTCATGTTACCCTTAAACTGACGACCAAACAGAGGTGATTAATCGTACTTTAGGGTCACTACTCCGAACTGCAGTAAGTAAGAACTTGGCTGATTGGGACGTTTACTTACCAATGGTCAAGTTTGCTTATAACCGAATAATACATGACACTACTAAGCAAACTCCTTTTGAGATAGTCTATAGGTTCAATCTTGATTTACCCCTCGACTATGCCCCTGTACTAGTACCCGCGCAAAAGGACCTTGACGCATCAGTTAGAGTACAATCTCTTCAACACATCTATGACAAGGTCACTCGGTACATTGACTAAGCTACTAGAAAAATACAAGAAAAGACCAAGGGTAGAACAACTAAACAATTTCTGTTAGGAGACTTGGTGTAGCTGTACCTTAGCAAGGAACGATTCCTGAACAAGAAGAGGAACAAATTATCTGCAAGAATTGAAGGACCTTTCAAAATCCTCCAGAAGATCAATAATAATGCCTACAGATTGGAATTGCCCGAAGACTATGGGGTTTCTAATGCCTTTAACATCGCCAACCTCAATCTGTATCACCCTAATGGAGAACTGAGCGAAGACCATTCGAATTTGATCCCAAATTTAAAACAACCTGAAGAGAATAATGGGAATCAGGCTATCGAACCTCTGACCAGCAGCCGAGCATAAGGGCTAAAGGAACTAATACGATGAATCCTTCCATTCTAACTGACCCTTGCCGAGGCTGAGCACTCCCTTGCCGGGGTCAAGTACTTCCTTGCCGAGTTATCCTTCATGTCGAGCCATATGACTACCCATCTTTTTATAGTGCGTCGAATTAAAGGTTCCTTACTAGCACCTAAGTCGACCAATTACTCAAGATCTTCCTTGCCAAGAAGCCAAAAAAGAGAGATTCCGGATTGACTAAACCATCTTTGCTCGAATAAGCCATCTGTCCGTACCTTTTGTTTACATCTTCGAATAACCATTGCCAATGTATCATCGCTACGTGTACAATATCATATGCAGAATTCATTGCACCATTTTTATCCTTTTGTATCTTGTACATTACTTACTTAGGAAATTCCCTTTTTGTCTTTCCCCTTTTTAGGCAAGTTACCCTAACTTATGGATATAAATACCTTTATACTTGTAGCTGTAAGAGATCAAATCATCCTTAATACACTTGAGTATTTTCTTCCTTACGTAAACACTTTGTTTACTCTCAGTAACACTCTTATCCTAACCCTTGAGCAAGGCTAAGTGGCAAGTAACCTCACTGGACCAATTCGTGCATTATATCAAACTGTACCGTGCATCTTTGGAAGTTTTGTTTGTGTGCCATATCCTCTAGAGTTGTTCGTGGGTTTTGCTTACCTTTCATTCGTCATTCATACCTTTCGCACTTCCTTCCATTAGTTCTTTCGAGCTTTCTACAAACTTGGACCCATTCAATGACCGGGCTTATCTATTCTTGATTACAGTTTACACCAGCTACCCTAAGCAGATTTATCTCGAAGAGCACTAATAGATGAGCTACGTTCTTCAAAAACCTCAAATATCCCAAGGGTTTTGAATGGACTCAGGAATGTGCCACTGCCTTTCAGTAGCTCCAGGACTTCCTTGCTCATCTACTAGTCCTCTCCAAGCCTATCCAAGGGAAGGACCTGTTCTTGTACCTAGTCGAAAATAATCAAGCACTCTCCTCTGTATTAGTCAAAGCAGAGGGAAGAGAACACGGGCCAGTATATTATATCAGCCATATATTACATGGGCTTAAGGTCAGGTACACCTAGGTATAAAATTTTGCCCTAACCGTCATCATCACAACTCAATGGCTAAGGCCCTACTTCCAAACACACCAAGTAATTGTACTTACGAATCAACTATTGTATACCATGCTATAGAAACTTGATGCATCTAGATGAATGATGAAGTACGTAATGGAATTGAGCACGTATAAAATCTAGTATCAGCCACGAATGGCCTATAAGGCTTAGGTGCTGGCCAACTTCATAGTAGAGTATACGGGAGAGCAGGAAACACCATTGAGTGATGATAAGCTGGTGTAAACTCTCTACTTCGATGGATCATCCACTTTCAAGGGGTAGAGGTGCGGACCTTGTTCTGACTGGCTCGCATAAGTTTATCATTTGCTACGCCCTCAAGTTCGGGTTTAATTCCAGCAACAACGAATCTGAATATGGGGTGCTTATTGCCAATCTCCAGCTAGCTAAGGAGATCAATGCCGGGTAATTATGAATATTCTTGGACTCCATGCTTGTTGTCCAGTAAGTCCAAGTTGAATATGAGGCTAGGGACAACACTATGGCTAGGTACCTTAAAAAAGCAAGAGGTTTCTTAGAGGAATTCCCTTCTTAGGACATTAAGAAAATCCCTTGAATGGAAAATTAGCTGTCTAAGTTTGCCTCCACTGGTATGCAAAAGCTTGAGGTAAAGGATAGCTAGATCTTTATAGAGTACTTGTCAGAAAAAAGTATAACCTCGAGCTCGACTGAAGTTTTGGAACTAACTACAGTAGTACCAGAGCCCAGCTGGATAAATCCTATTCGGATCTATTTGGAGCAAGGTACGCTACTAGAAGATAAGAGGGAGGTGAAGAAACTCCGGTACCACGCTACCAATTACACGCTGATTGATAGCGTCCTATATTCGAAGGGGAGTCAACCTCCCTCTGCTCCGATGCCTCTAAGAAGAGGAAAGGTTGCACGTCATGGAAAAGCTGCATGCTGGAGTGTTATTCGCTTAAATTATATATAAAAAAAATTAAATTGCGAATACTCCAACAAGTATACTAGATCGAAATCAAGTAATACAGAGCAAGTAAGGTTGTCGATCCCTCGAGGACTAAAAAATTACTAATCTTATGCTAATTCTTATCAATATTTAGGCAATCAAAATTAAATTAACTAATCTAATAATTATACTAAAACTATTGAAAAGAAAATAACTATAAAATATCTAAAACTAAGTAATCAATTGAGAATTGTAGGAAAACAGAATCCACCCTAGATTATGCAAATCAAATTGTTATCATATTATATAGATTAATAGCCATATGATCATTCAAGAGAAATTATTATGCCTTAAAATTTAAGGATTTAGACCTTTAATTAATCAATCAGCTCTCGTATCTCCAATTAACAGTGAACTCTAAATTACAATCATATATCTCTTGATACTACGATTGTCTAATGTCCTAAATCAATTATCCCTAATGTATTAGTGAATAATCAATCGCCAAATATCGCATTAATCTCTATATAATTTCTAATTAATTCAATTAACGCTACTTCCACATTAATTAATCAAATTAACCAAGAATTTCTAACAAACCCAATATCAAACTCCCTAATCACTAGGGTTGCTAACAATTATAATCAAAACCATAGAAATTGCAATCATGAATAATCCATATATCTATTAATCCTATAATACGAACACAATCATCATCTTAGCCACTAAGGGTTTCGTAATTCTCATAAATAAATTTAGCCAGCCATGGAATTTGAAACAAAAGCATAACTACTAATTGAAATTGCAAAGAAATTCATAATTGAAAGCATGAATAATTCACATAATTGCATAAATATAATTAAAATAGATGTCATCAATTTTGTAATTGGAAAAGATAAACTTCAATTGCAATTCCAAAACTTAATCTCCACAGTAAAAGAAAGATCTTCTCAACGATCCAATCAATTCTACAGATGAATTCTTCAAGAACTATCTACTAACTGTTCTAAAACTATCTAACTGTAAATAAGATGAAAAGTTCTTCTAAAATCCAAGACTCATGACTATTTATAGAGGAAACTAGGGTTAGCTTTCGAAAGCTAACTTTTCCATGAAGGCCGGCAATACAAGTGCCAAAGTTAACGGCATAAACTCTAAAGGCTGTAGATGTAAGTGTAGGCTGGCTGTGTTGAATTCCATTCATGTCATAGCTCATTTCGGTTATGTTCATTTACGTAAAACTCCTCTAAATTGTTCATATTTCCACTTTGAATCCTCCAATACTTGAAATATTCAAATGAGAATACTTAAGTACCAATTCTAAATTATTTCAATAAAATCAATAATAATTTTATCTAATTCGCTCATTAAAATATGAATAAGATATGCTCTTATCAACTCCTTCACACTTGAACTTTTGCTTGTCCTCAAGCAAAATAAACAGAATTAAAGAAATCTGTAATTGAAAATATAAATTTTCCTATTGCAAATCCAAAATATCTGATATTTAACACTTTCAAACTCGCTAATTTATAATGCCCACTACTCAAACCAAATTGAAATATATGATCAAAGTACTACAATTGAAATTAATTAGCTACTCTAGAGAAAACAAATTTTAATCCTAGCGTTTAGCCTAAAATTTTTTACTTCAAAAGTAGATACTCAGTCTTAGAAGGGAAAATACTCATTTAAACTTTACAACTATTAGTAGGCATATTATCCCTCTAGTTATCCCAACAAGAAAGTTAACCAAGTAGTGGAATCATATGGGATCTACTCTATCCTTAGGTTTTCTTCCTTTTTATTACAAGTCCTGATTTATTTCTTGAATTGCATTCAAAATTTCCAATACCATTCCAATTTTTTTTTCATTAGTTCAGATACTGAACTTTGCCTTTTTTCCCTTCTCGTTATAGCGAATGCATTGAGTCAACACATCCCGAGTTTATTACCCAAGTGACCAGGTCTTAAAGAGACCCCTACGGACTATTCCTCACTCTAACATTCAAGTTAGGATACTCTTGGCTCGATCACTTGAGCTATTGGAGTAAAGGCTCTGATTTCATACTTTTTGAATGCTCACTAAAATTTTTTTAGACTTCTTTTTATAGGAATCACTAAGTATAAAGTTTCACTTATCTCTTTCACTAAGTGTTAAAATGTCGTTAGAACAAATAAAAAGAAAATATACTAACTAACCTTTCATAGAAGTGAACCTGCTTATTTTTCATTTAAGGACTCAAGCGACTCTTAAACATCAAATTCCAATGCCAAAAACTAGGTAAATTAGGTTCCTAAAGAATTGACTAATTAATTTTAACTGAGTACAAAAATCACAACATTGGTGAGTAGGGCACCTTAATGAGTCAATTATTCAAATCACAATTAAATGCTATCAACGATTTTTTTCTTTGTATAATCTCTAGATTCCAAACAAAAAATTCAAAATTTAAAAAAAAAAATTAGCCTAAACATTGCCAAATACTTAAGAATAAATAAAGTTCAAGCTAATAGGAAAGTATAACCATTTGTAAACATAAACCAGCATCAAAATTGATATTCAATTTAATTCAAAATCTATTTCATATATTTCCTTCCCCCAATTTTAGAATAGATAGTGTTTACACTGTCTCCTATTCAATATACAAGAGGAAATAAACTAAAAATTCAAAATAAATAGGAAATGAAAAACTGGTACTTCCTTAGATTCAAATTTTCAACAACAAGGAAAATTCCAAGCATAAGATCATTATTAGTATAGAATTCAGATCTAACCTATCTCATTAAATGCAAAGAAACATGAAAGAGCAAAGATAGCATAAAAGTGCACTCAAGAGTACATAGTAGAGTTAATGATCTAAAGTTACCCAAACAGGTGGATACTGAACAAAAATAACCTAACAGCAAAGTAAAAAGAAAAGAAAAATAAAATAAAAAAACAAAAGAAAATAACATAAAAAAAATTAGAAAAGTATACAAATATCTAACTGTCTCAGTCGATGCTGCTACTCTCTGCATCGGAAGTCTCGTAATGTAGCTGCTTACAGCTGTTAGCTGGAAACACAACATAATAGACTTCAACATATTGAACATAGTAGTCTAAAATTTCTTATTCTTCTTCCTTTCTTTCCTAATTTCATTCCGGACTTTTCTAATTTCAGCACTTAACTGCTCAAAACTACTGGTTGGAGGATGATATGAAGTAGACACTTTAACAGCAAGAAGATTTTCAGGAATATCCTCCTCATCAACATGATTAGACCTATTATTTATCTTAACCAATCCTTAACCCCTAGAGGGTGTAGCATAAATAGGCTTATAAGGAATACCATCATCCCCCTCTGGTTCTTGAAAAAGCTCCATACCTTTTAATAATGTTATAATATAACCACCACAAAAGATAACCTAAGTCTTGGTATCATTTATTTGTCTATAAATAAAATTTGCTATTTCTACTCTCGGATCAATCTGATATTCAGAAATCATGTTGTAGAGATAAAACATGTCAAAACCGGTTACCTTACTATGGCTAGTTTTCTTACAGTTGAGAGTATGGGCAAGAATATGGTGGAGTAGCTTATGTTTTACTGTTGAGAAAGTCATGGTGAGCGACTTTAAAGGTACAAAATCATCCTACTTGGGGCGAATCAACTAAAATCAAAATTTCTCAGCAGTCATATCACCGAGCTAGGAGTTGGGCAAATTAACTTCCTCCTCCTCATATAAACTCAAAAAGTAACCAATTTGACTCAATTTAATTATATGAATTTCTCCATAAACCTGAAATGTGAAAGTGGACATTTGCCCACTTCTCTCTAGCTGCAAAGTAGACAAGAACTCGATGGCCATATTTCTAAAAGTAGCTTCTTTTACCTCAAACAATTGAAACCACGTTTTATTAAGAACTATTTGCTAGATTCTATCATCCATTCCATACTCTTACAGAAGAGTCCAATCCAGATATTATTGGTTCATGAATGTCATTCATTGTGACTTCTTCTGTCTCTCCCTAGCATATTCCTAATGTGAAAGCAGATTGCTACCTGAACTTCTGGAGGATGAAGCAATGGTCGTCTTCTATTTCTTTCACTGAGGTAGAAGTTTCTTAGGCAGCATGGTGAAGTTAGGAAGTATAGATTTGAAATGAAGAGTGAAAATGTGTATGGAAAAAGTGAATAGAGTGTGTATGGGAGATAAAGTGATGGAGAGGGAGAGAAATCTAGAGAGAAAACTAGAGAGAGGGAGAAGGTAGAGATAGAAATCAAGAAGAAAATAAGTGAAAAGAGAGAGAAAAAATCTACAGTTGTACTATATGAAAGCACTGTACCCCAGCGGCGTACATTGCCAACGTATGTTGGTAGGCTAGCTGATAGGTTGGTGGCCTTGAGTGCTAGCTTTAAGTTCAAATTTTTGCACTTTTCTATTTTTTTTCCTTTAATAAATAAAAAATTAATAATGATAAATAAGATAAAAAAAAATTATTTTGGTTAGACATGGGTTGCCTCTCATGAAGCGCTTAGTTTATAGTCGCTAGCCCAACTTTTGCAATCTTACCGTGAGTCCTCGCTTGCTACAATAATGGTGTCATAGTCCATGTTTTCCCCTTCAAAATAGTGTTTGAGGAAATGACCATTCACTTTGAAAGTGTGATTGTCCATTGCCTTTAACTCAACTGTACCATAAGGAAAAATGTTAGCTATTTCAAGTGGTCCAGACCATCGAGATCTTAACTTACTTGGGAACAGTTTTAGCTGGGCATTGTATAATAGTACTTTTTGACTAAGCACGAATTCCTACTATTGAATGTTCTTATCGTGCCATCGCTTGGCTCGCTCATTGCATATCCTGGCGTTTTCATAAGCTTCTTCTCTAATCTTGTCCAACTGATTCAATTGGAGCAATCTCTTTTCACTGGCAACTTGTAAATCAAAATTAAGATATTTTATGGCCTAGTAGGCCTTGTGCCTGAGCTTTACAAGTAAGTGACATGATTTACCAAAAATGATTTCATATGAGGACAATCCTATAGGGGTTTTAAAAGCTGTCCTATAAGCCCGCAATGCATTACCAAGTTTTAAAGACCAATCCTTCCTAGATGAATCGACGGTCTTCTTTAGGATACGCTTTATTTCCTTATTGGACACCTCAACTTGTCCACATGTTTGTAAATGATACATCGTGGCAATTTTATGAATGACTCCATATTTTGTTAATAATTTTTTAAATTACCGATTGCAAAAACGTGACCCTCCATCACTTATAATAGTTTTGGGTACCCCAAATCTTGAAAAAATGTTCTTTTTCAAAAATTTAATTACACCTCTAGCATCATTAGTCTGTAAAGCAACTGCCTCTACCCATTTCGATATGTAATCTACCGCCCATAGTATATACTTGTTTGAAAAAGATAAGGGAAAAGGACCCATGAAGTCTATTCCCCATACATCAAAAAGCTCAATTACCAGAATGCTATTTTATGGTAATTCATGTCTCCTAAAAATTCTCTTGGTCCTTTGGCGTTGAGTACAAGACTTGATATAGCTCCTGTAATCACTAAATAGAGTTGGCTAGTAAAATCCATAAGATAAAATTTTAGCTACAGTTCTTTCCATACCAAAGTAACCTCCCGATTCCTTAGAATGATAGTACTGAATTATGCTAAGCTGTTCTGTTTTAAGCACGCAACGTCTAATTACTTGGTCAAAGCAACATTTAAACAAATACAATTCATCCCAGAAATAAAAAGTTCACATCATGTAAAAACTTCTTTTTCTTTTGAAATGAAAGACCGTATGATATGATTTTACTAACCAGGTAATTGACTATATCAGCATACCAATGTAACCTTTGGGTCTTTACTACATATAATTGTTCATCAGGGAACTTCTCATTAATGGGTGGCTCTATACGTTTTTAGTTACGTTTTCAGATCCCTTTTTATCTCTAATTTTAAGGTCAAATTCTTGCAGTAATAAGATCTAACGAATTAACCTAAATTTAGCATCAACTTTAGCAAACACATATTTTAAAGTAGCATGGTTTGTGTATACTATGATCTTAGAACCTATTAGACAAGGCTTAAACTTGTCACATGCAAATATAACCGCTAAAAGTTCTTTCTCTGTCGTGACATAGTTTCTCTACGCCTTGTTTAAGGTTTTACTCACATAATATATAACATGAAATAACTTATCTCTCCTCTACTAAAGTACTGCTCCTACAGCGTAGTCGCTGGCATCACACATCATCTCAAAAGGAAGCTCCCAATTAAGTGCAACGATCACTAGAGCCGAAATAAGCTTCTTCTTCAATAACTTAAATGCCTGCAAACAACTATCATAAAAAACAAAGACAAAATTTTTTTCAAGTAAATTACAAAGAGGTCTAGAGATTTTAGAGAAGTTCCTAATAAATCTCTTGTAGAAGCTAGCATGCTGTAGGAAGCTCCTGACTCCTTTAACTGGAGTGGGAGGTGGCAACTTCTCTATTATCTCCATTTTGGCTCTATTAACTGCAATCCCCTTTTTCAATACATTATAGCCTAAGACTATTCCCTCTCTTACCATAAAATGTCATTTTTGCCAGTTCAGAAGTAGATTAGTCTCTTTACACCTTTTAAGCATACAGCCTAAATGAGTTAGACATGAATCAAATGACTTCCTAAACATAGAGAAGTCATCCATAAATATTTCAATAAAATCTTCTAACATGCCAAAAAATATAAACATCATACATCTTTGAAAAGTAGCGGGTGCATTACAGAGACCAAAGGGCATTCTTCCAAAGGCAAACGTATCATAAGGACATGTAAAGGTGGTTTTCTCCTGGTTCTCAGGTGCTATATGAATTTGATTATAACCAGAATTGTTATCTAAGAAACAATAATAATCATGCCCTAAAACTTTTTCTAACGTCTGATCTATGAAAGGGCAGGAGAAGTGGTCTTTACGGGTGGCATTGTTCAATTTTTTATAATCTATGTAGACTTTCCACCCGGTTACAGTACAAATGGGGATTAACTCATTAACCTCATTTTTAACTACAGTCATACCACCTTTTTTTGGCACTACTTGAATGGGACTAACCTACTTACTATCTCAGATAGGGTAGATAACACCTACATCCAGCAATGTGAGTACCTTTTTTTCCACTACCTCCTTAAGAGTTAGGTTAAGTCATTTCTATAGTTATACTATGGGTTTGCACTCAGTCTCTAACAATATCTTATGAGTACAAATTAAGGGACTAATCCCCTTAATATCGGTAATGGTTTACCTAATGCCTTCTTTATGCTCTCTTAAAACTCCTAGAAATTGTTTCTCCTAATCACCTATCAAAGAAGAGGAGATAATTATTAGCAAAATATCATTTGTTCCAAGATAAGCATATTTTAAATGACTAGGTAAAGGTTTAAGTTCAAGCACCAGGGGTTGTGTCAATGATGGGACTAGCTTCTTCTCATTAGTGCTTAGCTCTTCATAGTATCAAGCTTTGATTTCCGACACCTGTTTCCTGCCTTCTTCTTTAGGCTCATTGTCATCGCTCCAATCATCTAGGTCCCTATGAACTGATTCTATGGTATCCATTCCTACTTTCTCTTCTATAGACTCACAACTAATCTTATCAATAATATCAATAGTGTAACAGGATTTATAATCATCAAAATACTTTATGGCTTCATAAACATTAAACGTTACTTGATCGTCCATAACTCTTACAGTAAGCTTATCCTGTTCTATGTCTATCAATGCCTTACTTGTTGCAAGAAACGGTCTACTAAGGATCATTGGTACTTCTTTGTCTTCTTCTATCTCCAGGACTATGAAGTTGATTGAGAAGATAAATTTGTTTACCTTCACTAGGACATTCTCAACAACACCCCTTGAGTATTTAATACTCCTGTCAGTAAGTTACAAGGTAAAACGAGTCTCCTTGCAATCTCTAAGTCCCAACTTCCTAAAAATAGACAAAGGCATTAAATTTATACTTATACCTAAATCAATAAGAACCTTATCAAAATGAAAATTTCCTATAGTGCAAAGAACAGTAAAACTCCCATAATCTCTTTGTTTTCTAAGTAGGCTGGATAAATTTTTCTGAAGAATCATGGAGCATTTCTTTGTAAGCATCATTCCCATCAATCTTTCTCTTCTTGGTGAGCAAATCCTTAATGAATCTAGCATACGAAAGCATCTACTGAAGTGCCTCTGCAAAAGGAATGTTGATTTGTAACTTCTTGAAGACATCTAAGAATTTTGCGAATTGGGCGTCTAACTACTGTTGCTTTAGTTTTCCTAGAAAAGGAACTGGAGGAACATACGGTTTCACTTCTGGTGACTTCTACTTTGGTTTCTCTTCTACCTGCTTCCCTTTTCCTTTCTTTGAATTCTCCTCTATTTCTTCAATTCATCCGTCAACTGTTTCAACTTCCCTTTCACTCCTCAACATAATAACGTTAACACCTTTAGGGTTCCCTTAAGTATTGCTAGGTAAAGACCTTGATGGTCTATTACTTAACTGTTGAGAAATTTGACTAATCTGATTTTCTAAATTTTGAATAGTGGCCTATTGATTCTGTAATATGGTGTCAGTCTTTTGCATGTAACTCACATGAGCTCTTCCATTCTAGACTGATTTTGATAAAGTAGGGTATTCTGAATAGGAACCTGCTTCTAGAATCTAGGTGGTGGTTTAAATGCATTATTCTCATCCCTTCGGGAGAAATTTGGATGATTACGCTACCCAGGATTGTATGTATTCAAATATGGTCCTTGATTACCACGTCGAAAATTGTTGACAAAGTTCACCTACTCTCTACTTGTTAGAGCTAAGTGATTCCTAGTTAGGCACTCAAGAGTCGAATGTGGTCTTGAACATAACTTATAAAAAGCAATAGGATTAGCATAAAAAAACTATGCTAAGGTAAGTTTACTTACCTGGGTAATGAAAGTTTCAATCTAGGCTGTTAATTGAGATATAGTGTTATTATCATTGACTGCTACCACTCCTGACTTGCTTCTCTCGTTTTGCCAGTTATGTGCACTAGAGGCCATCTCTTCTATTAGTGCACTTGCTTCATCATAGGTCTTACCCATCAGAGCACCTCTAGTTGCAACATCAACTAGAGACCTCAATGTCTCTTCCAAATTGAGATAAAAGATCTCAATCAAGAGATTATCGAGCAAGCCATGATGTGTGTAAGCCCCAAAGCTAAGCCAATTGACCGTAGGATTAAATTTAGAACCCAAAGTTTAGGATGATCGGTTAAAAGATCCAATCAAACGTAAATTATAAACTATTGAGAAGAATATTAGTAAAAATGACCCCGTAAACTTGAATTTAAGAAAATAAGTAATAAAATAGGAGACTATAAAATTTTCAAATTTTAAGCATAATAATTGCTAATTACCGAAAAGGCAAAAAGTGTAATCTAATAACTAATAAATTACTAGAGATAGATTATATGTATACTAAAAATTTTAGAATGACCAAAATAATAATTAGGAATGTTCACATGTATCCCACATGTATTTACGTGTAGATAAAAATACGCATAATTACCTAAATTGGCTGAAAACTAAGCAAATAATTAAAGAAAAATATAAAATAATTATGGAAAAATCAGAAAAAAAAATCAGAAGGGTGTGAAATGATGTAAACTTGGTCGTGGCATGTCAGGATGAGAAAAAGAAAAATTAACCAATAAGAACTAGGCAACACAAAAGCCAAAATTTAAGGGATAAAGTAATTGTCTTATCTAATTTAATGCACAATAATTACACTAATGCCCTATAAATAGCAGGAAAAATCCAGGAACTCATTTGGATGGTTAGGAATCAAAGAAAATTAGGGAGAGTCGAAAATTAAGAGAAAAATTCGGTTTAGAAAAAAATTAGAAAAATCTGTGCAATTAGGGCTTTCAAAGGGAACCCCCACCAGATGAGTAGCTGGAAGTGGACGGCCTCCACCACCACACGGTGGTGGCAACGCCCAGGCCGGCTGACAAGGCCACGGCGGCCCGCGGTGGCCGGAGCCACCCAAACCGGTGAGTCCAATTTCCAGCTCGATTCTTGTGAAATTTTGTAAAAATAGTAAATATGATTAGAAAATTATGAATTTTGTTATTCTAGGATATTTTTGTATGTAGTTTGTAGGAAAAATATTATTTTGATGAAATTATGTCCCGTAATATATGGTCCCTAAGAAATCGTGCAAAACCGAACACATTTCGGTTTAGAAATAAATAAATTTAAGAGTGTAGTTTGGAGCTCAATTTTTTTCTGTAGGATGCTCATGTGATATAGAACAGTGCTATGAAGCCATTTTTTTAAAATTAATTTTCAAAATTTTTAAGTTAATTTTTAGCCTTAAAATGATGGAAAAATTGGGTAATTTGGAGTTAATTAGGTGATTAGGATATTAATTAATGATTTAGATAGTAATTAGATGTTTAGGGATATTAATCTCTAATGTGGAAACCTAATCTTAGTCTATGGAGTGTTAAGTGTAAGTAATGAAGGTGTTATGTAGTAAATGTAGAAAATTAGGAATATATAGAATTGAAAATTAATAAATATGGAAAAATTAGGTTTAATTAGATAATAAAATAATGAAAATCAGAATATAATAAATTTGAAACAAAATTCAATTTTTAGTAATTATATGAAAAATGTAAAAATTTTTCACAACATAAGTAAATTCGGTACACTAATACGGATTTAAGTGTACCGGATGGAATGAAATGCTGACTAGGGGTAGTGACCGTATTTAGGATATCTGGAAATAATGTGGTTAGTTTCACATTATGAGTTGAAACAAATTTCTAGGGTCCAGGTACAAAACAGTACCTAGAAATCGAAGCAAAACCCGAACCTAAACCCAAACCTAGAATAATTATAAAAGACTTAAGACGTAGATAACTAGATATATTAAACCCTAAACAACACATAACAATAAGCGCTATAGGATAAAATAAACTTATAATAGTTACATGAAAAGCTGAAACCATGTTTGTATTATAAGGATGATCGGCGATGGCCTGAGCAAATCGGACCTTGAGTGAGTGAGCGAGGAATCGAGGTAAGTTGGGATTAATACGATGCTGTATTTTGGAGGCTTAAGATTATGCTTGGTTGTGCTTGTTAGATAGTTGAATGTGTGTATGTGCTTGATTATGGGTGATGCTATAATTCTGTTTGTTGCTCTGGCACATATTGTATGAATTGTATGTAATGATTGATCACCCTAAACTGGACTTAATCAAATATACGGCCAGTAATCATAATCGAACATGCATGGCAACCCGTTAGGGGAACTTAGAACTCTCCGGCCAAATACCGACCCCTTCGGAAGGGATAGCGCAGGATTGCAAAATGGTCCCTTTTTCATCCTCAGTCGAACTAAGTGACAGGAGAGGAGGTCGCGGCGAGGGTGAAGGCAGTGGTTCGAAGGTAGTCGCGGGAGGAGCAAGGTCT